>CM035158.1:12287029-12698527 GCA_020205615.1 Panax quinquefolius
ATCTGCTCACTTCTTGCCGATACGGGAGACTTATTCCCTTGAACGTTTTGCTAGTATGTACGTGAATGAGATTGTGAGGTCATACGACATGCCAGATCCATAGTTTTGATAGTGACCCAAGATTCACTTCATGATTTTGGGTTGAAAGCTATGGGCACGCAATTCTGATTTATTTGGCATACCATCCTCAAATGGATGGGCAATCGTAAAGGACTACTCAAACTCTTGAAGATATATTAAAACTCGTGTCCTAGATTTCAAAGGAAGTTGGGATAAGTACTTGCCATTGGTGGAATTCTCATACAACAATAGTTATTAAACAAATATAGGCATGGTTCCATTTGAAGCATTATATGGACGAAAATGTCGTTCTCCATATATGTTGGGATGAGGTGGGTGAAGCAACATTGTTGGGACCCGAAAGTTAAATACGTATGACTCACCGAAAAGATCCAAATGATTCGACAACGATATAAACGGACAAGATCGATAAAAGAGTTATGCGGATCTTCATCGAAAAGACGTGGAATTTAGTGTGGGGATCATGTATTATTGCGAGTTGCTCCATGGAAGGGAGTTACAAGATTTGGGAAGAGAGGAAAGCTCAATCCACGATTTATCGGTCCATTTCAAATTCTCGACCGAGTAGGAAATGTAGCCTATAGACTTGCGTTACCTCCAAGTATGTCTCGTGTTCATAATGTGTTTCACATATCTCATTATTTCAGAATATGTAAAAGACCCGAACCACGTTATAGAGTTAGAACCCACGAGATATAGCCAAGACTTAACGTATGAGGAGGTACTTGGTCAAGATTTTGGATAGGAAGGAGCATGTCCCACGCCAAGAAAGGTCATACCACAAGTTAAAGTTTTGTGGAGGAATCATGCTATAGAGGAAATGACCCGGGAATTGGAACGGAAATGAAAGCGAGGTATCCTCACCTTTTGAAACACCAGTATATACGTCAATTTCGAGGACGAAATTTCATAAGGAGGGGAGGTTGTAAGACCCAAAATTTTTTAAATAAAAAGAATTTCCTTTATTTATTATTTTGAAATAGTAAGGGTTGATTTGATTAATGTGGATAGTTAAGGGTTAAATACGCAAATATTTCAAAATAAGCAAGTGGTTATAAAATATTTATTTTGTCTTGGAATATTCGTTTGGTCGTGGAATATTCAGATCTATGTCGGAAATATTCGTATTTACGCCGCAAGACCACCATGTGTGGCCCCATAACTGAAAGCGATTGGATGAGGAAAACGACAAAGTTTGGGTGGTTATAAATAACCGGCGTAGTTATTCTGGTTAAGACTCGTTGGAATACCGGTGGTTAAAATACGATGTCGCGTGGTTGCACAAAGAAAGACACTACCAGTATTGCACAAGATTGTTGAATTATCGATCCTTACGTAAAGAAGACACTACTCAATAATTTTCACGATGAATTATTGTTCAATATTTTATTTTATTGATTCAATAAATGTCGTTGATATTTTATATTATCATTGTTCAATAATTGTCACTGCACAGTATTTCTCATTATCAGATCAATAATTCATATTATTTGAATAATATTATTAGATAACATTATTGGCAATGTCTAGAAAGTTCTGTCTAAAGAGAGGTTTGGTCACCTAATTGCGCGCCAGTAAGGAGAGATCCTTATTGGAAAGCCCCTCTTCCTGGAAGAAACTACTGGTTATTATAATTGTGATTCTCGTAATATTATTTTTGAATAATTAATTATTGATTCATATGATAAAGAAATATTTATTTTATGTGGATATAAATGATGGATTTATTTATGTGGTTATAAATGAAGAAATTATATTGAGGTGTTTTATCAAGATTTTATCTGATTGGAGGTATTAAAAATTAAATCGGGGGTTTTAGATATATTATGGGGTTATAATTTTTAATCCGACCGATTGATTGTGGTAATTTTTGGTATGTTATACATACATAAGTTGAGTATATGTCCACAAATTTTGAACCGTTAAAATTCACGAATGATTTGTTATGAATTTTAAGAGGTGTCCGATTCGGAAATTAGGGTTATAATTGATTTTGGTGGAAAATTCTAGAATTGAGTGGGCCCCACTTGTGGTTGGTGAAAAAATGTGCTGAATTTTATTTCAAATGTGGTGGTGGGAATAGTAGCAGGTAAAAGCCATCAGTAGGCGAGTCAAGTCTCGCTTTGCTATTTAACATTTTCCTATAAATAGAGGGCTAAGTTAAATTGAAAATCACACGTAAACAAAGTTTTCTCTTTCTCTCTATATTATTGAGCGTATTTTGTGAGTATTTAGATACTTTGAGAGTTCTTTGCTCAAGACAAGTTTCATTCAAGATCACTTCCCACCTTTCCTTCCTAAAGTCAATTGATTCTTTGAGGTAAGGGATATTTTTTTTTTTTCAGAATGATATTATTTCTTCAATATCATTATCTTTGAAATATTGGTTTGGAACTTTTTATCAAATTTGGAACTTTTTCATGCCTGGGGTTACTATTCATGAGTTACTATTCACGAAGTTACTATTCATGAGTTACTATTCACGAGTTACTATTCACGAGTACTATTCATTAAGCGTGAAAATATTTTTTTTATGGAATTTCTATCTTTTGGTGTCGGAGTTACTATTCACGTATACGGCACTATTCACGTATACGACACTATTCATCGAAAAATAAAATTTCTTCTTTTCGTCAAAAATATCTATTCTGGATACTAGCTTTGATTGTATCCATGTTTTGATCATTCTTGAATTTTACACCACTATGATTATTTTTGAGGTATTGTTGGACATGGATAAAACAAAGTACGAATCCTTAATCCTTAATCCTTGTCATTTTGTTTCACCGGATTCGCTTCTTTAAAATATTTTTCATCATCCTTAGTCTTAAATGATGATATTATTGAATATCTTTGGCTGTAGTGCAAAAGATGAATGATTTCTGAAGAATATCTTTGGCTCAGTAGTGCAAAGATGAGCGGTGTTTAAATGAACATGACCGATGATGAATATCTTTGGCTCAGAGTGCAAAGATGAGCAGTGTGTTTAAATGAACATGACCGATCGATGAATATCTTTGGCCTTTAGTGCAAAGATGAACAGTGTTGAGATGAACATGACCGATTGATGAATATCTTTGGCCTCAGAAGTGCAAAGATGAATATTTGATTTGAGATGAATATTGATTGATGTTACAGGATAAAATATTGATGATGGATTGTTAAATTCATAGATTATAGTAGATTTCATTCTCTACGTAACTCTTCTATGAATTATTATTTCATTACATGCGAATATTGATCCGAAACTTGTTGTCTATTGTATTCTATCGATTTTTTCCTGTTGGAGACTAACGATAATTTGTTGTATATTATCTTAGTCATAATATTCTTTATCTGGGCTAGTTGAGCTCACCCTTTTCCTTGTTGTTCCATTTTTCTTCTCGTCGAGGCGAGAATGTAGCGAGTAGTAGTAGCTCGGGGTATGGAATGAAGGTTCTAGAGAGAGTTGTTTAGTAGTCCTCACCATTTTTGTAAAATAATGTATCAATAATTATGATGGAGATTTATTTGCGTGTGGATATTGTCTAGATGGCAATATCTGTATTTAAACTCACAGTATATATTGTCGTATTTCACACGACATTTGTATTATTGAAGTTGTAGTTTGCTTCTTGTACCATGTATTTGGCGACTCAGAATGGGTGTTGTGTATACCTGTTTTGGGGGCGTCACACGATTCATGCATTCACCACATAAACCACACATGGAAGCTGCCTTGCGTGTTTTGCGTTATTTGAAAAGTAGTCCAGGGCAAGGCTTGTTCTTCTCTTCTCAAAATGATTTATCTTTGCAAGCTTTTTCGATTCGGATTAATGGTTGTCCAATATCTCGAGATCCACTACGGGTTATTGTGTTTTTTGGGATCTTCTCTTATTTCTTGGCGACAACGAGGCGAAACTCATCTCTCTCCTCGTGAGGTTTAATATAGAGCCATGATGGTACATGTTGTGAGTTATCTTGGCTACGCTTTCGTTATTGAAAGATTTGAGAATATTGCATACGAAACCAACATTGTTGTATTGTGTTAACAAAGTCGCCTTACATATAGTCGCTAATCCCGCTTTTCCACGAAAAGAACAAGACATATAGAGATGGATTGTCATTTTATTAAATGACAAAATACAAGATGGTTCAATTTGTAACGAAACATGTTGCCTCAACAAATCAACTTGCGGATGTGTTCACCAAACCATTGGGAAAGGAAGATTTCTCAACTATGATCTATAAGTTGGGAGTTCTTGATATTCACTCTCCAACTTGAGGGGAGTGTTGAGAAGGAAAGGACAATGATATCGATCATTAATTGACAAATATATTATATTAGTTGTATATTTATTTAGTTGCCTAATATACTTGTAATCGCGTAGAATAGATTAGCAATTAGCATGATTGCAGAAATCTCTAATTATAACTACCTAGAATAGATTAAGCTTGATTGTAGAATAGATTAGCTTAATTGTAGGAAATCTCTTGTATAAAAGCTACATCTTCCGATTCAATAACAATATATAGAAAAACATTATCTTTCCCTTTTCTTTACACCACTAGTATTACTACCATAATCCCACATTCATATTGGAGTTCCAGCAGTAAGGATTCATTAAAGCAAGTATGTTTAATCTTGCATATTATATATAAGTAATAAATAAATCTTAAACCCTAAATAATAAACCAAAAACCTAGCTAATAAACCATAAATCATAAATAGTAACACTAAATACTTGTTAATAAACTCTAAATTTTAAATTGTAAAGCCTAAACACTAGTTAATAAACCCTAAATAGTAAATTCTAAAATCTAGTTAATAAATTCTAAACTCTAGTTAATAAACCCATACACTAGTTAATCATTTTATTGTCTATGACTAATTGAGGGGTAAACTAGTCCAAATCTTATTTTTAATTTGTCCGCTATTATTGGTAGCGGACATCAATTTTGTCTTTTAAATCATGCTCGTTTGATTCTTGTATGATAGAGATGGTGTATATATTATTTTAATCCATAATAACTACTTGTTATGGATCATTATATATATATATATATATCTGGCTCGTCGGATCTTAAGCTACGCTTTTATCCGACTCACTCGAATCACCCCCCGTTTAGCATTTTGGACATTTGACGGTTGCCTTATTATAAAATTGTTGTCTATACTAAAAACGGACAACATATAGTGTCGCTAAAAGTATAGACAATCATTGTTGTAGATAGAGGCGAACCGTCATTGGTCCGGCTCATAAAGGAGGTGAGCTTCAGTGAAAGTAGAATAAGGTGAGCTTAAAGATCCAATATATATATATATATATATATATATATATATATATATATAGCTCGCTTTTCTAAACGAACCTGGAGGTAACGAACTAAGAACAAATTGAACCGTGTGGGTTTTTTCCATCGTTATTGATGAACCGTAATTCATATATTTTATTATCCCTAATTTTGTCCTTTTAATTATATTAATTTATTAAATTAATATGTTTTATTTTAATTTGTAGGATTTAATATTTTTTGCAATAAAGTCAAAATCTTGGTGATCAAACGATATTTAATGCTCTTATTCATGTAAGGAATATCCAAGAAGAATCGGACAAGAAGAAGGAAAGAGGTTGAACAATCTTAGTGTGCAAGTCAAATCCAACAAGAGAAAAGAAAGTCAATCTAGAAGATCTCTTTATCTAGAAAATCTTTTTGAGAAGTTGATTACCACTAGGAAATTGAAACCTACATGGAAAGGGAACAAAAGTGTCCAAGTTCAATGAATCTAAATTAGGATTCAAAATTATTTTTCCTATAAATAGGTCTCTTGTTTTAGAGAGAAGCAGTAGGTATTGTATTAGTTTTGATTAGGAGTAGGAGTAAATTAAATTACGTTTCATTGTACGCTTGGAGGATCATGAATAAAGGGAGTTTTCTTATTTATTTTCAATCTTCTACTTCTTTATTTTAGTTAATTTATTTATTTTCATGTCTAGTTAATTTCTTTAATCTAGGATGAAGATGAAATTAAATAATTATTCGTAATAATATTTTTTTATCTCTTCTATTATTTATGTTTTTATGTTTAATTGATTTCGCCTTCATGTTTCGTTATTGAAATACCTTCGTTTTATAGTTCTTATGAGATTTTAAATTAATTAAGAGGTTTTGATAGAATATTGTTAAGATATGAGTTTTTCGTAATCCATACTTGCTCAAAGAAGTTTTGACGGGTTATAGTTAATCCTTAAATTTTCATAGTCTATGCTTGGCCACGTTAATTGTAAATTACTAAATTAAAGGGAAGAGAGGTCAAAATCATAATTGAGTTATAAAAATAGAAGAGATTGAATTATATGTTATGTTTATTATTTAGTGGATTCAGATTCTTAGATTGTTTTCTTATTAATTGTTTTCATATTCTAGTTAATTAATTTCTCAATCTTTATTTTTAATTTGCCTAAAATAAATATTAAGAAACTTTAAAATTAATCTACCTACATGTGGGTTCGACACATGTCTTGCTTCTTGATTCGATATTGTGCACTTGCGATTACATAATTTTATCACATCGGTTATAGAATAAAAACCGATTTTCTATGCTTTATAAATATGAAAAAAAAAAATCATTATAATAGGTTAGATTCTTAGTTAAACCCATCTCCATTAGTTGAAAAAAAGCTATAACTATATATATATATATATATATATATATATATATATATATATATATAAGAAAAGACACAAAAAGAATTGGCATAATTTTCAAGTCAACAAAGATGCGCGGAATAATATATATATATATATATATATATATATATATATATATATATATATATATATATATATATATATAACATGCTTAATAAATTTAAGCTGTGATAGATTAAATTAATAATATACTTCCACTACCATATTTTGTTTTGTTCAAAACAAACAAGAACGTGGGTACCTCGAACAACGTAGAACTTAATTACCATGGCGTGCTGCCCGGACCTTTGTTCAATCTTGGCAAGCGGCTTCCTAATTCAAATTTGCAAGTGCTACTCCCTCCGTCGTTTAAAATTTTTACACATAAATTAAGAAAATCATTTAATATTATCATTTAATAATTAAAATATATGTAAAATTTCATTACTACCCCTTTATGGGAAGTTGAAAACTATTAATACTAAAGGTGAGAATTTCTTGGGACAATGAGAGAAAATAGGGGTGATATAGGAAAGTAAATAATTTATTCTTCTAAAAAGTTGTAAACGACAAACAAATTAAAACAAATTTTTTCTTCTAAAACGTCACTTATTTAAGAATGGAGGGAGTACTTTTTCATGGGCTTATTTTTTATAAATATATAATTGTCAAGCATCTCATTGCATACACATTCCACACATTTTCATTTAATATATAATTAAACACTCCCTTCATCCCGTATTAAACGTCGTAATTTCTTTTTTAGAATATTTTTAAATAAATATCATATTCAGGGACGGATTTATTAAGGGGGCAGCATAGACAACTGCCCCTACTAAATTTGTTTTAAGTAAAGGGTAGGGGCAAATATATAAGCGAATAAATTTAACGGGATATATTAATGGAAGAGTTAAATTTGGAGGCAGCAAGAAAATTTTAATTCAGATTCTAAATACAAGTACAGACAAACGTAAATTCATTCTATTTTTGTCTTCTAAATTGTATCTAAATATTTTTTATTTAAATTTCTTTTTAAATTTAGATTATGAATATTTATTGCAATTTGTAAACATTATTATGATTAATTAATATTATGATTAGTTCAAGTTTAATTTATTTAACTTTAACAAAAAAAAATTAGTTAAAATCCGCTCCTGCTGAAAAAAAAAATCTAGATTCGCCCTGGTCATATTTCTATATTAGTAACTATTTTTATTTTATTTTTTCACTTATACCCACATAATCTTTTTAGTCAACTTTTGTTAGAAATTTAAAATATGACAATCTCATGTACTTATTGGAATGTGAGCATAACAACAAAATGATAAAATAACTAGAAATTAATACCAACAAATGTGGTTAGTATGAAGTTCATTTTCAGGTAAGTTGGTAAATTGACCAATAGAGTGTTGACACGCAGGCAAGACTCTATGTGTGTCAGTATTCTATTGGCCAATTGACTAACTTAACAAAAAATAAATTTCATGCTAACCGGATCCATGCATGTGGGTTTGGAGAGATAAATATACTTATTGGAATGTGAGAATAACAATAAAAATGAATTAGAGAATTGATTCGTGTGGAAACTAGTTAGGAATAATTAATGTTATGGTCATAAAAAAATAAATGGATACTTTAATTAATAAGTAATATAGAAGTACAATTTAGATATAAAAAAAATTATTAATTAACGTGCCGAAATCAATTATCACATTTAATACAGGATGGATGGAGTAATTGATTAGCTATAAAAGTAGACTTTAATAACCAAACCATTTTAAATAGAACTAAATATACTTATGTTACATTAAGTTTCACCTCCTTATAATTTAGTGCCTAAACTACCTAATTTCAGAGAATATCTCCTCCGAATTTCGGTTAAAATTGACTGGAATACTTAATTTTTTGACAAGACAAGTAATTTTATACAATTTGGCCGTTTTAAAATATGGTTCGACTTCATTAAGCAATTAAGTATTATTACTATTAAAATATAAAAAACTAAACATACAAATTAAAATATATAGAAATTCAAACACACGCACACACATCAAGAACGCACACACCCTCACATCTAGATCTGAATCATCATTCAGATATGAACCTAATGTCTTACATTAAAATACCAAGAACACACTAAATTTCGGGCAAAGGTGTCAAAATGCCCCTGTAGTTTTATCTAAATTCTCACTTAGCTAATGAATTTTTTTCCCCAAAAGTACCCTAACCTTAGAATTTTTAGGTCAATTGTATTCATGCCCTTAACGGACTTGCCACTGAGACTAAATTCATTGACACATGGACATATTTTGCTGACTAACAAGTGTTATTATGAAGTACCTCATCAACAATAACAAATATACGCTAATGTTCCATAAATTATACAATATGATTTACCAAACTCGTACAAACTCAACCAAACTATAATTTTTTACTATATGCACAAATGATCTACAATTTAATGAATAAATTTATACAAATGAACTATAAACTCGTATGTTGAGAATCATTAGGCGAGGGTGGATGACGGTCAGCGAAGTTAGTATACGTGGTAGGTGTCTTAAGGGCAAAGGCACAATTAATCTAAAATTTTTAACGTTAAGGGTACTTTTGAAAGAAAAAAAATCTATTAAATATATTAAAATACAGTACATGATATCATAGCTTGACATCTGTCATTCTCACAATTCAACACGTGTCCTGCCTAATTAATGTTTCTTAATACCCTTAACAAAACTGCCCAGCTAACATTGAGGATGAAAACAAACCCTAATTCATTCCCCTAAATTTTAGATTTATAATTCCCCAAATCACTATAAATCTAAACTGTTTTGATATTATCTTTTGTAATTTAATTATTATTTAATAAAATCACTACTTTATGCTATTAATTAATTTTTGGATTTATAATCTTCTAAATCACTACAAATCTAATGTACTAATAACATAATGTCATTCTCTTAATTTTTAGATTTATAATCCCTAAATCACTACAAATCTAAATCTGCTTTTAATAATATCAACTGCTTTTGATATTATCCTTTGTAATTTAATTATTATTTAATAAAATAACTACTTTATGTAGACGCCCCAAAAGAGGTATACATCACCCATTCGAGTTGTCAATACATGATGTAAAACAACTACAACTTTATTATTACAACAAGAAACTGAGAGTTTAAATACAAATACTATCTTCTGTATAATATCTATACTCAAATAAATCCTCATCACATTTATTGATACATTATTTTACAAAATGGTATCTTCTGTATACAACAATGAATATTTTATAACCACTTGCTTATTTTGAAATATTTGCGTATTTAACCCCTAACTATCCACATTAATCAAATCAACCTTTACTATTTCAAAATAATAAATAGAGAAAATTAAATTTTATTAATAATAAGTTGGGGTCTTACAACCTCCCTCCTTATGAAATTTAGTCCTCGAAATCGACGTACGATACTTGGTGTTTCGAAAAGGTGAGGATACCTCGCTTTCATTTCCGCTTTCCAATTCCCGGGGTCATTTCCTCTATAAAGCATGATTCCTCCACAAAACTTTAACTTGTGGTATGACCTTTCTTGGCGTAGGACATGCTCCTTCCTATCCAAAATCTTGACAGTACCTCCTCATCGTTAAGTCTTGACTATCTCTCGTCCCTGTTCTAACTCTATAACGTGGTTCGGGTCTTTCACATATTTACGTAAGTAGATATATAAAACACATTATGAATCTGAGACATACTTGGAGGTAACGCAAGTCTATAAAGCTACATTTCCTACTTTCGGTCAAGAATTTGAAATGGACCAATAAATCGTGGATTGAGCTTTCCTCTCTTCCCAAATCTTGTAACTCCCTTCCATGGAGCAACTCGCAACAATACATGATCCCCTACACTAAATTCCACGTCCTTTCGATGAAGATCCGCATAACTCTTTTATGTCGATTTTGTGCCGCTTTGTATACGTTGTCGAATCATTTGGATCTTTTCGGTGAGTCATATCGTACTAACTCGGGTCCCAACAATGTTGCTTCACCCACCTAATCCCAACATATTGGAGAACGACATTTTCGTCCATATAATGCTTGAATGGAGCCACACCTATACTTGCACGATAAGCTGTTGTTGTAGGAGAATTCCACCAATGGTAAATACTTATCCCAACTACCCTTGAAGTCTAGGACACGTAGTCTTAATAGATCTTCAAGAGTTTGAATAGTCCTCTCGATTGTCCGTCTGGTTTGGGGATGGTATGCCGAACTAAATCGCAAATCCGCGCCCATAGCTTTTTTGCAAGCTAACCCAAAATCTTGAAGTGAATCTTGGGTCACAATCAAAACTATGGATACGGGCATGCCATGCAACCTCACAATCTCATTCACGTACATACTAGCAAGGCGTTCAAGGAATAAGTCTCCGTGTCGGCAAGAAATGAGCGGACTTGGTTAATCTATCAACAATAACCCAAATAGCATTGATGCCTTGAGAAACCGTAGGAAGACCCAGAACGAAATCCATGGTAATGTGTTCCCACTTCCATTTCGTAATCTCAAGTGGTTGCAACGGACCTTTAGGTACTAGATGCTCGCCTTTACACGTTGACAAGTTAAACACATTGAGATAAACTTTGCAATCTCTCTTTCATATTGTTCCACCAAAATGTATGTCAAGATCACGATACATTTTAGTACTTCCGGATGGATTGCAAATGGTGTATTGTGTGCCTCCATCATAATCTTGTACTTCAAATCAGTCGTTAGGAACACAAAGTCTAGAGTGGACTCAAGTATTCCTTCTTCATCAATTCTCGCTTAGGAATAGCTCCTTCTTGTACTTTCTTCTTCATACGCATCGGCTCGAGGTTCGGTGGCTTGAGCAACCTTAACTTTTTCTATTAAAGTTGGCTCTATCGTATACTTGACATCATCGCACTCGTTCCTCAAGATATGATCTTCTACTCAACGCGTCACCTACCACGCTCGCTTTTCCGGGATGGTATTGAATAGTGTGGTCGTAGTCTTTCAATAGCTCGAGCCAACGTCATTCAGAGTATGTTAAGTTCTTTTGAGTGAAGAAATATTTAAGGCTTTTATGGTCCGAATATATCTCCACTTTCTCCCCATATAGATAGTGTCTCCATATCTTTAGCGAAAACGATCACGCTAACTCTAGATCATGGTAGGATAATTCCTCTCATACTCTTTAAGTTGTCATGAGGCATAAAGCATGACTTTCCCACGCCGTGCATGAGAACACATCCTAACCCTTTGCACGAAGCATCGTCAGAGATAACAAATCCATCCGAACCGGATGGTATTGTTAGAACAAGTGCGAAATAAGTCTCCTCTTAAGCTCTTGGAAACTCTTCTCGCATTCTTCACTCCAAACGAATTTTGTATCCTTCCGAGTTAAATTTGGGTTAATGAAGTAGCGATTCGAGAAAACCTTTCACGAATCTCCGATAATAACCAAATAAGCCCAAAAACTACGTGACTTGATCCATGACTTGGTTGCTCCTAACTTTGTATTGCTTGAATCTTCGTTTCTGATCAACAGATACTCCATGTTTTGACACCGACGTGCCCAAGAAATGCTACTTCCTCGCCGAAACTCGCATTTCTTCAATTTGGCATATAGTTGGTTTTCACGAAGCCTTTGGAGTACCGACTTAAATGGTGCTCATGATCTTCACTTTTGGAATATATAAGGATGTCATCAATAAAGACAACAACGAATTGATCCAAATATTCCTTGAATACTTTAGTTCATCATATCCATGAAAGCGCAGAGAGCATTAGTTAGTTCGAAAGACACGACTAAGAATTCATAATGCCCATACCGGAGTTACAAGGCGCCTTTGGAATATCCTCGGTTCTAATCTTCAAATGATGATATCCGAACGAAGATCGATTTTGAAAAGAATTGTGCCCTCTTTGCAATCGGTCAAACAAGTCATCAATACGAGGTAGAGGATACCTATTCTTGATGGTGACATGGTTCAATTCCGATAGTTAATACAAAGTCACATACTTGAAATCTTTCTTCTTTACAAATAAAAACAGAGCACCCCAAGGGAGATGTACTAGACGAATGAAACCGATGTCCAACAATTCTCAGTAGTTGGACCTTTAACTCTGAAGTTCAATAGGAGCCATTCGATATGGGGTTTTAGAAATGGGCTTTGTATCGGGTTCAAGATCAATAAAGAATTCAACTTCACGTTACGGGGTAGACCGGAAGTTCTTCGAAATACGTCGGAAAGTCAATAACAATGAGAATATTATTCAAATTTGACGTGTCTTTATTCAAATCCATAACATGGGCTAAGAAAGCTTGACATCCGTTTTTCAATAAACGAATAGCTTTATGATTAGATATGATGATGATTGATTTTAATGGTTTAGTTGCTTGAATCCGCATAACAGTCAGGTTAGGAATATGAAAACTAACAACCTTACGAAAACAATCAATTTTGGCATGATGAGTAGTTAACCAATCAATCCCTAAAATCACATCAAAAGCAAGTATCTTTAAAGAGATAAGGTCAATGTAAGGTAATGGTGCCAACTTGAATCAAACAAGATTTATAAGCATGTGGATGTGATGAAAGTTTCTCCTAACGGAGTTTCCACGAGATAGGTCAAAGTCTAATTTCTCCGGAGTCAAGTTTAAGCGTTGAGCACAAGCGGGAGAGATAAATGAATGGGTAGCACCCCAGATCGAAGTAAGGTATAAACTTAAGAATTTATAAATAGCTTACCCGTGATCACCTCGTTTGGGTTCCTCGCATTATGACCAATCACAACAAACGCTCTTCCGGGAATCGTTGACTTTGACTTTTACTGGGACGATCTTTTGAGTCACCGTCCCCATTGAACTAGGTTTCGCTCTAATCAGACAATCTCGAGTGATATGTCCTTCCTTTCCACAATTATAGCATACCTTGAATCTGTTGTGGGCGCTTTGGACTGATATGTCCCTCTTTTCCGCATTTGTAGCATATGAATGGTGGTCGTTCTCCTCCCTTAGAACCGATTCTTTCGCCAAGACATCTGTCTTCACATAGTCATTGTTAAATCTCCTCTTTTAAAATCTTTCCCGACTTCGCTTCTTCTATTTTTTCATGGCCATGATTACCACCAGAGTGGTTACCATTTTGTCCGTCTGCTTTCTTTCTCATTTGGTTATCATTATTACGCTGATCGCTATCTCCGCACGATCCTCGGTTATGGTCCTCGTCAATATACTCGTTATCTCGCTCTAACAATTGAGC
Organism: Panax quinquefolius; assembly: GCA_020205615.1. NCBI lineage: Eukaryota > Viridiplantae > Streptophyta > Magnoliopsida > Apiales > Araliaceae > Panax > Panax quinquefolius. The sequence goes on from CM035158.1 coordinate 12,301,066, forward strand.
CTTGTTAACAACATCTAAATAGAGAGAAAATTTATGAGAAATGAGATATTGTCAGTATCAAGGGGTTTCAAACTCTCGAAAACATCCGCGTCCATACGTTCCTCATTCTCCACCAAATGAGGTGCAAACACTCGATAACTCTGCAAACTTTGCCTCGTCTTCGAGACACCGCGTATTGTTTTTGTTCCAATCGATGAACTCCACTTCCTTCATATAGACGAACACTTTCGTGAAAGTATTTGTCATTAAATAGCTTCAAACGCCTCCCAGACATGCCGAGTGCTGATGGAGTACGCTTTTACGACTCCCCACCAATGAATCCGCGCCATACGAACATAAAGGTGGCGAATGGAACCTTCTTCTCCGTGCATCCCAAGACATTGAATATCTTGGTAATTTGCTTGACCCATGTTTCCGCCTATGATCGGATCTGGCTTTCCCTTAAATTCGTGGTCCCAACTCTTTGAACGCTTGGTTTGTGACAACCCGTGAATTGCTATCATTTCCTCCTCAGATTTGAACACGAGTCTCCTCGTCGATTTTGCATGAACTGCAAAAAACTTCTAAACATCCCCTCGTTCATCATCTCGCTCAATGGTGTTGTTCACGGGAGGAACATTCTTCAGCAAGGTTACGCGTTCTCCTCGTTGGTGAGTGAGTCTGAGGCGTCTCCACGGTCTCATTTCCATTGTTAATATTCTCAATCGACATTCTCAAATCTTGTCATAAAACAAGGATTAATTAAGGAAATCAATATATCACAAAATATCCCTATATATCTTGACCAACTAACAAATAAGCTTAGGTAGGACACACTAGCGAAGGATTTACTCGCCTCCTCCTCTGTTCTATTCCCCGATCTCCGCCAGAGATCATATCCTAAGCTCGATACCAACCGTGGCGCCCCCAAAATAGGTATACATCACCCATTCCGAGGTTGTCAATACGTAGTACGAAAAACAACTACAACTTTATTATTACAACAAAGAAACCGTGAGTTTAAATACAAATACTATCTTCTAGATAATATCTATACTCAAATAAATCCTCATCACATTTATTGATACATTATTTTACAAAATGGTGAGGACTACTAAACAACTCTCTCTAGAACCTTCATTCCATACCTCAGGCTTGCATTCTCGCTATATTCTCGCCTCTTGAGAAAAATGGAACAAAAAGGAAAAGGGTGAGCTCAACTAGCTCAAGAAAGAATATTATGACTAAGATAATATACTGACAAATTACCAATTAGTCTTCAACGGGGAAAAATCTAATAGAATACAATAGACAACAAATTTTAAATCAATATTCATGGCGGAAAATAATAATTCATTAGAAGAGTTAAGTAGAGAATGCAAACTACTATCTTCATGTATGAATTTAAAAGTTCATCGCTCATCTTTTATCCTGTAACATCAATCAATATACATCCGAATCAAATATTCATCTTTGCACTACGGCCAAAGATATTCATCACTTAATCATGTTCATTTAAACACTGCTCATCTTTGCACTACTACCAAAGATATTCTTCAGAAATCATTCATCTTTGCACTACTGGCCAAAGATATTCAATAATATCATCATTTAAGACGAGGGATGATGAAAAATATTTTAAAGAAACGAATCCAAAGAAACAAAATGACAAGGATTAAAGATTAAGATTTTTGTTTTATCCATGTTCAAAAAAATACCTCAAAAATAATCATAGTGGTGTAAAATTCAAGAATGATCAAAACATGGATACAATCAAAGCTAGTATCCGAATAGATATTTTGGACAAAAAGAAGAAATTTTATTTTTCTATTGAATAGTCAGATATCGTGAATAGTCTTGCATACTGCGTGAATAAGAACTCAACACCAAAAGATAGAAATTCCACAAAAAAAACATCTTCACGCTTCATGAATAGTACTTTCGTGAATAGTAACTCGTGAATAGTATCTCATGAATAGTAACTCATGAATAAGTAACTCGTGAATAAGTAACTCATGAATAGTAACCCAAGCATGAAAAGTTCTAAATTTGATAAAAGTTTCAACCAATATTTTAGCATAATGATATTGAAGAAATAATATCATTTGAGAAGAAAATAACATCCCTTACCTCGAAAGACAAGTACTTAGTTGAAACAGGATATAAAGCTATGACTTGAACTTGCACCATAGTATAGTAATACTCAAAGTATACTCAAAATACTCACAAGAATAAGCTCGATAATATAAGAGAGAAAACTTGAGTTTAAAAGTGTGATTTTCAATTCTAACCTAAGCACCCTATTTATAGAAATTGCTTAGAACACCAAAGCGAAAATTTAACAAATTAATATTATAATTTTTTCTACATCCTCCTACGCATCAAGCATCTGAATTCAAAGAACATGACATGTGTTAAAGATGCCCACCAAACACAAAAACGTTTTTGTGATATAAATATTTAAAACTTCCAAAATCAATTATTTGAACTTGAAACTTCAATAATTTATAATAAATAGTCCTTTTATCGGAAAATTCGAATCTCGCGATTTTTATAGGAAATTCAATTCTCTACAACTTTGCGGAAGAAAGTTTTTCCAAATTCCAAACAAAAATTGGCCAAAATCCACAAAATGCACGATTTTATAAAGTTATAATCAAATTTCAATCGATAAATGGGGTCCACCAACATGTTTAACATGTTTTAAACATTTATTACAACAAAAATACTCTTCCTCCTCGTCAGATACTCATAAATTCCACATTCGTTGTAAAAATATCACCATTATTATATTATTAAAATATAATAATACATTATCTTATCGAGATAAAATTTCAATTTTCAACAATTGTCACATTAAAATTTTTCTCCATCCATATCCATATAAAATCAATATTTTCCTCATCATATGAATCAATAATTAATTATTCACAAATAATATTACGTAAATCACAATATTGACAACCAGAGGCGGGTTCAAGGAGAGGGGGCTTCCAATAAAATTTCTCTCTTCTTGGCAGCAATTGGTGACCAAACCTCTCCTTAGGCATGTAACTTTCTAGGCATTGCCAATAATGTTATCTAATAATATTATTCGGATAATATGAATTATTAGCTTCGATAATGAAAAATATTGTGTAATGACAATTATTGAAACAACAAATGATATAAAATATCAACGCACAATTATTAACTCAATAAAATAGTAATTATCATAACCATTATTGAAAGAGTGCCTTCTTACGTAAAAATCAATAATTGGTGCAATACACGTCAAAGCTATCATTGTGTTTTTACCACCGAGTATTTTAACAAAGATAACTTAGAATAACTACTACCGTTATTTTTAACCGAAACTTATATTTGTCGTTTTCTTCATCCAATCGCTTTCAGTTATGGGGCCCACACATGGTACACTTGCTAGTAAATGCGAATATTCCCCCCACAGCATATTAATATTCCACGACCAAATAATATTCTCCGAATGACAATGAATATTTTATAACCACTTGCTTATTTTGAAATATTTATGTATTTAACCCCTAACTATCCACATTAATCAAATCAACCCTTACTATTTCAAAATAATAAATAGAGAAAATTAAATTTCATTAATAATAAGTTGGGGTCTTACACTTTATCTCAACACTACCCCCGACAATGTATATTCATTTGTTTTTCTGTACAAAATTTGATCACCGCACAACAATCTACCATCTTCTTATAATATTTTAATTTATTAATTGTACGTACAAATTTATTATTAAAAAATTGAATAATCTCAACGCAACGCGAGAGTTTGTATATAGTTATAAACTAAATGAGACTTCGGATAAAACCACAGAAATATTTTTACTCCTTTGCCCCCACCAAACCCCCAACTATATTCTACTCATCAAAACAGATTTAAAAATAATTAAATCAAGCACCCCGGCCCCTTGCTTGCCTAAACTCTAATCTTATCTCAACTTCATAATAGCAAACACAATATTCAAAATTTTAACCTTTAAGTAAATAGATCTGAGCACAAAATTAAGATCTATGTTCTGCAAATCAAAACGAGAAAGGGGAAAGGGAAGGGGCCACCTTGTTCTGCAAATCAAAACTCATTACAGCAGCTAATTCGCTAGAAATTAAAAGAAAAAGTAAAGAACAAAAAAATTACCTTTTTGTAAATCGTTATTTTTCCAAACGAACCAAAATTCATTTACCATCAAAATAGTCTTCCTATTTCTTTAGCTTCTTCTTCTGTATGTATTTTAATTTATCTTCTTCTTTAATTCATTACCTATTTCTTTTCCTTCTTCTTTACCATCAAAATGTATTTTAATTTTTTTATGAAATCAAACTGTACCCAAATACAGTCAAACTGTACCCATATACGGTCAAACCGTATAAAACAAATTAGGTCCAATTGGGTTGCTGATCGAGTTGGGTATTCCGGCCAATTTCTGTAAAAAAATGAATTCGGGGAGACATTGTGTGAAATTAGGTAGTTTAGGAGCTTATTAGTCCAGTTAGTTTGAAGGCTAAATTATGAGGGGGGTGAAATTTGGTGTAATATATATTTCACCCTTTTACATATATTATCACAGTCCATTTCAACGGTTTACCCCCTTATTTTACGTATCTCTTTTAGCGACGGACTGGGCGACGGTTCGGTCCGTCGAGAATCGTCTTCTTAACTTTTAACGATGGACAACATATAGCGACGGACCGAACCTATAGCGATGGACTGCCTGATCCGTCGCTAAAGGGGGTATGCAAAGTATGTAGGATCAAGGGTAAGCCCTTGATCCTTTCCGTATATTATCATTGTAAGTTTTTAGTACAAGTTCTAAATTAAGAAATGTAATTAATATTTTGCCTAATAGATTGAATTGAATACAAAATTTTGAATAACACACTTATAAATTCATTCGAACGATGATTTTTTATAGCATTTATTGTTTAGGGATAATATGGAAAATTAAGACATTAATTCTTCCTTAAAATTTACATCAAATAAAAAAGAGTAAATATCCAACACCATAATTTGATAAGAAGAGCAAAGCCATTATTATTGAATTTTTACAAGTTGATCCCTCACAATACATATAAGGAAGGAATAGTGCACAATAGCATGATCTAAACAACTAATGAAATAATTAAACAGACACGAAAGAATGCTTCAGTTGAAATGGCCAAAGGCTTTAAGCTCTTTTATCCTTTTTTTGTAAATCTTATTTCCAATATTTTCCTTGTCAAGCTCTCTTAAATTTTAATATTTTGTATGAAATAACAAAATCATGGCCATGGACTAATATGGAGTAGTTAAAGGTCGGAATCCATGTTTAAGGCTGGCTTCCCAAACTTTTCCAATGTCCAAAATTGTGCTGCCGCATTCATGTTCTGTCCATCCTTCCAAGGCATGCACCATCCCAGCTACACGCGGAGCACTCATCACTCTTCTTGGCAACCAATTCTGTTTCATAGAACATTAAAAAAAAAATTAATAATATACAACACTAGGAAAATGATACTAGATCATAAAAAATATGTTTTTGATATTGCTAGAGCAAAAACGATACTGCCATAGCAAATATACATTTCAGTGACATTTTGAGAAACACTTACTGTTCTAACAACATAATTTTTGTTTTGCAATATATATGAATCGCCTAAAATAATGTGATTGTCATAAAAAAAATACTAACCTCACAAGAATCAACGTTTTCGACAGATGCAGGGATCACCATTGCTGGTGTATGGTGATACAAGCAATCGTCACGAACTTTGATAGGAGGTAATGTTGAGAAAGGAATGATAATTGTTCCTTTATCCGCCCTCGACTGTTCTTCATCACTCAATCCCTCTCCAACTAACCATACTTTTTGTTCATAACCGCTTGTCCTAAGCAAATTATCATGAGACTTAGTGACAGCCTCAAGTAGTTGGTATTCTTCGCCATCTGCAGCCACTTGAATGCCCTTTTTGCACAAAATAGAAACTACAGATGAAGCAACTTTAGTAAGTTTTCCCCTAAGGAGCACCTGGGTTGTTCCTTGTGGAATGTTGTTAAGGACGATAGCAACTGCCAAGCTACTCCCATCAACCACTCTCAGTTTTAGCTTAGGGAACTTTTGGATGTAAAATTCTCCATTTTGGTTAAGTTCTTTACTCTGCAAAGAATAAATAAATAAAATTAGTCAAATACCGCGAGGAAAAAAAGAATCAAGAGAAAATTAGAGGATAAAAATAATATATTTATTCCCTTCTTAATTACCTGGTTTAAAAGGCCTAAATTTAGGACCTTAGTGCCTCTTGCCTCTGCTTCTAGTATGGCATTTTCTATCAATCCATTGATAGCTTTTCTTTGCCATTTAGAGAAATACTGCATAAATGAAATAAACCAATAATATTAATATCGGCCCGCTTTCAAATATTTTTACAAATACAAGTAACGCTATGTCTGGCAACTCAATTTCAAGTTTTGAAATTGGAATTGCCGTCAAATTTTAATGGAACTGAAAATTTTGCTTTTAGTTCCAATTCTAAAACTTGTATCGAGTTGTTGCCAAACATAACGTAATTTTTTTTTTCTAAAATACATACTTGGATATTGAATCTTGGGATTGCCCATGATTGGAGTTTGAGATCTTTGAAGCTGTTCCTCTCCGCAACGATTGTTTTGCCATAAATGGTAGTCATTATCACGGACCACCATGTCACAGGTGACATTAGCCTTAGGTACCATTTGGACTTTTCGGGTTGGGATGAAACAGAGGCAAATCCTAGCCGTAGATGATATATGGACTCTGCTGTAGTTAAATGAGTAAGATGAACCACATCTGGTTTATCTTCTTGCTTTTGTAGTGAAGTTTCATGCAATACTTCACTTGACTTATCCATTGTCCCATAAATGTAGTCATAAATCGGCATGAAGAGCGATAGATTTGTCCTGAATTGAGTGTGGTGAAGAGAATGGAATGATGGTGTGTATATCAAGTACTTCAGGGGAGGAAAAACAGAGAATAGCCATGATGGTATGAACTCGAAATTGCAGTGTCCCAAATTGTTAAGGAAGTCGAAGACAATGATGTAGCCAAAGATAGCAACTATTGAGGAGGTTCCTGTGAGATTTGTTATCACCATTGGGGCTCCAAAGAGCGCTAGGTACGCTAAATGCTCCATAAATGGATGAACAACGGCTGAAGACAACCAAAAATTTATTAGTATTAGTTTTTAAATAAAAATTTAGAGCTAGAAAATTAATCTAATTTTACGAATGTCTTAAAGGGAGAATTAATAGCCTTGTAAATCATGTTTAGTTTATGTAGTTTGGAAGATATTGTGATCTTACATGTTATGGGCTCGGTAACAATGGAAGAATGGTGGTGGGAGTGGTAGCGAGAGTAGAGATAGTGGTGGTGCAATGCCCTGTGAAGCCAATAGTAGAGGAACTCAATAGGGCCAACATGAAGCAAAAATGTGATAATCGCACCATCTGCTCTCCACACCGGCATTTTAGCAACTTCAGGGTCCACCATACTAACCAGGTAGTATACAAGTCCAACCATAATGATTTGATCATCCCTACAAGTTCGTAAACCAATTTCACATAAATATTCAGATATAAGTATTGTTTGTTGTCGGGCGGATCCAGGATATATTTCGAGAAATGGCTAATTTTTTTGGGCCGAAGACTTAAGTGAAAGATTGAAGCTTAGCCAATTATGGAGCGAGGACTTAAGAGCATATCCAGCGACTAGACTATCTAATGGACTATATTTAGTCCATATGACATCAGCAAATATCCTTTAGTCTTTCATCTTTCAAGCAGATGGACTATCTCGTAGACTATAATATAAAAAGATTAAAATAATCTATGAATTCAAAAAAACTTCAATCTCCTTCCACTCTTTCATTTAAATATAATTAAAATTATAGTCCATGGACTATCAAGTTCCTAGATTTAGTCTTATTGGTGCTTCAAATATAGTCACAAACTATATTTAGTCTACATGCTGGAGCAGGAAGATAAATCCTAGAAATATAGTCTAGGATTGTACCGCTGGAGTTGCTCTTAGTAAAATCAATTGACAACAAGTTAAATAAGAAGGGCTCCAACTTAAAATCAATTTACAATAAGTTAAATAAGAACTGCTCAACTTAAAACAAGAACATGCAAACAACTTATATTAAACTTACCAATCTCGTTCTCTATCAACTTGTTCAAACTCAATATTCTTGTCGACGATCCTAAGCTTGGCCGTTCTATAACGAGAATATGAAATCCAAAGCTGGCTATGAAACATTCTCCACAACATAAACGGAAGAACTAGGAAGTTAAACAGGCTTCTTTCCCCGGATTCGCTTGTAGCAAACGAGTAGATGCTATGAGCCACAAATGGCGCCAAAATCGCGTACTACACCAAGTAAATTCAACACCGTAAAAATTAGTAAAAACCAATCCATATGATTAAAAAAAAAAAAAAAAAAAATTTGAAATATAATGAAGTCTAATTTATGGTCCTAAAAATTTAAAGAAATTATAAACATGAATTAGACCCAAATCAAAAAATGGATACCTTAAAGTTTCCCAATGGCTTCCATGGCCAATCAGAAAGAAACCCTGGTTTTGAAGCCATTTTCCCCTACTCTTGTTTATGCTTTTCTGCTAGAGAATACTACACCCCTTTTGCTTTCTGAAATGGGATATGATTGTTTAGGGTCTTATATAAGTGTGGTTTTCAAAAATTTGAAGCAACCAAAAATATATAAACTGTGTATTTAATATATTTGTTGGTATATTTTAATATTTTTTAAAGTCAAGAAAGATGTACTGACTGGATTAAAATAAAAAAATAATGCGCACGCCATATGAGGAGTATTTTATTTTATTTCCTTCATTAGATTAGCTCACTGGACTGAGCAGCGATGATACCTAAATACATTGACCACATTTTATTTTATTAAAATCAAATTAGACAGCTAATTTTGTCGTTAATATTTTGTACAAATTAACTTTCTGACAAAAATAATTTTACATCTTTTACCGTATACAACCCTTGCAAAATTTATAAGTCCTTCTAGGGTGACATTTTTTTGCGATATTTTTAGTGATATTTTTTATTTTTTTGGATTTTTTTTGTAGTGCCTCTTAAAAAATATATAGTATTTATTTTAACTGAAATTTTATAAAAAATAGTATTTTAGGTTGTAATTTAAATACATACAAGAAAACAAGATATTTTTATAAAAATTTAGTTAGAATAAATACTATATATTTTTTTGAGTACTACAACAAAATAAAAAAAAATGTTGCTAGAAATGTGCAAAAAAATATCCCCTAGAATTATTGAATTTATAATCATTTTAAAATAATATTTTTATTATTATGTTATGACTAGATATAAAGTTTATCATTAATTTTTTACAGTTATTTTTAATATCAAATCACTATAATTGAATTTTTAATTAATACTTTGATTCTTAAAATATAAAATTATTTTTAAAAATTGTCATTTTATAAAATACAAATGGTTTTTTTAGAAGGGAGGGAGTAATATTATTGGAGAGAGTGGAATATACATTGGTCGAACACCATGTGGCATAGGTGCGGTTGCCCCGTAATATAATAATTTAAATTTATCCTTATTTAAAAGAGAGCATATCCTCTGTCTTTAATTTTTCTATCTCTCTATTTAAATTTTGATAGGTAGACTCTTATTTAATATTAATTAATTTTAAAATTAAATAAAAAAATATGTGTCAAAATTTAAGTGAGAGAATACAAAAGGGACAGAGAATCTACTCTATTTAAAGGTAGATAAACTTAACTTTTACTTGAACAACACTTTTATTATTAAATTAAGTGAAGTGATTGATTTGAAGAAAAAAAATTCTATTACGAAGTGGAATTTGGATGCAGGAAATTATTAAAGTATTAGCTACTTTATATAATTATTTACTTCATTAAACATATAATTAGTTCATGATTCTGTTGTTTGAATATTCGGTATATAGTGAGAGCAGATCCTCTGTTCTTAATTTTTTTGTCCTCTTGTGTTCCTTCACTTAAATTTTGACATCTAATTTCTTACTTAACACTAATTAATTCTAAAACTAAATAAAAAGACATGTGTAAAAATTTAAGTGAGAGACATAAGGGAGACGAGAAATTTGAAGACAGTGAATCTGCTCTCGTATATACTGTTGTTTTGGGACAAATTTTAATTTTTTTAGTGGAGTTTAATTTGGATCCATCTTTATGTTATTTATTCACTGCAAATCACTTCAAATCTAAAGTGATGATTTTTTTTTACTTAAGAATCGTGCCGATCTCAAATCTGTGTACTCTTAATGCTCATTATTTATTCACATTCATAATAATTAGTTACTAATATAAATTAAGTTACATATATACATCTTATTAATTACATAATTAAATTTGACAATCTCATGTCTTAATTACATTACATGAACTATTATATCACTTCCGAAATATTACACTATTAATTATTTATTAACTAATACATTATTATTTATTTTTCTTCTTCACTTACTTTGCATTTTCCTTTCTCATTTATACCTGACCCCTCGGTCCCCTCTATTTTAGCTTATAATTAAACACGAAATTTTGCAAGGGTAAAACTGTCAAAAACACAGCAAAAGACCAAAAATCTATTATAATAAACAATAAATAAAAGTTCAGAAAAATAAATAATTAAAACTTCAGAAAAATACTAAATAAAATTAGATAAAATTAAAAATATAAATTATATTTTGACGGAGAAAGTATGATTGTGGGACATCTTTTTATCTTTTTCTGAGATTAAAGATAATTTAAATAGTCAGCAAGTATGGCTGCATTTTATTCTATTTCTTAGTCATCACTGGCAACTAGCAGCCAGCAACCGCAGTGTGCACTTGAATTCCTAGTCATAAAAGACAACTAGCCAAACAGCGATCAATAACCATATATGATTGTAGTCAAATTCATGACTTGAGTGCATGTATCAGCAAATATACCATCATGAGTATGTTTATAAAAAGTATGTTCATATAATTTGAATATATGACTTTAATGGTTTGATATTAATATTTTATTCTTGATATATGGAAATTTTAATTACAAAATAGTAGTCGGGTCAAAAAGTTGCTTATGTTAAAAAAAGTTATTCATAGTGCCTTACTGGCTATATATTTTTCGAAACATGACCCCAACATCTTCCCCAAAAATACTTTCATTTATAATGTTTTTTATGAAAATAAAATGAGTTTTAATTTTAGTAATTATAGTGTAAAATCAGGTAATCTTCTCAAATTTGTTGTTATTTCTTGAATGAGAAAGAAAAGATCCAATCATGCAGTAGAATTTTTAGCAGGTCGGAGATGTTCAAATCTTAGACTAAATTTAGTCTAAGACTCAGAATTTACTCTAGCAGGCAGATTAAATATAGTCTAGGGTATTTTTCGGTAAAATAAAGAGACTATATCTAAGAACTTGGTTTGGTGGATTATAAACAAAGAGACTATACTTGGAATGGAGTTCTAGACAGAAATTAAGTTAGGCTTGCGAGATAAAATATTCAAAGAATCTTGCAATTAGATAAAACAAACACCTTCCGAAGCTGTGAGGTGAAGCCGGATGGAAAGAGAGAAAGTGTATTGATTTTTCATCATTTGATAATTGAAACTCAAAAATTAAGTACTGGATCTTTTAAAATTAAAATTTTGGCGTTCTTGCATGGTGGTGAAAAAGGAGTATGGAACAATGTTACTTGAATCGTGATTTGATATAATAAGCAAAATAAAAATAAAAAAGAAGTATGAAAGGGGTAGTGTTTTCGCTTACTTACTTAGCATCGGATATGTACATTATCATTAAAAATAAGAAAAATGATTAATATTAGAAATTGAAAATCGACGTTAACTACTATTAATAACGAAATATAAAAAATAATATTTGGCGTCCGCTACTAATAATAGTAGATATTTGTAAGACCCCGAAATTTTTAAATAAAAAGGAATTTCCTTTATTTATTATTTTGAAATAGTAAGGGTTGATTTGATTAATGTGGATAGTTAAGGGTTAAATATGCAAATATTTTAAATTAAGCAAGTGGTTATAAAATATTCATTATCGTCGGGGAATATTCGTTTTGTTATTGGAATATTCAGATCTTTGTCAAGAATATTCATAATGACGCCTTGATGTATGTATGTAGCCCCATAACTGAAAAGCGATTGGATGAAAGCGACAAATATAAGTTGTTTTAAATATAATACAGTAGTTATTCATCAAGATTATCTTGTTGGAATACCCGGTGGTTAAAACACCTTAATACGCGTTGTTGAACAAGAAAGAAGACACAGTATTGCACCAATTATTGATTCTTACGTGAAGCCACTACTCAATAATGGTTACGATAATTACCGCTCAATATTTTATTTTATTGATTCAATAATTGCTTTGCGTTGATATTTTATATTCTTTGTTGTTTGATAATTGTCATTACACAAGATTTTTCATTATCGAAGCAATAATTCATATTATCCTAATAATATTATTAGATAACATTATTGGCGATGTCTGTAAAGTTACGTCTGGGCGAGAGGTTTGGTCACCTAATCAAGCCACAAGATGAAGAAATTCTTATTGGAAAGCCCCTCTTTCTGAACCCGCCTTTGTCAATATTGTGATTACAGAATATTATTTGTGAATAATTAATTATTGATTTATATGATGAGGAAAATATTGATTTTATGTGGATATAGATGGAGAAATTTTTTAAAATGACAATTGTTGAAAATTAATATTTTATCTTTTTCGATAAAATAATTCATTTAAATATATTATTTTAATAATATATTAACGGTGATATTTTTACAATGAATATGGGATATATGAGTATATGAGGAGGAAGAGTATTTTTGTGGCATTAAATGTTTAACACATGTTTTTGTGTGTTTGGTGGACACAATTATTATTAGAAATTTGATTATAAATTGTAAAATCACCCGCTTGTGGATTTCGGTCAATTTCTATTTGGAATTTGGAAAACTTTCTTCTGCAAAGTTGTAGAAATTGAATTTCCTATAAAAACTCATGAGATTCAAATTTTCCGATGAAAGGGCTATTTATTATGAATTATTGAAGTTTCGAGTTCCAAAATAATTAATTTTTGAAAGTTTTAAATATTTATATTAACAAAAACGTTTTTTATATGTTGAGGGCATATTTAACATGTGTTAGGATGGCTGAGTTCAGATTCATGGATGCGTAGAAAGATGTGGAAAATAAATAATATTAATTTATTAAATTTTCTGCTTTTTGGTGTTCTAGCAATTTCCTATAAATAGGGTCTTAGGTTAGAATTGAAAATCACACCGTAAATCGAAGTTTTTCTCTCTATATTATCGGCGTATTCTTGTGAGTATTTTGAGTATACTTTGAGTATTGCTAGAGCGGTCTGAAGTTCCTTTAGCACTATACCCTATTCTAGCTAAAGTCGATCTTTCGAGGTAAGGGATATTTTTTTTTCGTAATGATATTATTTCTTCAATATCATTATCTTTGAAATGTTGATCCAAGTTTTTATCAAATTTGGAACTTTTTTCATGCAGGGTTACTTATTCATGAGTTACTATTCATGAGTTACTATTCACGAGAGTTACTATTCATGAGTTACTTATTCACGAGTTACTATTCACGAGTACTATTCATGAAGCGTGAAGATGTTTTTGTGGAATTTCTATCTTTTGGTGTCGGAGTTACTATTCACGATATCTAAGACTATTCACGATATCTGTTGACTATTCACGATACTGGTGACTATTCAATAGAAAAATAAAATTTCTTCTTTTCGTCTAAAACATCTATTACGGATACTAACTCGATTGTATCCATGTTTTGATCATTCTTGAATTTTACACCACTATGATTATTTTTGAGGTATTTTTGGGCGTGATAAAACCAAGTACGAATCCTTAATCCTTAATCCTTGTCATTTTGTTTCACCGGATTCGTTTCTTTAAAAATATTTTCATCATCCTCGGTCTTAAATGATGATATTATTGAATATCTTTGGCCCAGAGTAGTGCAAAGATGAATGATTTCTGAAGAATATCTTTGGCTTTAGAGTGCAAGAGATGAGCAGTGTTGAGATGAATACGACCGGATTGATTAATATCTTTGGCTCAGAGTGCAAAGATGAACAGTGTTTAAATGAATATGACGGTCGATGAATATCTTTGGCTGTAGTGCAAAGATGAATATTTGATTCCGGATGTATATTGATTGATGTTACGGGGATAAAAGATAGACGATGAACTTTTAAATTCATACATAGAAGATAGTAGTTTGCATTCTCTACTTAACTCTTCTAATGAATTATTATTTCATTATGAATATTGATTTAAAATTTGTTGTCTATTGTATTCTATTAGATTTTTCCTGTTGAAGACTAACGATAATTTGTTGTATATTATCTTAGTCATAATATTCTTCTTGGGCTAGTTGAGCTCACCCTTTTCCTTGTTGTTCCATTTTTCTTCTCGGGAGGCGAGAATGTAGCGAGTACTAGTCGGGGTATGGAATGAAGGTTCTAGAGAGAGTTGTTTAGTAGTCCTCACCATTTTGTAAAATAATGTATCAATAATTATGATGGGGATTTATTTGCGTGTGGATATTGTCTAGATGGCAATATCTCGTTTTAAACTCACAGATTTATATGTTGTAATAATAAAGTTGTAGTTATTTACATACCATGTATTTGGCGACTCGAGAATGGGTTGGATGGAATGGACCTATTTTGGGGCGTCACGGTTGGTATCGAGCTTAGGGATATGATCTCTGGCGGAGATCGGGAATAGAACTAGGAGGGAGAGACGAGTAAATCCTTCGCTAGTGTGTCCTACCTAAGCTTATTTGTTAGTTGGTCGGTATATAGGGATATTATGTGATATATTGACTTCCTTAATTAACCCTTGTTTTATATGACAAGATTTGAGAATGTCGATCGAGAATATTAACATGGAGTAAATGAGACCGTGGAGATGCTGTATTTCTTACCAACGAGGAGAGCGTGCAACAGTGGCAATGTTCCTCTGTGAACAACACCACCGAAAGCGTATGATGAACGAGGGGATGTTTAGAAGCTTTTTGCGATTCATGCAAAATCGAGATGAGGGAGACTCGTGTTCAAAATACAGGAGAAATGATAGCAATTCACGGGTGGTCACAAATGCAAGCGATTCAAAGAGTTGGGACCACCGAGTGCAGGAAAGCCGTATCCGATTAAAGGCGAGACGGGTCAAACAAATTACCAAGATATTCGATGTCTTGGGATGTACGGAGGAACGAAAGTTCCATTCGCTACTTTTATGTTCCGTGTGCGGCGGACATTCTTTGGTGGGAATCGTGAAGCGTACCCATCCATCCAAGCTTTCAAAGATATGCCGTGGGAGACGTTTGAAGCAGTTTGATGACAAGTACTTCCCCGAAAGTATTCGTCATATGAAGGAAGTGGAGTTTATTAGACTAGAGAAGAATAACATGACGGTGTCCCAAAGACGAAGCGAAGTTCGCGAGTTATCCGAGTTTGCACCTCATTTGGTGGAGAATGAGGAACGATGACGCGGATGTTTAGAGAGGTTTGAAACCCGATATCGTCGATATCTCATTTCTCATAAATTTTCTCTATTCAGGATGTTGTCAGCGAGGCTCGATTGTTAGAAAGCGAGATAACGAAATACGTTCAACCGAGGGACCATAACCGAGGATCATCTCAAGAAGATAGCGATCATCGAATAACGATAACCGGTGGAGAAAGAAGAATACGAGACAAAGCGGTAACCACTCGGTGGTAATCGTGGCCATGAAAATAGAAGAAGCGAGTCGGGAGGAGATTTTAAAAGAGGAGATTCAACAACGACCATGTGAAGACGTCGGCGCCCGATGTAACTAGTTTTAAGGGAGGAGAACGACCACCGGTCGTATGTTACAAATGCGGGAAGAGGGACATATCATTAAAACGCCCCTGAACAGCTTAAGGTATGCTATAATTGTGGAAAAGAAGGACATATCGCCGAGATTATGCGATATCGAAACCAGTCAAGCGGAATGGTGACTCAAAAGGATGTCCCGTAAAAAGTCAAAGTCAACGGTTCTTGGAAGAAGCGTTTGTCGTGACCGGTCAAAATGCAAGGAACCCGAACGAAGTTAGCACGGGTTAATCGATTATAAATTCTTCTGAAGTATATACCTTACTAGATATCGGTTCTACCCATTCTTTTATCTCTCTTACTTGCGCTCAACGTTTGAACTTGACTACGGAGAAATTAGACTTTGACCTATTTATGGAGACTCCGTTAGGAGAAACTTTCATTACATCCGTTGTTTAGAAATCTTGCTTGATTCAAGTTGGCACTATCACATTACACCGTTAACCTTATTTCTATAGAGATATTTGCTTTTGATGTGATTTTAAGGTTAACTACTCATCATGCCAAATTGATTGCTTTTGTAAGGTTGTTAGTTTTCATATTCCTAAGCAACTTTGTTATTCAATTCAAGCAATCAAACCATTGTAGTCAAACATTTTCATATCAAGCCATGAAGTCATTCGTTTATTATGGATGTCAAGTTTTCTTAGTCCATGTTATGGATTTGAATAAAGACACGTCGATTTGAATAATATTCCCGTTGTTATTGATTTTTCCCGACGTATTTCAAGAAGAATTTCTTGGCTTACTCCCAAAGCTTCGATATTAAATTTTGTATCGACTTTGAACCGTTACAAAACTCATTTCTAAAATCTCATATCGAATGGCTCCTATTGAACTTCGAGTTAAAAATTCAACTATAGAATTTGGTACCGAGCCTTTATCTTGTGACTTCCTTTGTGGAATTCACCTAAGCGAACTCTCTGTAGGGACGTCATATTAAATGCGATAAATAAATCGATAGGTGTCATTGTGACGTCTTATCCAAGATTGGGATATAAGTCACAAATTGAGAGCAACCTAAGTCGATTATCGAAAGACGTAGCTTTCAGGCTTAGTTGGTTATTATCGGAGATTCGTTGAAGGATATTCTCGAATCGCTATTCCATTAACGCAAATTGACTCGTAGAGATACAAAATTCGAATGGAGCAAGGAATGTGGGAAGAGCTTGAAGAACTCAAGAGGAGACTCATTTCAAAGACATTACCGATCACGCCATCCTCGGAAAAGCGAGCGTGGTAGGCGACGCGATGAGTAGAAGATTATATGCGAGGAACGAAAAGCGATGATGTCAAGTATACGCATAGAGCCAACTTTAATAGAAAAAGTTAAGGTTGCTCAAGCCACCGAATCTTGGCCGATGCGTATGAAGAAGAAAGTACAAGAAGGAGCTATTCCTAAGCGAGAATTGATACTTGAGTCAACTCCAGAACTTTGCATTCCTAATGATTTTGATTTGAAGCATAGAATCATGATGGAGGCACACAACACATTGTTTGCAATCCATCTGGGGAGTACCAAAATGTATTATGATCTTCAACATATATTTTGGTGGAGCAATATGAGGAGAGAGATCGCGTAGTTTATCTCGAGATGTTTAACTTGTCAACATGTAAAGGCGAGCATCAAGTGCCAAAGGTCCCATTGCAACCACTTGAGATTTTGAAATAGAAGTGGGAACACATTACCCTAATTTCATTACAAATCTTCCCAAGGTTTCTCAAGGCATAGATGCGATTTGGGTTATTGTTGATAGATTAACCAAGTCTACTCATTTCTTCTGGAATCACGAGACTTATTCCTTGAACGTCTTTCTCGTATGTATGCGTAAATGAGATTGTGAGATTACATGGCATGCCAAGATTCATAGTTTTAGATCGTGACCCAAGATTCACTTCATGATTTTGGGTTAGAAAGCTATGAGCACGAATTTACGATTCAGTTTGGCATACCATCCTCAAACGGATGGGCAATCAGAAAGGACTACTCAAACTCTTGAAGATATATTAAAACTCGTGTCCGAGATTTCAAAGGAAGTTGGGATAAGTACTTGCCATTGGTGGAATTCTCATACAACAATAGTTATTAAACAAATATAGGCATGGTTCCATTTGAAGCATTATATGGACGAAAATGTCGTTCTCCATATGTTGGGATGAGGTGGGTGAAGCAACATTGTTGGGACCCGAGTTAATACGATATGACTCACCGAAAAGATCCAAATGATTCAACAACGATATACAAACGGCACAAGATCGACAAAAGAGTTATGCGGATCTTCATCGAAAGGACGTGGAATTTAATGTAGGGATCATGTATTGTTGAAGTTGCTCCATGGAAGGGAGTTACAAGATTTGGGAAGAGAGAAAGCTCAATCCACGATTTATCGGTCCATTTCAAATTCTTGACCGAGTAGGAAATGTAGCCTATAGACTTGCGTTACCTCAGTATGTCTCGTGTTCATAATGTATTTCACATATCCATGCTTAGTAAATATGTGAAAGACCCGAACCATGTTATTGAGTTAGAACCGGGACGAGATAAACAAGAATTAACGTGTGAGGAGGTACCTATCAAGATCTTGGATAGGAAGGAGCATGTCCTACGCCTAAGAAAGGTCATACCACAAGTTAAAGTTTTGTGGAGGAATCATGCTATAGAGAAATGACACGGGAATTGGAAAGCGGAAATGAAAGCGAGGTATCCTCACCTTTTGAAACACCAGTACGTCGTCCCGATTTCGGGGACGAAATTTCATAAGGAGGGAGGTTGTAAGACCCTAAATTTTTTAAATAAAAAGGAATTTCCTTTATTTATTATTTTGAAATAGTAAGGGTTGATTTGATTAATGTGGATAGTTAAGGGTTAAATATGCAAATATTTCAAATTAAGCAAGTGGTTATAAAATATTCATTATCGTCGGGAATATTCGTTTGGTCGTGGAATATTCGTGCTTGTCGGGAATATTAAATGCTGACAGTAGCGACCATGTGTGGGCCCATAACGGAAGCGATTGGATGAAGAAAACGACAAATATAAGTTGTTTTTAAATAACTGGCAGTAGTTATTCACAGTTAATATCTTTGTTGGAATACCCGTTGGTTAAAACACACTAATCGCGTTGTTGAACAAGAAGATACTGCAGTATTGCACCAATTATTGATTCTTACGTGAAGGCACTACTCGATAATGGTTACGATAATTACTTTCAAGATATTTTATTTTATTGATTCAATAATTGCTGCGTTGATATTTTATATTCTTTGTTGTTTCAATAATTGTCATTACACGATGATTTTTCATTATCGAAGCAATAATTCATATTATCCTAATAATATTATTAGATAACATTATTGGCAATGTCTAGAAAGTTACATCTAAGGAGAGGTTTGGTCACCTAATTGCGGCGCCAATAAGAAGAAATTCTTATTGAAAGCCCCTCTTTCCTGAGGAGCGCTGCACAGTTTGTCAATATTGTGATTACATAATATTATTTGTGAATAATTAATTATTGATTTATATGATGAGGAAAATATTGATTTTATGTGGATATAGATGGAGAAATTTTTTTAAATGACAATTGTTGAAAATTAATATTTTATCTTTTTCTGATAAAATAATTCATTTAAATATATTATTTTAATAATATATTAACGGTGATATTTTTACAATGAATGTGGGATATATGAGTATATGAGGAGGAAGAGTATTTTTGTGGCATTAAATGTTTAACACATGTTTTGTGTGTTGGTGGACACAATTATTATTAGAAATTTGATTATAAACTTGTAAAATCACCCGTTTGTGGATTTCGGTCAATTTCTATTTGGAATTTGGAAAAACTTTCTTCTGCAAAGTTGTAGAGAATTGAATTTCCTATAAAAACTCGCGAGATTCAAATTTTCTGATGAAAGGGCTATTTATTATGAATTATTGAAGTTTCAGAGTTCCAAAATAATTGATTTTTGAAAGTTTTAAATATTTATATTAACAAAAACATTTTTTATATGTTGAGGGCATATTTAACATGTGTTAGGATGGCTGAGTTCAGATTCATGGATGCGTAGGAAGATGTGGAAAATAAATAATATTAATTTATTAAATTTTCTGCTTTGGTGTTCTAAGCATTTTCCTATAAATAGGGTGCTTAGGTTAGAATTGAAAATCACACCGTAAACCAAGTTTTTCTCTCTATATTATCGAGCGTATTCTTGTGAGTATTTTGAGTATACTTTGAGTATTGCTAGACGGTCTGAAGTTCCTTCAAAGACTATACCCTAGTATTCTAGCTAGAAATCTTGATCTTTCGAGGTAAGGGATATTATTTTTTTTCAGTAATGATATTATTTCTTCAATATCATTATAATTTGAAATGTTGATCTGAAGTTTTATCAAATTTGGAACTTTTTCATGTCGGGGTTACTATTCATGAGTTACTATTCATGAGTTACTATTCACGAGTTCTTACTATTCATGAGTAACTATTCACGATTACTATTCACGAGTACTATTCATGAAGCGTGAAGATGTTTTTGTGGAATTTCTATCTTTTGGTGTCTGAGTTACTATTCACGATATTGGCCTTATTCACGATATCTGACACTATTCACGTATACTGGTCTTTATTCACCGAAAAATAAAATTTCTTCTTTTCGTCTAAAACATCTATTCGGATACTAACTCGATTGTATCCATGTTTTGATCATTCTTGAATTTTACACCACTATGATTATTTTTGAGGTATTTTTGACGTGGATAAAACCAAGTACTAATCCTTAATCCTTAATCCTTGTCATTTTGTTTCACCGGATTCGTTTCTTTAAAAATATTTTCATCATCCTCGGTCTTAAATGATGATATTATTGAATATCTTTGGCTGTAGTGCAAAGATGAATGATTTCTGAAGAATATCTTTGGCTTTGTAGTGCAAAGATGAGCAGTGTTGAGATGAACATGGCCAGATTGATTAATATCTTTGGCTTCAGTAGTGCAAAGATGAACAGTGTTTAAATGAACATGATCGGTGATGAATATCTTTGGCTTGTAGTGCAAAGATGAATATTTGATTCGGATGTATATTGATTGATGTTACGGGGATAAAGATGAGCGATGAACTTTTAAATTCATACATAGAAGATAGTAGTTTGCATTCTCTATTTAACTCTTCTAATGAATTATTATTTCATTGCTATGAATATTGATTTAAAATTTGTTGTCTATTGTATTCTATTAGATTTTTTCCGTTGAAGACTAACGATAATTTGTTGTATATTATCTTAGTCATAATATTCTTCTTTCGGGCTAGTTGAGCTCACCCTTTTCCTTGTTGTTCCATTTTTCTTCTCGGGAGGCGAGAATGTAATGAGTACTAGTGGGGTATGGAATGAAGGTTCTGAGAGAGAGTTGTTTAGTAGTCCTCACCATTTTGTAAAATAATGTATCAATAATTATGATGGGGATTTATTTGCGTGTGGATATTGTCTAGATGGCAATATCTGTATTTAAACTCACAGTTTATATGTTGTAATAATAAAGTTGTAGTTATTTCTGTACCATGTATTTGGCGACTCATAATGGGTTGGATGGAATGGACCTATTTTGGGGGCGTCACAATATTTATCATAATTGTGACGCTCCTAAAATAGGTCCACACAACCCATTCTGAGTCGTCAAATACATGGTACATAAATCAAATACAACTTCATTTATACAACTATTAATTATCGTATAAAATACGACAAAACATACGCTGTGAGTTTTAATACAAATATCGTCTAGTAGACAATATTCAAACTCAAATAAAATTCTCAGTACAATTATTGTCATACTATTTTACAAAATAGTGAAAACTACTAAAATAACAATCTTGGACCATTATTCCACTCCTCGACTAGTCTTAGCTATATTCTCGCCTCCTGAGAAAAACAATGGAACCAAAAGGAAAAGGGTGAGCTCAACTAGCCCAGTAAAGAATATTATGACTAAGATAATATAGAACAAATTATTTTTAGTCCTTAACAGAAAAAAATCTGATAGAATACAATAGACAACAAGTTTTAGATCAACAACTGCAGCGAAAATAGTAATCCATTAGAAGAGTCAAGTAGAGCATGATGTCTACTTTCTTCTATGATTTAAAAGTCCATCATCAATATTTTATTTCATGTAACATCCATCAATAATTATTTCCAATCAACGAATTATCTATGCACTACGGGCCAAAGATAATCGTTAACATCATCAGTGGTCATGATCATGCCAAACACCTGTTCATCTATGCACTACGGGCCAAAGATGACTTTCACCACAAACTTTTATCTGTAATATTAAAGGTCATGATTATACCAATACACAATTCATGTTCATAATTATACCAATCAACAGTTCATCTTTGCACTACGGGCCAAAGATGACTTTCAGCACAATATAAGAATGAGGATGATGACAATGATATAAATAATCAATCAAGTGAGATCAAGGATAAACATTAGAGATTTATAATTCAATTTATTCAGAGTTCAAGAAAGTCTAAATTGTCAACATGATCACCAATTGTGGAGTAAAATTCAAAAATGATATTCATGTATCAAAAATAATTTGGATAGAAACGAAACCAATTTTGTCATGGATAGTACCCCGAGTGAATAGTACTCCATGAATAGTATCCCGTGATTAGTACCCCGAATGAAAATATTAAAATTTCATAAGAAGGTTCAGACAAATATTTCAGTGAAATGATACTCGATGAAGCACAAAATCAAGGATATTCTACTAATTTCAGGAATTATAGAAGCAATACTTATTAAAGTAAGTGTAGATTTACGAATATGAAACGAAATAATATCACTTACAAATACTATAGAGTATGGAAGAAAATAATATTCCTTACGAATATTTAACGAAAATAATATCCCTTACCTTAGTACAAGACTAAATCTGACTGGTATAGCGGAGATATTCTTAAGAAAATCTTTCATTTGCAACACTCAAAGTATTCTTATACTAGAAAGAAATACGCACAATATTATAGAAGAAGAATTCTCTGATTCTGGTGTGATTTTCATTTCTTAACTAAGCATACTATTTATAGGAGAATGGTAGGGCACTATTTAAATATAATCACGAGCGTACAGAAAAAAAATTCACGAATGAATTCGGCGAAAATTTGATTTTACTATTCATCACTGCAATAAAATATTCTAATAAAACAAAAACTTTATATAAAATATAATATATTCTAATTATAATCTAATAAAATAAATAACTTTATATATATATATATATTATAAAAAGTATTCTGTTTTATATAAAAAGTATTCTATTTTATATAAAAAGTTTTTTGTTTTATCACTATTATAATAATAATAAAACAAAATTGACACAACTTTATACCGACGATTTTGAAAAATGAGTAAGTGGAGGTTCATGTAATAAGGCAAACTTACAACAAACGCTTCATAAATATCTACCACAAATCACTTATCTTCAATCAACCCATTTTTAATCTTCAACACTTATTTATCATTAATATTATAACTCACAATATTGACAACCAAATCATTCCCAAGAAAGAAGGGGCTTTCCGATAAGAATTTCCCCTTATTGGTGCGCAATTAAATAACTTAACCCCTTTCCTCGACAGAACTTTTTAGATATTGTCAATAACGTAAATAATAATATGAATAACTATGTTGTCTTAATTATTTATTTAATAATATAAAATATTGTGCAGATGATACTGTGACAATAATTGAATCAACAATATGAGATATTATGCAGCAACTACTGTTGTAATAATTGAATAAAACTGAATGAATTCTTACGTAAGCATCAATAATTAGAGATACTGTACAATACCGTGTGTTACTATGCAACCACGCGTATTACTATACTTTTATCACCGGGTATTTCCACAGTTTAATGGTAAAAGTTTTGTTGTTATTTTTTATAAAAATGTTATTTATGTCGCTTTCTATATCCGACAGTTATTTCGTTATGTGTAGGGTCCACCAATGATTGTGTCGTCGTACGAATATTCCTGACAAAAAGAATATTTTCCGACCAAACGAATATTTTATGACAACTTGCTTACTTTTCAAAATTTGCACATATCGCCCATAACTATACCATTATATCAAATCAACACTTTATTATTTAAAATAATATTTAGAGAAAATTAAATTTTTATTCATAAAAAATTGGGGTTTTACAACCTCCCCTCCTTATGAAATTTTGTCCTCAAAATTGATGTATGTACCTGGTATGTCGAAGAAGTGAGGATACATTGTTTTCATTTTAGATTCTAACTCCCAAGTCATTTCCTCAATATCATGATTTCTCCATAAAACTTTGACTTGAGGTATAACCTTTGAGCGTAGAATATTTTCCTTATTTTTCAAGATCTTGACTGGTACCTCCTCATACGTTAAATCTTTCGCTATCTCATCTGATTCTAATTCAATAATTTCAATTGGGTCTTCCACATATTTACTTAACATAGATATGTGAAAAACGTTATGAACACGAGACATACTTGGCGGTAAGGCGAGTCTATAGGCCATGGTTCCTACTCGGTCGAAGATTTCAAATGGACCAATGAATTGAGGATTGAACTTTACTCTCTTTACAAATCTCGTAACTCCTTTCCATGGAACAACACGTAACAATACATGATCTCCAACATTAAATTCCACGTCCCTTCGATAAAGATCAGCATAACTCTTTTGTCGATCTTGTGAGGTTTGTATACGTTGCCAGATCATTTGAATCTTTTCCGTAGTCATGTGTAATAACTCTTGGTCTGTTGTTTGAGCAGCTCTAACTTTATCGATTAAAGTCGGTTCTACTCGTATATTTGACATCATCACGTGGGTCCTTGAAGTCTTTAACTATATCTCCATCCTTTGTAAATCATATAAAATGGGTCTTTGTGTTAACAATATCGTACTTGTACCTGCATATGATCTTCTACTTAACACGTCAGCTGCTACGTTCATTTTTTCAGGATGGTATTGAATGGTATGGTCGTAATCTTTCAACAGCTCGAGCCAACGTCTTTGGCTCATGTGAAGTTCGTTCTAGGTGAAGAAATATTTGAGGCTTTTGGAGTATATTAGGATGTCATCAATAAAGACAACCACAAAATGATCTAAATATTTATTTAATATTCGGTTCATCATGTCATGAATGCAACATGGGCATTGGTCAATCCTAAGGACATAACTAGAAATTCGTAATGCCCGTATCGAGTTCTGAAAGCAGTCTTTGGAATGTCATCAGTTTTAATCTTTAACTGATGATATCCGGAACGAAGATCGATCTTTGAGAAGAATTTAGCACCTTGCAATTGGTCAAACAGGTAATCAATGCGAGGTAACGGGTTCCTATTTTTGATGGTGACATGGTTCAATTCTTGATAGTCAATGTAAAGTCGCATACTCCCATCTTTCTTCTTTACAAAATAAATAGGAGCACTCCAAGGAGATGTACCAGGACGAATGAAACCAATGTCTAACAACTCTCTTATAGTTGGGTTTTTAACTCCTGAAGTTCAATAAGAGCCATTCGATATGGGGTTTTAGAAATGGGTTTTGAATCGGGTTCAAGGTCAATACAAAATTCGATTTCATGCTCTGGGGGTAGGCCAAGAAGTTCTTCAGAAAATATGTCAGAATATTTATTAACAACAGAAATATCATTTAAATCTAACGTATTTTTTTAAATTCGTGACATGGGCTAAGAAAGCTTGACATCCGTTTTTCAATAAACGAATGACTTTATGACTTGATATGACAATGATTGATTTTAGTGGTTTGGTTGCTTGAATTCGCATAACAGGTTGGTTAGGAATATGAAAATTAAGGATGTAAGACCCCAACTTTTATGAATAAAGATTTAATTTTCTCTAATTAAATATTATTTTGAATAAGTAAGATGTTGCTTTTATATAATGCTATAGTTATGGGTGATATGTGCAAATTTTGCAAAGTAAGCAAGTAGTCATAAAATATTCGTTTGGTTGGGGAATATTCTTTTTATCGAGAAATATTCGTACGACGACACAATCATTGGTGGACCCCACAATGGAATGACTGTCGGATATAGAAAGCGATAGAGATAATCTTTTTGTAAAAATAATGGCAAAGCTTTTACTGTTAACTGTTGAAATATCGGTGATAAAAGTATAGTAATACACGTTGTTGCAAAGTAACACATGGTATTGCACAGTATCTCTGATTATTGATGCTTACGTAAGAAGTCACTCAGTTTCATTTAATAATTGCTACAGTAGTTGTTACATAGTATCTCATATTATTGATTCAATTATTATCATAATATCACATGCATAATATTTTATATTATTAAATCAATAATTGAGACGACGCAGTTATTCATATTATTATTTGTATTATTGACAATGTCTAGAAAGTTCTGTCGAGAAAAGGGGTTATGTTATTTAATTGGGCGTCAATAAAGAATGAATAAACGTTAAAAGATTAAAAATGTGTTTATTGAAGATAAGTGAATTGTTATAAATATTTATTCAATTTTTGATATAAATAAAGGGGTTTGTTGTAAGTTTGGGTTATTATTCCATGGGGAGATGTGCTAATTTTTCAGACTGTCGGTTAAGGTTTTAATAGTAAATCAATATGGACCGTCGGTTGAGGTTTCACACTACAAGAAAACCGACTATGTTCGACGGAATTACTTGCGACGAAAAAATTCCCTCAAAGATAGGCTATGTCCGAAGAATATTTCAGTCAAAACTATTTTAGTCAAAAATATAGTAATTCTGTCGGACGTTCGTCAGAAATAAAAGGAACCCCTTGGCGCCAAAGTTCGCACCAGGGCCAAACTTATATTCGACGGAATAGTGTTCACTTTCGACGGACTATTAGTCGTGGATAATATAATTACGATGGATGTAATTTCGACGAAAATTTCGTCGAAAATAAGCTTTAAAACCTAATCAGATTACTCTCTCCCCAGCCGACTCTCAATCTCATTCTCTCATTCTCTCTCTCACTCTCATTTCCCTCACTCTCATTTCTCTCTCACTACTCTCTTCTCCCTACCACCAGACGCCACCACCATCTCCGCCACCAGAGACCACCACCACCAGGCACCACCACCAGTAAACACTACCACCACCAGCACAACCCACCACCAGACACCACCACTAGTAGATGCCACCACCGCCAGACGCCACCACCACCACCACCACCGGTATTTCTGAAATTTGCACATTAATTTAAGGTATGATATTTCTGATATTGGACATGATATTTGTATGATATTTCTGAAATTTGTGGCTTAATTTGTTGTAGGTTTAGTATGAGTTTGAATATGAGATTAACCTAATTATAGTTGTGATATTTGTACGATATGTTGTTGCTGTGAATTTGGGAGGCTGAAATTGGGACTCTGAAAATCTGAAATTAAAAAGCTGAAATTAGAATTTTGATTTTAAAATTGGGACTCTGAAAACCTAATTATGAATGTCTTTATTTTTCTTTATGCAATTGCAGTTTATATATATATGTTAGTGTATTAAATTTGAATTTTGGAATGTGGGCAGTGTTTGTAAATGTTATATTTGATATTTTCGACGGAATTTTTGACGGAATTTCTGTCAGAATACTGCAATTGCCAAATGTGTGGGCTCTACAAGTATATTTATTTATTATTTAATTAGTTTTCTAATATTAAAATAAAGTAAGTAACATTTACTTAGTTTCTTACTACTATAATTAAATTAAATTAAAATAAAGAAAATTAAATTAAATTAAAATAAATTAAAAAAATTATTAAATTAAATTAAATTAAAATAAAGTAAAAAATAAAATAAATAAATAATAAAATATATATTTAATATTAAATGATAAATAAAATAAATTAAAATAAATAATAAATAAATTAAATTGAATAAAACAAAACAAATTTGATTTAATTTAATAAGCAAATTAAATTTAATAAAAAATATTTTAAAACATAAAAAATAAAATAAAATAAAATAAATTTAATTTAATTAAAATAATTAAATTTAAATTTAAAATAAAATAAATAATAAACAAAATAAATATTAAATTTTAAATAATAAATAAATAAAATTTAATAAATAATAAATAATAAATAATAAATATAATAAATTAAATTAAATTGAATAAAACAAAACAAAATTGAATTAATTTAATAAATAAATTAAATTTAATAAAAAATATAAAAAAAAAAATAATAAATAAAATAAATTTAATTTAATTTAATTAAAATAATTCAAATTAAATTAAATTTAAAATAAATAAAATAAAAAGAATTTAATTTAATTTAAGAATAAAATTTTAAAATTATATATTATAATATAAAATAAAATTATATAATATAATATAAAATAAAATTATATAATATATGTGACGCCCCCAAAATAGGTTCATTCCATCCAACCCATTCTGAGTCGCCAAATATATGGTACAGAAACAACTACAACTTCATTAATACAATTGTTGTGCAAAATACGACAACACATAAACTTTAAGTTTAAATACAAATATTGTCTTCTAGACAATATCCACACTCAAATAAGTCCTCATTACAATTATTGATACACTATATTACAAAATGGTGAGGACTACTAGAAACAACTTATAGAACCATCATTCCACACCTTTAACTAAGTACTTGCTACATTCTCGCCTCCCCGAGAAGAAAATGGAACAACAAGGAAAAGGGTGAGCTCAACTAGCCCAAGAAGAACATTATGACTAAGATAATATAGAACAAATTATCGTTAGTCCTCAACAGGAAAAATCTAATAGAATACAATAGACAACCCGCTTTAAATCAATTTTCGCAATGAAATAATAATTCATTAGAAGAGTTAAGAAGAGAATGCAAACTACTATCTTCTATATATGAATTTAAAAGTTCATTGTCGATATTTTATCCTCGTAACATAAATCAATATATATCCGAATCAAATATTCATCTTTGTACTACAGCCAAAGATATTCATCACCGGGTCATGTTCATCTAAACACTGCTCATCTTCGCACTACTGGGCCAAAGATATTAATCGATGATCATGTTCATCTCAACACCGCTTCATCTTTTTGCACTACGGGCAAAGATATTCATCAAGAAATCATTCATCTTTGCACTACAGGCCGAAGATATTCAGTAATATCATCATTTAGGACTGAGGATGATGAAAAATATTTTAAAGAAAAATAAATCCAGTGAAACAAAAGAACAAGTATTAAGGATTCGTACTTTAAATAATCCAAGTTCAAAAATACTTCATAAATAACCAGAGTGGAGTAAAATTCAAGAATGAAGACCAAAACATAGATCCAATCCAAGATATGAATCATAACAGATAATCTTGGACACAGAAAAATGGAACAACAAGAAAAAGGGTGAGCTCAACTAGCCCAGTAAAGAACATTATGACTAAGATAATATATGTGAGACCCCAGATTTTATCAATAAAGAGTTAAATTTTGTTGAAATAATTTTTTAATATTATGGTGTGAATTTAAGATAATATTATAGTTGTGGGTAGTATTTATAAATTTTGCAAAGTATGCAAGTGGTTATATTATATTCGATTGGTCTGGGAATATTCGGTTTAGCGAGGAATATTCGTATAACTACTCAATCATTGGTGGACCCTACAATGCAAATTATTGTCGGATTGAGAAAACGACAAAAATATTTTATTGAAATAACTATGGAAGTTTTACCGTGGTTCTTTGTTGAACTACTTTGGTAGTAAAAATACAAGATGTACGTGTGGTTGCATAATAGAAGACACCAGTATTGATTATCGATGCTTATGTGAGAAGTCACTCAGTTTGATTCCATTATTGTTTATTAATAATATGAATTATTATAATGATAATGACGTTTTGTTTTATTCAGATTATTAATGTAATAAAACGAAACATCTTTTTATATAAAATAGAATACTTTATTAAAGTTATTCTATAAATAGAATATATTATATTTTATTATGCGTAGTGTTGCATAGTGTTTTTGCATAGTGTTTTGCATAGTGTTTGCATAGTAAAATGTTTTTATATAAATAGAATATATTATATTTTATTTAAAAGATTTTTTTAAATATGGACCGTCGATTAAAGTAAATCAATCTGGACCGCTCATGGATTTGTTACTATGCATTCCATTTTCCTATAAATAAGCTCATTCCTTCATTATTTTCTTACGAATTCATTGAAACTCTGAGAGAGAAATTATAGAGAGAAGCTATAGAGAAAGTTATAGAAAGAAGAAGAGTATTCTGCTACTTCACTACTTCTATATTCGGTTCTTTTATGGTAAGGGGTGTTATTCTTTCTTCTTGAAGAGAACTTACATTATTCCATTCATTATTATTCATTGAATAACTTTTGTAAAAAGTGGCATACCCTATACATAACTTCGTTATACGCCAGACACCCTATACTTGGTGAAATCCTTATGTTATTCTATTGCTTATTATTCTTGGAATAACTCAGATACGCTGCATTTACCCTATACTTGGTGACATTCTTCTATTATTCTCATTGGAACATCCTCATGCATGTGTTTTACACCGACTGGTTCCGCTTTTATTATTCTGTTGGAACATCCTGTCTCATGTGTTTTACAATCGGACTGGTTCCGCCTCTTTATCATTCTGCTGGAATATCCTATCTGTGTGTTTTTACACGGATCCGGTTCCATCTTTATTATTCTGTTGGAACATCCCGCTTGTGAATTTCACACCGACATGGTTCCGTTATTATTATTACATTGGAATAACTTTTGCCTGTCGAAGCACCGCATGTATGGTGATTTCTTTTGTTATTCCATTCTTTATTATACCCATTGGTTAAAACTTTGACTTCTATACTCCATGAAATTAGTAGAATATCCTTAATATTTGCGTTTCATCCAAAGATCTTTCATGGAAATATTCTTCTCGATCATTATTGAATTTTACTCTCTACGAAACAATGTCATGTTGACAATTTGGATGTTAATAATTCATGGATTAAATAATTCTTGAACTTGTTTTATTGAATTACTATGTCATTGTCATCATCCTCATGTTATATTATGTTATCTTTGGCTTACGTGCATAGATGAACTTAGTATGATTATGACCGGGGATCATTCGGTATAATCATGACTTGATATAAATGATGTGATAAAAGTCCTCGGTGGCTCGTAATGCAAGATGATGGATAGTTTTGGTATGATTATGACCGTGGGTGATTCGGATAGTCATGACCATTGATAATTTGATGAAAATCCTTGACCGTAGTACAGAGGATGATTAGATGTGGTGGTTTATTATTAAAATTGAGTCTCGGCTCATAAAATTGATGAAAACCTTTTAAAACCTAAAAGATAGTAGACTTTATTTTCTACTTGACTCTTTTAATGGATTGCTTATTCAATGTGCGCAGCTAAACCGGTTGTCTATTGTATTTTATCGCTTTTAACATCATTGAAGGCTAATGATAATTTATTACGCATTATCTTCGCCATAATATTTCTTCTTTGGGCTAGTTGAGCTCACCCTTTCTTTCATTTGTTCTCTTCGTAAAATGAGAACATAGGCGACGACGAGTGAGGGGAACGAAGTAATGGTCCGAGAGGATAGCATTAGTAGTTCTCACTATTCGTGAAATAGTGTAATAATAGTTGTAATGAGGACTCCTTTTGAGTTTGTATAATATCTAGTAGACAATATTTGTATTCAAACTCACGGTTTATATGTAAATATGCACACCTGACGCTTAGGTTAGTAAGTTGTATTTGAATTTATGTACCATGTAAGTGGCGACCCAAGATGGGTGATGTATACCTAATTTTGGGGCGTCACGATTTGAGTATCGAGCTTAGGATATGATCCTGCTAAAGATGCGAGATAAGAACTAGGAGGAGAGACGGAATTCCTTCGCTAGTATGACCTACCTAAGTTTATTTGTTATTTAATTGGTCACGTCGAGTATAGGATAATATTTGATATATTAATTAACCCTTTGCTTCACAATTACTTTCGTGTAATAAGAGTGTAGCTAGGTTAGAGCGGGGTAACAATGGAATAGAATCGGTGGTCATCATTTAGTAGTTATATTTGGTGAATCAACTAGGGTGAAAGCGAACCCAACGTTGAAAGAGTGTTTTGCCACTATCATACAAGATGTCTAATGACATACAACCTCGTGTCATCATAAGACAGTGGTTGTGCTCATCCACTTCTTTGAGTATATTTACGAGCACTACCTATATGATCTTGGTGTTTGTTTGAAGTATAATTCTCAATTTGAGACAAAGGAGATAATGATAAATCAAGAGAAGACTCACCATTGGGAAGAATATGATAGTAATCTTCTCATTTTTCTTTGGGGTCTATTAGGTAAACCAAGAATAATTCTGTGGCCATATGATATCTATCATAACCTAGAAGCATGGCCTCCCATGTACGAAGGTTTCCTTGAGCACTTCCCAAAGATTCTAATTTCTAAAACAGTTTTTGACTATACATTTATGTAAGGTGTCATTGTGACGTGCTATCCAAAGTTGGGATGAAAGTCACAGTTGGTATTAATGTGACGTACTATCCAAATCTTGGACGAGAGTAACAGTTTTGAATGATATTTATATCATTAATAAATTTCTTGACGTATTCTTGAAGATTTCCTAGCCTACCCTAGAGCGTGAAATCGAATTTTGTATTGACCCCAGTACAAAAATCCAATTCTTAAACCCTCAAATATTTCTTCAACTAAAAAGATCTGGTTTTACGAGATTATGATGAAAGTCATAATAAAAACATTGGACTAATGAAAATCATGGGTATATGAAGTATTAGTAAGTTTTATGATGAGTTATGTTGGTTAGTATGTGAAAACATGAAAGTTTCTTAGAAATCACAAAGAGTTGAAAATCAGATTTTGGTGAAAAACGTAACATGAAATTCAATTGACCATATCTCCTATTATATTTTGAATTTTTGAGCGTGGTCAAGTCCTAGAGTTAGATCTATGAGTTACCTAACTAATCCAAGTGGAATTACTAGAAAAGGTGTTGTAGATTTTTGTGTGGACTGATTTTAGCAAAGGAGGCCAAAGCTGTAAATTTCGAAAATGCTACTGCCCAGAAACTTTAAGGGACTGTTTCGGCCACTTAAATTATGAGAAAAATTCTGAGTTTTTGGGACATGAAGGTATATGGTATAAAGTACCTCCTGTCCAAAAATGAGCTCATTCTGACTTAAAATGAGCAAGTTATGACTATTTCAATATTTAGGTTTTTCCGACGAAAAACGCTATAACCGGAGTTCTATAACTCCGATAATCATGAAATTTAAACTGGAGGCTCACGTTAACATGTGTAAGTTCCTGCCAAGATTTGGGAATTTTTGGAGTTAAACTTGAGGTAGCTAATTTCTTAAGGAATTAAGTGGAAATTAATTTTTGAAAAATAGTAAATGAATTTTAAAAATTCCGAGAAAAATATATTTTCATTATGGGACTATATTATGCTAAATCCCAGAAAAGAAATATTTTGGGACTAATTTGGTATTTTTCATGAAAATAGTTTAGTTACTTAACATATGAGTTAAATATGTTATGTGAAGTAACAAAGTTGAAAATAGGATTTTATGGCTAGAGAATCCTATATAGAGTATATGCATATTTTTTTGAGGGATTTGATAATTGGTGATGATATCTTATGAGTATGGCATTTTGAATGATTAAATGCATTATATGGTAAAGCGTAAACAATTAAGATAAATTGTTTATAAATTTAAGAAGTGATTAAAATATTATTATAATATTAATATTATTAGATTATGAGATTATTAAGTGATTGATAACATGGGGATATTCTTGAATCTCGGATAAATTATATTATAAATGTTTAATATTTATCCTTTATCTCATTTGATTGATTCTTTATATCATTATCCTCATACGCTTATATTATGTTGAAAGTCATCTCATATTTGTAGTGCATAGATGGACTTGGTATGATTATGACCAGTGGATTGTTAGGGTATAATCATAACTCAGTAATTGAAAACACAATTATCTTTGGTCAGTAAATGGATAATTTGTGGTCGTGATACTAATGAATACACGATTATCTTTGGTAGTAGTGCATGGATAATTTGTGGTCGTGATACTAATGAATACACAATTATCTTTGGTAGTAGTGCATGAATAATTTGTGGTCGTGATACTAATGAAGACAAGATTATCTTTGGTAGTAGGGCATGGATAATTCGTGGTCGTGATACTAATGAATACACAATTATCTTTGGTAGTAGTGCATGGATAATTTGTGGTCGTGATATCTAATGAATACACAATTATCTTTGGTAGTAGTGCATGGATAATTTGTGGTCGTGATACTAATGAATACACGATTATCTTTGGTCGTAGTGCATGGATAATTTGTGGTCGTGATACTTAATGAATACGATTATCTTTGGTAGTAGTGCATGGGATAATTAAGTGGTCATGATACTAATGAATATCCTCGGCTCAGAAAAGCGGGGATGATTCGATGATATGGATTAATTATTGAAATGAGTCTCAAAGAATGAAATATTAATTCATGGATGTGGTAAAAGTCATCTTTAGTAGTAGTGCATTGATAGACTTGGTATGATTATGACCACGGATTATTCTATAATAATCACGACCGTAATTGAAAACACGAATATCCTTAGCCAAGAAGTGCATGAATAATTCATGGTGTGATACTATTATTAAGTTTGAGTCTCAAAGATTATTGGTTTTATGACGCTTATATATCTTTGGCTTGTAGTGCAAAGATGAATTGTTAATAAATATCTTTGGCACCTGTAGTGCAAAGATGAATTGTTAATGAATATCTTTGGCGGATTCACGAAGATGAATTTAATATTTTAACAATAAAGGTATTCAAGGTATCCTCATCTCTTTATCATATCGTACGTACCCTAATTTCGAGGCGAAATTCCATAAGGAGGGAGATTGTGAGACCCAGATTTTATCAATAAAGAGTTAAATTTTGTTGAAATAATTTTTAATATTATGGTGTGAATTTAAGATAATATTATAGTTGTGGGTAGTATTTATAAATTTTGCAAAGTATGCAAGTGGTTATATTATATTCGATTGGTGGGAATATTCGGTTTAGCGGGAATATTCGTATAACTACTCAATCATTGGTGGACCTCATAATGTAATTATTGTCGGATTGAGAAAACGACAAAAATATTTTATTGAAATAACTATGGAAGTTTTACCGTGTAGTTACTTGTTGAACTACTCGGTAGTAAAAATACGATGTACGTGTGGTTGCATAAGAAGCACTTACCAGTATTGATTATTGATCTTATGTGAGAAGTCACTCATTGATTCCATTATCATCGATTAATAATATGAATTATTATAATGATAATGACGTTTTGTTTTATTCAGATATTATTAGCGTAATAAAATGTAAAACATCTTTTATATAAAATAGAATACTTTATTAAAGTTATTCTATAAATAGAATATATTATATTTTATTATGCATAGTGTTGCATAGTGTTTTGCATAGTGTTTTTTTTGTAGTGTTTGCATAGTAAAAAATGTTTTTATATAAATAGAATATATTATATTTTATTTAAAAGATTTTTTTAAATATGGACCGTCGATTAAAGTAAATCAATCTGGACCGCTCATGGATTAGTTACTATGCATTCCATTTTCCTATAAATAGAAGCTCATTCCTTCATTATTTTCTTACAATTCATTGAAACTCTGAGAGAAAATTATAGAGAGAAGCTATAGAGAAAGTTATAGAAGAAGAAGAAGAGTATTCTGCTACTTCACTACTTCTATATTCGGTTCTTTTATGGTAAGGGTGTTATTCTTTCTTCTTGAAGAGAACTTCATTATTCCATTCATTATTATTACATTGGAATAACTTTAAAAAAGTGGCATACCCTATACATAACTTTGTATACCAGACATACCCTATACTTGGTGAAATCCTTATGTTATTCTATTGCTTATTATTACGTTGGAATAACTCAGATACGCTTGTTTACCTATACTTGGTGACATTCTTCTATTATTCATTGGAACATCCTCGTGCGTGTGTTTTACACGCACTGGTTCCGCTTTTTATTATTCTGTTGGAACATCCTCGCCATGTGTTTTACACCTAACTGGTTCCGCCTCTTTATCATTCTCATTGGAATATCCTATCATGTGTTTTACACCGATCCGGTTCCATCTTTATTATTCTCGTTGGAACATCCCGCTTGGTGTGAATTTCACCGACATGGTTCCGTTATTATTATTCTGTTGAATAACTCCGCCTATCAAGTACCGCATGTATGGTGATTTCTTTTGTTATTCCATTCTTTATTATACCCAGGTTGGTTAAAACTTTGACTTCTATACTCCATGAAATTAGTAGAATATCCTTAATATTTGCGTTTCATCCAAAGATATCTTTTCATGGAAATATTCTTCGATCATTATTGAATTTTACTCTCTAAACAAAGATCATGTTGACAATTTGGATGTTAATAATTCATGGATTAAATAATTCTTGAACTTGTTTTATTGAATTACTATGTCATTGTCATCATCCTCATGTTATATTATGTTATCTTTGGCTTACGTGCATAGATGAACTTAGTATGATTATGACCGAGGATCATTCGGTATAATCATGACTTGATATAAATGATGTGATAAAAGTCCTCAATGGCCTTCAGTAATGCAAGTGATGGATAGTTTTGGTATGATTATGACCGGGGGTGATTCGGATAGTCATGACCATTGATAATTTGATGAAAATCCTTGACCGTGTAGTACGGGGATGATTAGATGTGGTGGTTTATTATTAAAATCGAGTCTCAAATGATAAAAATTGATGAAAACCTTTTAAAACCTAAAAGATAGTAGACTTTATTTTCTACTTGACTCTTTTAATGGATTGCTTATTCCACCTGCAGTTAAACCGGTTGTCTATTGTATTTTATCGGTTTAACACTTTGTTGAAGGCTAATGATAATTTATTCTCGCATTATCTTCGCTCATAATATTTCTTCTTTGGGCTAGTTGAGCTCACCTTTTCTTTCTTCACTGTTTCTCTTGAAAATGAGAACATAGCCGGGACGAGTCGAGGACGTAAGTAATGGTCCGGAGGATAGCATTAGTAGTCCTCACTATTCTCGTGAAATAGTGTAATAATAGTTGTAATGAGGACTCCTTTTGAGTTTGTATAATATCTAGTAGACAATATTTGTATTCAAACTCACGATTACGCCGTATTGCATTATACCATGCTTAGGTTAGTAAGTTGTATTTGAATTTATGTACCATGTAAGTGGCGACCCAAGATGGGTGGCGTATACCTAATTTTGGGGGCGTCACAATATAGAACAAATTATCGTTAGTCCTCAACAGGGAAAAGTCTAATAGAATACAATAGACAACCAGTTTTAAATCAATCTTCACAGCAGAAATAATAATTCATTAGAAGAGTTAAGTAGAGAATGCAAACTACTATCTTCTATATATGAATTTAAAAGTTCATCGTCGATATTTTATTCCTGTAACATCAATCAATATATATCTGGAATCAAATATTCATCTTTGCACTACAAGCCAAAGATATTCATCAGTTGGTTATGTTCATCTAAACACCTGTTCATCTTTGCACTACGGGCCAAAGATATTAATCAGTCGATCATGTTCATCTCAACACCTGTTCATCTTTGCACTACGGGCCAAAGATATTCAGTAATATCATCATTTAGGACTGAGGATGATGAAAAATATTTTAAAGAAAAACAAATCCAGTGAAACAAAAGAACAAGTATTAAGGATTCGTACTTTAAATAATCCAAGTTCAAAAATACTTCATAAATAACCAGAGTGGAGTAAAATTCAAGAATGAAGACCAAAACATAGATCCAATCCAAGATATGAATCATAACAGATAATCTTGGACACAGAAAAGAAAATTTAATTTTTTTGTGAATAGTGTCGTATTCGTGAATAAGGTCAGATATCGTGAATAATTAATCGTATACGTGAATAGTAACTCCGACACCAAAAGATAGAAATTTCATAAAAAACATCATCATGCTTCGTGAATAATACTCGTGAATAGTAATTCGTGAATAGTAACTCATGAATAGTAACTCGTGAATAGTAACTCATGAATAGTAACTCATGAATAATAACCCCGACATGAAAAATTCCAAATTTGATAAAAATTCCAACCAATATTTCGGCATAATGATATTGAAAAATAATATCATTTACGAAGAAAATAACATCCCTTACCTCGAAAAGAATAATATTTACATTGATCGAATAATTGGATATAGTCTTTGAAAAAACATGTCATCAGAGTATAGCAATACTCAAAGTACTAAAATACTCACAAAATACGCGATATTATAGAGAGAAATAGAGAGAAAACTTCGCTTTACGGTGTGATTTTCAATTCTAACCTAAGCACCCTATTTATAAAAAATGCTTAGAACACCAAAAAGCGTAAAATTTAATATAATATTAATATAATTATAAAAATTTTCCTTAGCCCACCTTTTTTGTCAAAAAACACCAGCCACACATGTTAATGATGTCCAAAAAATACAAAAATGTTTTTTAACAAAAATAATTTAAACTCCAAAAATCAATTCACACCCGATATACCGAAACTTCAATAATTCACAATAAATAGTCCTTCTATCAGAAAATTTGAATCTCACTATTTTTTTATAGGAAATTCAATTCTCTACAACTTTGCAGAAGAAAGTTTTTCCAAATTTCAAACAGAAATTGACCGAAATCCACAAACGGACGATTTTACAGGCTATAATCAAATTTCAGTCAAGAAATGGGGTCCACCGACACACAAAACATGTGTTAATCATTTAATGCAACAAAAATACTCTTCATCCTCATATACTCATATATCCCATATTCATTGTAAAAATATCATCATTATTATATTATAATAATATAATAAAATATTATTTTATCAAGAAAGATAAAATATCAATTTTAACAATTGTCACTTTAAAATTTTCTCTATCTATATCCACATAAAATCAATATTTTCCTCATCATATAAATCAATAATTAATTATTCATAAATAATATTACAGAATCACATTATTGACAACCAGGCAGTTCCCAAGAAAGAGGGGGCTTTCCAATAAGGATATCTCCTTACTGGCGCGCAATTAGATGACCAAACCTCTCCTTAGACAGAACTTTCTAGACATTTTCAATAATGTTATCTACTAATATTATTCAGATAATATGAATTATTGCTCCGATAATAAAAAATACTGTGCAGTGACAATTATTAAAATAACAGTAATATAAAATATCAACACAACAATTATTAAATCAATAAAATAAAATACTGAACAGTAATTACTGTAACAATTATTGAGTAGTGCCTTCTTACGTAAGAATCAATAATTGATGCAATACCATGTGCTACTATGCAACAACGCATATTACTATGTTTTAACCACCGGGTATTCCAACAGTATTAATGGTAACAACTGCACCGTTATTTATAAACAACTTATACTTGTCATTTTCTTCATCCAATCGCTTTCCGTTATGGGCCCACACAAGGTCTACTAATTGCATTTAATATTCCCCGATAGTAAGAATATTCCACGACCAAACGAATATTCTCCGACAACAATGAGTATTTTATAACCACTTGCTTATTTAAAAATATTTGCGCATTTTTCCCATAACTAACCACATTAATCAAATCAACCCCTTACTATTTCAAAATAATAATTAGAGAAAATTAAATCTTTATTTATAAAAAGTTAGGGCCTTACAACCTCCCCTCCTTATGAAATTTTGTCCTCGAAATTGACATGCGTAGGACATGCTCTTTCCTATCCAAGATCTTGACAGGTACCTCCTCGCACGTTAAATCTTCTACTATCTCGTCTGATTCTAACTCAATAATGTGGTTCGGGTCGTCCACATATTTACGTAACATCGATACGCGAAAAATATTATGAACACGCTTCATACTTGGCGGTAAAACGAGTCTATAGGCCACAGTTCCTATTCGATCGAGGATTTAAAATGGACTAATAAATCGAAGGTTTGAGCTTTCCTCACATCGCCGATTCTCGCTTTTGGAATAACGACTTCTTGCATCTTCTTCTTCATATTCATCAACTCCGGTGTGTAGCTTGAGCGATTTTAACTATCGATTAAAGTCGATTCTACTCGTATATCATCACATGGGTTCCTAGAGTCTTTAAATCTATCTATATCAGTTGTAAGTTATACGAAATGGGTCTTTGTATTCGACAATATCGCACTCGTACCCGCAAACGGTCTTCTACTAAACACGTCAGCTACCACGTTCGCTTTTTCAGAATGGTATGGTCAGAACATGTGCCGAAATGAGTCTCCTCTTGAGTTCTTTGAAGCTCTTCCTACATTCCTTGCTCCATTCGAATTTTGTATATCTACGAGTTAGCTGAGTTAATGGAATAGCGATTCGAGAATATCCTTCAACGAATCTCCGATAATAACCAACTAAGCTTCAGAAAGCTACGATTTTCGATTACCGACTTAGGTTGTTCTCAATCGCGACTCATATCCCAACCTTGATAAGACGTCACAATAACACCTATCGCTTTACTATCGCATCGAATATGGTGTCCCCAAGGAGAGTCCGCTTGCAGCATTCCACAAAGGAATTCACCAGATAGAGGCTAAGGTACCAACTCCTGTAGTTAGGTTTTTAACTCCTGAAGTTCAATAGGAGCCATTCTATATGAGATTTTAGAAATGGGTTTCGTACCGGGTTCAAAGTCGATACAAAATTCAATATCACGCTCTAGGAGTAGGCCAAGAAATTTTTCAGGAAATACGTCAGGAAATTTACTAACAACAGAAATATCATTCAAATCTGACGTATTTTTGTTCAAGTCCATAACATGGCTAAGAAAGCTTGACATCCATTTTTCAATAAACGAATGACTTTATGGCTTGATATGAAAGTGTTTGACTTCAATGGTTTGGGTGCTTGAATTCGAATAACAGGTTGCTTAGGAATATGAAAACTAACAACCTTACGAAAGCAATCAATTTTGGCATGATGAGTAGTTAATCAATCAATCCCCAAAATCACATCAAAAGCAAGTATCTTTAAAGAAATAAGGTCAACAGGTAATGTGATGGTGCCAACTTGAATCAAGCAAGATTTATAAACAGTGGATGTGATGGAAGTTTCTCATAACGGAGTTTCCATAGATAAGTCAAAGTCTAATTTTCTCCAGAGTCAAGTTTAAATGTTGAGTATAAGCAGGAGAGATAAATGAATGGGTAGAACCGGTATCTAATAAGGTATAAACTTCGTAAGAACTTATAATTAACTAACCCGTGCTAACTTCGTTCAGGTTCCTCGCATTCGACCCGACCACGAAAAAAACGCTCTTCCAGAACCGCAGATTGACTTTGACTTGTCCGGATGACCTTTTGAGTCACCATCCTCATTGGATCGGGTTTCGCTAACAGACAATCTCGAGCGAAGACCTTCTTTTCCACAATTATAACATACCTTGGAAGGTTGTGAACAGTTTGGACTTATGTGTCCCTCTTCTCCGCATCTGTAGCATCTAACTGGCTGTCTTTCTCCTCCTCTAAATTCGTTCTTTGGTCTTTGGTCTTTGCTGCCGACATCTTCCCGTCATCGTTAAATCTTTTCTTCTTGAAATTTCTACTTGAGTTATTTCTTCTATTATCTTGGCCATGATTACCACCGAAGTGGTTACCATTTCTGGCATGATAATTTTCTCCACGATTGTTATCATTGTTCCGATGACCGTTGCCACCGGTACGAGTATCATCGAGTTGTTGGTCATTATTCTTCAGTTGAGCCGACTCATTATCGCCCTCCAATAACTGAGCCCTATTTACAAAATCCGAATATAAACAAAGTTTGTGAGAAATGAGGTATTGACGTATTTTGGGTTTCAAACCTCGCAGAAACATTCAAGTCCATTCTCTCCTCATTATCAACCAAATGGGATGCAAATCGGGACAACTCGAAAACTTAGCTTCAGTCTTG
The DNA here is from genome assembly GCA_020205615.1 of Panax quinquefolius. Classification (NCBI taxonomy): domain Eukaryota; kingdom Viridiplantae; phylum Streptophyta; class Magnoliopsida; order Apiales; family Araliaceae; genus Panax; species Panax quinquefolius. The sequence continues at coordinate 12,343,163 of CM035158.1, forward strand.
CGACACGTTCATATTGTTTTGCTCTAGCTTGATGAACTCTACCTCCTTTATGTGACGAATACTTTCGGGAAAGTACTTGTCATTGAACAATTCTTGAACTTCTCCCAAGACATCTTCAAAGTGGTAGTAGAGAGTACGCTTTTACTTGATTCCCTACCAATAATCGCCTCTCCTCGTAACATACGAAAGTGGCGAAAGGAACCTTTTGCTCCTCGAGCATCCCAAGACATCAAATATCTTAGTGATCTACTTTATCCACGCCTCACGTCGTAAGTGGTTCGCTTTCCCAAAAACTCTGGCGCCCTAACTCCTTGAATCGCTTATGGCGACCATCCGTGAGTTGCAAAGTGTATCCACTTGCATTTTGAACAGTAGTCTTTCTCGCTTGGTTTTGCATGAATTCTAAAAGTTCCTAAACATACCATCGTCATCATCCTCCGCTCAATGGTGTTGTTCACAGGAGAGGAACATTGCCACTGTTGCACGTTTCTCCTCGTTGGTGAGCAAAGGTGTCTCCATGGTCTCATTTACTCTCATCATTAACATTCTCAAATGACATTCTTAAATCTTGCCATAAAACAAGGGTTAATTAAACAAATTAACAAATCACATAATACCCCTATATTATAACCCACCAACAAATAAGCTTAGGTAGACACACTTTAGCGAAGGATTTACTCTGCCTCTCCTCCTAGTTCTATTCCCCGATCTCCGCCAGAGATCATATCCCTAAGCTCTGATACCAACTGTAACGCCCCCAAAATAGGTCCATTCCATCCAACTCATTCTGAGTCGCCAAATACATGGTACAGAAACAACTACAATTTCATTAATACAATTGTCGTGCAAAATACGACAACACATAAACTTTAAGTTTAAATACAAATATTATCTTCTAGACAATATCCACACTCAAATAAGTCCTCATTACAATTATTGATACACTATATTACAAAATGGTGAGGACTACTAGAACAACTTCTAGAACCATCATTCCACACCCCGACTAGTACTTCGCTACATTCTCGCCTCTTGAGAAGAAAAATGGAACAACAAGGAAAAGGGTGAGCTCAACTAGCCCATGAAGAACATTATGACTAAGATAATATAGAACAAATTATCGTTAGTCCTCAACAGGGAAAAGTCTAATAGAATACAATAGACAACCGGTTTAAATCAATCTTCACAATGAAAAATAATAATTCATTAGAAGAGTTAAGTAGAGAATGCAAACTACTATCTTCTATATATGAATTTAAAAGTTCATCGTCGATATTTTATTCCCCGTAACATCAATCAATATATATCTCGAATCAAATATTCATCTTTGCACTACAAGCCAAAGATATTCATCAGTTAAGTTATGTTCATCTAAACACTGCTCATCTTTGCACTACGGCCAAAGATATTAATCAATCGATCATGTTCATCTCAACACTGCTTCATCTTTGCACTACGGGCCAAAGATATTCAAAGAATATCATCATTTAGGACCGAGGATGATGAAAATATTTTAAAGAAAAACAAATCCAAAGGAAACAAAAGAACAAGTATTAAGGATTCGTACTTTAAATAATCCAAGTTCAAAAATACTTCATAAATAACTGAGGGAGTAAAATTCAAGAATGAAGACCAAAACATAGATCCAATCCAAGATATGAATCATAACAGATAATCTTGGACACGTAAAAGAAAATTTAATTTTTTGTGAATAGTGTCGATTCGTGAATAAGGTCAGATATCGTGAATAAAGGTCGATACGTGAATAGTAACTCCGAAACACCAAAAGATAGAAATTTCATAAAAACATCATCACGCTTCGTGAATAATACTAAGTGAATAGTAATTAAGTGAATAAGAACTCATGAATAGTAACTCGTGAATAAGTAACTCATGAATAATAACCCCATATGAAAAATTCCAAATTTGATAAAAATCCAACCAATATTTCGGCATAATGATATTGAAAAATAATATCATTTACGAAGAAAATAACATCCCTTACCTCGAAAGAATAGTACTTCGATCGGAATATCGGATATAGTCTTTGAAAGAACTTGTATCAGATATAGCAATACTCAAAGTACTAAAATACTCACAAAATACGCCGATATTATAGAGAGAAAATAGAGAAAAACTTCAGTTTAAATGTGATTTTCAATTCTAACCTAAGCACCCTATTTATAAAAAAACGCTTAGAACACCAAAAGCGTAAAATTTAATATAATATTAATATAATTATACAAATTTTCTTTAGCCCACCTTTTGGTCAAAAACACCAGCCACACATGTTAATGATGTCCAAAAAAATACAAAAAATGTTTTTTAACAAAAATAATTTAAACTCCAAAAATCAATTCACACCCGATATACCGAAACTTCAATAATTAACAATAAATAGTCCTTCTATCAGAAAATTCGAATCTCACTATTTTTTTTATAGGAAATTCAATTCTCTACAACTTTGCAGAAGAAAGTTTTTCCAAATTTCAAACAGAAATTGACCGAAATCCACAAACGGACGATTTTACAGGCTATAATCAAATTTCAGTCAAGAAATGGGGTCCACCGACACACAAAACATGTGTTAATCATTTAATGCAACAAAAATACTCTTCATCCTCATATACTCATATATCCCATATTCATTGTAAAAATATCATCATTATTATATTATAATAATATAATAAAATATTATTTTATCAGTAAAGATAAAATATCAATTTTTAACAATTGTCACTTTAAAAATTTTCTCCATCTATATCCACATAAAATCAATATTTTCCTCATCATATAAATCAATAATTAATTATTCATAAATAATATTACAGAATCACTTTATTGACAACCAGACAGTTCCCAGGAAAGAGGGGGCTTTCCAATAAGGATATCTCCTTACTGGCGCGCAATTAGATGACCAAACCTCTCCTTAGACAGAACTTTCTAGACATTGCCAATAATGTTATCTACTAATATTATTCAGATAATATGAATTATTGCTCCGATAATAAAAAATACTGTGCAGTGACAATTATTAAAACAACAGTAATATAAAAATCAACACAATAATTATTAAATCAATAAAATAAAATACTGAACAATAATTACTATAACAATTATTGAGTAGTGCCTTCTTACGTAAAAATCAATAATTGGTGCAATACCGTAATACTTCTATGCAACAACGCCAGATTCATCGTGTGTTTTAACCACCGCGATTCCAACAAAATTATTATCTGTGAATAACTACGTCTTATTTATAAACAACTTATACTTGTCATTTTCTTCATCCAATCGCTTTCAGTTATGGGCCCACACAAGGTCGCTACTAGTCAAATTTAATATTCTCGACAAAGAAGAATATTCCACGACCAAACGAATATTCTCCGACAACAACGATGAGTATTTTATAACCACTTGCTTATTTAAAAATATTTGCGCATTTTACCCATAACTAACGACATTAATCAAATCAACCCTTTACTATTTCAAAATAATAATTAGAGAAAATTAAATCTTTATTTATAAAAAGTTGGGGCCTTACAATATAATACAAAATAAAATTATATAATATAATACAAATAAAATTAAATAAATTAAAACATAATAATAAATTTATTTTTTTTCGCAATATTCAAAAAATTCAATAAATACTATAATATGAAACTTAGAAACCCGTTTGACAAATATGAGTGACAAAGAGTACAGTAGTCTCTATATATTCCAAATAATAGATCTCATAAACTAAGTAGTATTTACTTAGTTTTACATTGGCAAAATAAACTAAATAGCATTTTGTAAGACCCCAACTTTTATGAATAAAGATGAATTTTTTTCCTATAAATATCATTTTTGAATATTAAGGTTTGAATTTGTTATAATGTTATAGTTGTGGGTAATATTTATAAATTTTGTAAAGTAATCAAGTTGTTTATAAAATATTCGATTAGTCGGGGAATATTCGTTTTAACAAGGAATATACGTACGACGGCACAATCATTGGTGGACCCCACAACGTAATTATTGTCAGAATGAGAAAACGACAGAAATATCTTTTTATGAAAATAACGGTGGAAGTTTTACCGTTAACTGTTGAAATAACCGGTGTTAAAAGTACAGTAATACGCGTGGTTGCATAGTAGCACACGGTATTGATTATTGATGCTTACGTGAGAAGTCAGTCAGTTATACTCAATTATTGCGACAGTAATTGCTGCATCATATCTCTCGTATTATTGGTTCAATTATTGTCACAGTATCATCTGTATAATATTTTATATTATTAAATCAATAATTGAGACGACAAAGTTATTAATATTATTATTTGCAATATTGAGGATGTCTAGAAGTTTTGCCTCACCTAATTGCGTGCCAATACGGAGAAATCCTTATTGGAAAGCCCCCTCTTTCCTGGGAACGACCTGATTGTTAATATTGCGAGTTATAATAATGATGAATAAATGTTGTTAAAAATATTGAGGAGATTTTTATGAGGTATTTGTTGTAAAGTTTGTCGTATTATTTGGACCTCCACTTACTCATTTTTCAAAATAGTGTGTGTTATGAATATGATAATATATATAGGGATTCCATCCATGGCAACCGGTTGCCATGGACACTATTCTAACAACCCACTTTCGGACCGTTGATCAACTTATTGGAAGGCTTAGATTGAAACATAAAATATACCCAGCCAGTACAACATGTTGTGCCTAAAACACAAGTTGTACCGACTTTTATTTTAATATAAGGGCCCCATGGTCAAACATGTTGTCAGTTTGGTTAAATAAAAAGATTTTTTAATATAATACACCAACCGCTACAAGTTGTAGCGGCTTTTTTTTTTTCTTTCTTTTTTAAATCATTTCCCCCATACATGTAGGCTTTTTTTAATACACCAACCGGTTGAAGTTGTTGAGGCTTGATCAATATTTTTTTCTTCTATTGTCCCACCCACTTTGTCACATATAAAGCTAATAAAGAATTTTTAATTTAGAATACCAACTGGTTGAAGTTGTACCGGCTTTTGTTCAATTAAAATAAATAGCTAATTATTCTAACTTTTGAAATGAGCTTTGTAATGTGCATTTATTTTAACTTAAATTAATATTCGTATAATTTTTTTTATTAAATCAATTATTTTGTAAATTATTGAAGAAGGTACTAATTAATGATATCAAATTAATTGTAAAAATCAAAAGTTTTAAAATTATTACAATTTTAAAAATTAATTTGATATGTTTAAACTTTTGAAATAAGTTATTAAAACTTATAATAAATTATTACATTTTTTACAATTAATTTAAAACTTATACCAAATTAATTGATTTAATAAAAAAAATTAATTTGGTATAAGTTTTAAATTAATTGTAAAATATGTAATAATTTAGAATAAGTTTTAATTTGGTATAAGTTTTAATTTAGTATAAGTTTTAATTTGGTATGTTGGTGTATTAAAAAAAGCCTACATGTATGGGGGGAAATGATTTAAAAAAGAAAGAAAAAAAAAACCAAGCCGCTACAACTTGTAGCGGTTGGTGTATTATATTAAAAAAATCTTTTTATTTAACCAAACTGACAACATGTTTGACCATGGGGCCTTTATATTAAAATAAAAGTTTCAGATGAACTTATTTTTTAGCACAACATGTTTATCTAAATTTGAATATATTTTATGTTTCAATCTAAGCCTTCCAATAAGTTGATTAACTATTCCAAAGTGGGTTGTTAGAATAGTGTCCATAAACATTTGTTGCCATGGATGGAATCCATATATATATATATATATATATATATATATATATATATATATATATATATATATATAGATCCTTCGTGGCGTTGGGTTGCTTTGATGAGCTGTCTGACACTCCTTTTTGAATGGATTGATCGACTTATTGGAAGGCGAGATTGGGATATATTAATACCCAGTGGTATGACTTTCTCTGGATTTCTATTTAAATAAGAGGGCCCACATTTTAACATATTATCGGTATAGTTAAACAAAATGAATATTTAATATTAAAATATTTAAGTAGGTATAAGTTGTCTTATTACTCTTTTTTACGCATTGATACTTTATCGGTTTTAATCAAATCTAAAGAGATTGCACAAAATATTAAAATATTAAAATATTTAAAATATTAAGTACTTAGCAAGTTGTCTTAAAATTGCCTACTCTTTTTTTTTTTACACATTCATACTTTATCACTTTTTAATTAAATATAAAGAGATTGCACAAAATTTATTTTGACTTACAAATATAATGTTAAAATAAATATTATTAATATAAAAATAAATATAATTATATTATAAATAAATAAATATATAAATATTAATATTATTTTAATATTAACATATTAAAAATAAATATAATAAATATATAATTATATTATTAATAATTATGCAAGATGTAATAAAGATGTAAATATTATTAATATAAAAATAAATATAATTATCTTGCGATAATATATCTTGCATAATTATAATAATATAATTATATATCTTGCATAATTATTAATAATATAATTATATATCTTGCATAATAATATTAATATTTATATAATTATATTTATTTATATAAAGATGTAATATAATTATATTTATTTTATATTAATAATATTTACATCTTTATTACATCTTGCATAATTATTAATAATATAATTATATATCTTGCATAATTATATATTTATTATATTTACTTTTAATATATTAATATTAAAAATAATATTAATATTTATATATTTATTTATTTATAATATAATTATATGTATTTTTATATTAATAATATTTATTTTAACATTATATTTGTAAGTCAAAATAAATTTTGTGCAATCTCTTTATATTTGATTAAAAAGTGATAAAACATGAATGTGTTAAAAAAGAAAGTAGTAATAACTTTACATTCTACTAAATATTTTTAAATATTTTAATATTTTAATATTTTAATATTTTGTGCAATCTCTTTATATTCGATTAAAAACCGATAAAGCATCAATGCGTAAAAAGAGTAGGCCAAAGATAAGTCAGTAATTTACTTTTAATATTTTAATATTAAATATTCATTTTGTTTAACTATACCGACAATATGTTAAATCAGGGGCCTTCTTATTTAAATTGAAACCTGAGAGTTTGTTACTATTGATATTAATATATCCCAATCTCAAATTTCTTCCAATAAGTCGATCAACTATTCCAAAAAGGGGTGTTGTGATAGTTCATAAAGAACCTTACCGCCATGGAAGGGATCCCATATATATATATATATATATATATATATATATAAACATGAAAGTGGGGTGGGAAAAAATGGGTGTTACGTGGGAATGAGGGTGGTATATAGTCACGCAGGGAATTATTATCTGGGGGTGGGGGTGGGGAGTTTGTCAGTATATATATATATATATTATATATTATAAGTTTTATAATATATATATATATATATATATTATAATAAGTTTTGTTTTTTATGAAAAAATAGAATATATTATATTAAATATAAAGTTATATGTTTTACTTGAATATTATATTCATATTTTTAAGAAATAAACGTATGTGAATTTCAATAAGTTCAGCCCGTGAAATTTTTGATTGTTTCGTTCGTGAGATTTCTTAATAGTATCCTTTCCATTCTCCTATAAATAGGATGCTTAGTTAGAATTGAAAATAACACCAGAATCAGAGAATTCTTCTTCTATAATATTGAGCGTATTTCTTTCGAGTTTTAGAAAGCTTTGAGTGTAGAAAATAGTGAAAGTTTTTTCAAGAATATCCAGCTATACCAGTTGGAATACTCTTCTTTTCAAGGTAAGGGATGTTATTTTTGTTCAATATTCGCTTGAAATAATATTTTCTTCCATACTCTATAGTATGTAAGTAATATTATTTTGTTTTAGATTTCGAATTCTATGCTCATTTGGTTAAAGTTTTGGCTTCTATACTTCATGAAATTAGTAGAATATCCTTAAATTTTGTATTTCATCCAATATCTTTTCATGGAAATATTATTCTGAGCATTCTTGATAAATTTTAACTTTTTCATACCGGAGTACTGTTTACGGGTTATTATCCATGAAGTACTATTCATAGGGTACTATTCACTCGAGTACTATTCACTCGGGGTACTATTCATGATAAAAATTGATTCTTTTTCGGTCCAAATCATTTTTGGTACAATATTATTCTTGAATTTTACTCCACAAAGCAGCATCATGTTGACAATTTGGACGTTATTAAGTTCTGGATAAATTAAATTATAAATCTTTAAAAATTTATCATTTGCTTTCATTTAATTGAATTCTTATATCATTGTCATCATCCTCATATTTATATTATGATGAAAGTCATCTGTGGCCGTAGTGCATAGATGGACTTGGTATGATTATGACCAGGGATTATTCGGTATAATCATGACCGTAATGTTACAAATGATGTGGTAAAAGTTCTCATTGGCCCGTAGTGCATTGATGGACATGAGTTGTTGGCATGATCATAACCATTGATGAATACACGAATATCATTGGCCTGTAGTGCATGGAAAATTTGTGGTCGTGATACTAAAGAATATCCTTGGCCGTAGTGCAGGGGTGATTCGATGATGTGGATTATTTATTAAGCTGAGTCTCAATGATAAAATTGACGATAAATCTTTTAAATCATAGAAGATAGTAGATTTTATACTCTACTTGACTCTTCTAATGGATTGCTTGTTCCGCTGCAGTTAAACTATATGTTCGTTATATTTTATCAATTTAACATTGTTGAAGGCTAACGATAAATTATTCTGCATTATCTTTGTCATAATATTTCTTACTGGGCTAGTTGAGCTCACCCTTGTGCTTTCATTGTTCTCTTTAGGAAATGAGAACGTAGCCGGGACTAGTCGGGGAACGGAGTGACGGTCCAGATGTTTGCATTAGTAGTCCTCACTATTCTATAAAATAATGTGATAATAAATGTATTGAGGACTCCATTTGAGTTTGAATACTGTCTAGAAGACAATATTCGTATTAAAACTCTCAGTTTATGTTTTGTCATATTTTACACGACAGTTGTATTATTAAGTTGTATTTGAATTTTGTACCATGTATTTTGTACCTATTTTGGGGGCATCACAGTTTGTATCAAAGCTTAGGGATATGATCCCTGGCTGAGATGTGAGACAAGAACTTGGAGGGGAGAGACGGGAAATTCCTTCGCTAGTATGACCTACCTAAGTTTATTTGTTATTTAATTGGTCGGTCAGAATATAGGGATAATATGTTGCATGTCAATTAACCCTTGTTTTGTGGTAGTATTTGAAAATGACATCTGAAAATGTTGAGAATAGCAATGGAGCACAAGAGATCGTTGAGTCACCACAAATCAATAACCAGGATAATGTGCATCAGGAAGGCAACAATCCTTATGCAAACAACAACACCGACCAAATGATGAACGATGGAATGTTCAGAGGCTTTCTACAATTCATGCAACATCAGGCAAGAGAGACTTCTGTTCAAAATGCAGGTGGAAATAGTGGCAACTCACATATGGTCACCGATAAGCAATTCAAGGAGCTGGGACCATTAGAGTTTTGGGGAAAGCCAGAACCACTTAAGGTGGAGACGTGGATAAAGCAGATCACCAAGATATTCGAAGTCTTGGGATGCTCCGAGGAGCAAAAAGTTCCCTTTTCCACCTTCATGTTGCGAGGAGAGGCAGATTACTGGTGGAATCTGTAAAGTGTACTCAACCTGCTGCACTAAAGATGTCTTGGGAGAAGTTCCAAGAACTGTTCAATGACAAGTACTTTCCCGAAAGTATTCGTCACATGAAGGAGGTAAAGTTCATCAAGCTAGAGCAAAAAAATATGACCGTGGCGCAGTACGAAGCTAAGTTTGCTAAGTTGTCCCGATTTACGTCCCATTTGGTTGATAATGAGGAGAGAATGACGCGGATGTTTCTAAGAGGTTTGAAACCCGAGATATGTTAATACCTCATTTCTCATAAACTTTGCTTGTATTCAGATGTTGTGAATAGGGCTCGGTTATTGAAGCGCGATAATGAGTCAACCCAACCAAGAGAGAGCAACCGATAAAATGATAATACCAGTGGTAGCAGTCATCAAAGCGGTGACAACAAGCGTAGAGGGAATCAACATGCCAGAAATGGTAACCACTTCGGTGGTAATCATGGCCAAGACAATAAGGGTGGACATTTTAAGAAGAGGAGATTCAACAATGATGGAAAGCCGTCAGCAACATCACCCATTATTAAGGAAGGAGAACGGCCACCTATCATATGCTTCAAATGTGGAGGGGAGGGACACATCAGTCCAAACTGCACGATGCAATCCAAAGCGTGTTAAAATTATGGAAGAGAAGGTCACCTAACCCAATTTTGTCGTACAACGAAGACAATTCTAGCTGGGATGGAGGCACCAAAGGCCATCCCAGAAAAGTCAAAACCAGTAGTTCAAGGGAGAGCGTTTGTCGTGACCTCCCAAAAAGCGAGGAGCCCGAACGAGGTCATCACGGGTAAGCTAATCATAAACTCTAGCGAAGTCTACACCTTATTTGATACCGGTTCTACCCATTTTTTATTTCTCCTACTTGCTCTCAACGTTTAAATTTTACTCCGGAGAAATTAGACTTTGACTTATCTGTTGAAACTCCGTTGGGAGACACCTTCATTACATCCACTGTTTATAAGTCTTGTTTGGTTCAAATCGGTACCCTCACATTACCTATCGATCTTATTTCCTTAAAAATACTTGCATTTGATGTGATATTAGGGATTGATTGGTTAACTACTCATCATGGAAAAATTAATTATTTTCGTAAGGTTGTTAGCTTTCATATTCCTAACTAACCTATTATGCGAATTCAAGCAACCAAACCACTAAAGTCAATCACTATCATATCAAGCCATAAAGCTATTCATTTGTTAAAAAACGGATGTCAATATTTCTTAGCCCATGTCACAGATTTAAACAAAAATACATCAGATTTGAATGATATTTCTATTGTTAATAAATTTCCTGACGTATTCCCTGAAGAACTTCCTGGCTTACCCCCAGAGCGTGAAATTGAATTTTGTATCGATCTTGAACCCGGTACAAAACCCATTTCCAAAGCCCCATATCAAATGGCTCCTATTGAACTTCAGGAGTTAAAGACCCAACTGCAAGAATTGTTAGACATCGGTTTTATTCGTCCTAGTACGTCTCCTTGGGGTGCACCTATTTTATTTGTAAAGAAGAAAGATGGGAGTATGCGACTTTGTATTGATTATCGGGAGTTGAATCATATCACCATCAAAAATAGGTATTCGTTGCCATGTATTGATGACCTGTTTGACCAGTTTCAAGACGCCAAATTATTTTCAAAGATCGATCTTCGTTCCGGATATCATCAGTTAAAGATTAAAAACGATGACATTCCAAAGACGGCTTTCAGAACTCGGTACGGGCATTATGAATTCCTAGTCATATCTTTTAGATTGACTAATGCTCCTGCTGGCTTCATGGATATGATGAACCGAGTATTCAAGGAATATTTGGATCAATTTATGGTTGTCTTTATTGATGACATTCTCATATATTCCAAAAGTCGTGAAGATCATGAGCAACACTTAAAGCTGATACTTCAAAAGCTTCGTGAAAATAAGTTTTATGCCAAGTTGAAGAAATGCGAGTTCTGGCTTGAGGAAGTTGCATTCCTTGGGCACGTGATGTCAAATCACAGAATATCTGTTAACTCGGCAAAGATTGAAGCAATTGAAAGCTGGGAGCAGCCTAAGTTAGTGACCGAAGTACGTAGTTTTTTGGGCTTAGCTAGTTATTATTAGAGATTTGTAGAAGGGTTTTCTCGAATCGCTAATCCATTAACTCAGCTGACTCGAAAAGATACAAAATTCGGTTGGATCGAGGAATGTGAGAAGAGTTTTCAAGAACTCAAGAGGAGACTCATTTCAGCACCTGTTCTGACAATACTATCTGGTTCGGAGGGATTTGTCATCTACAGTGATGCTTCAGGCAAAGGGTTAAGATGTGTTCTCATGCAACATGGGAAAGTCATAGCCTATTCCTTACGATAACTCAAAGAACATGAGAGGAATTATCCTACTCATGATCTAGAGTTGGCAGCAGTCATTTTCACACTAAAGATCTGGAGGCATTACTTGAATGGAGAGAAGGTGAAAATCTATACAGATTATAAAAGCCTCAAATATTTCTTCACCCAAAAGGAACTCAACATGCGGCAACGACGTTGGCTTGAACTGTTAAAAGATTATGATCATACCATCCAATACCATCCTGGAAAAGCGAACGTATATAGTAGCTGACGCATTTAGTAGAAGATCATATGCGGGTACGAGTGCAATATTGTCAATGCAAAGGCCCATTTTGTATGACTTGGAAAGGATAGAAATAGAGTTAAAGACTCTAGAGACCCATGTGATGATGGCGAATATATGAGTAGAACTGACTTTAATCGATAAAGTTAAAGATGCTCAAGCTATAGACCTTGAGCTGATGTGTATGAGGAAGAAATTGCAAGAAGGTGCTATTCTGGAAGCAAGAATCGATGAAGAAGGAATACTTCGAGTCAACTCCAGACTTTGTGTTCCTAACGACCCTGATTTAAAGTATAAAATCATGATGGAGACGCACAACACACCGTTTGCAATCCATCCTGGGAGTACCAAAATGTATCGTGATCTTCAACATACATTTTGGTGGAGCAATATAAAGAGAGAGATAGCGAGGTTTATCTCAAGGTGTCTAACTTGTCAATGAGTCAAGGCGGAGAATCAAGTGCCAAAAGGTCCATTGCAACCACTTGAAGTTCCAGAATTGAAGTGGGAACACATTACCATGGATTTCATTACTAGTCTTCCCAAGGTTTCTCAAGGCATAGATGTGATTTGGGTCATTGTTGATAGATTGACCAAGTCTGCTCATTTCTTACCGATATGAGAAACTTATACACTTAAACTTCTTGCTCGTATGTACATAAATGAGATTGTAAGATTGCATGGTATGCCAGTATCCATAGTTTCTGATCGAGACCCAAGATTCACTTCAATATTTTGGGTTAGTTTGCAAAAAGCTATGGGCACGGAATTACTATTTAGTTTGGCGTATCATCCTCAAATGGACGGGCAGTCAGAGAGGACTATTCAAACTCTTGAAGATTTATTAAGACTCTGTGTCCTTGACTTCAAAGGAAGTTGGGACAAGTTCTTACCATTGGTGGAGTTTTCCTACAACAATAGTTATCAAGAAAGTATTGGCATGACTCCATTCGAGGCGTTGTATGGATGCAAGTTTCGTTCTCCAGTATGCTGGGATGAGGTGGGTGAAGCAACGTTATTGGGACCAGAGTTGGTACGTATGACTACGGAAAAGATTCAAACTATCCGACAACGTATAAAAACCTCACAAGATTGACAAAAGAGTTATGCTGATCTTCATCGAAAGGACGTGGAATTCAATATTGGAGATTATGTGTTGTTACGTGTTGCTCCATGGAAAGGAGTTACGAGATTTGGAAAGAGAGGAAAGCTCAATCCTCGATTCATTGGCCCATTTTTAATCCTTAACCTAGTAAGAACTGTGGCCTATAGACTCGCTTTACCGCCAAGTATGTCTCGAGTTCATAACATTTTTCACTTATCTATGATACGTAAATATGTGAAAGACCTGAACCAAATTATTGAATTAGAACCAAAAGAGATAGCGGAAGATTTAACGTATGAAGAGGTACCTGTTAAAATCTTGGATAAGAAGGAACATATTTCACGCTCCAAGGTTATACCTCGAGTCAAAGTTTTGTGAAGAAACCACGATGCTGAGGAAATGACCTGGGAGTTAGAATCTGAAATGAAATCAAGGTATCCTCACCTATTCGTCATACCAGGTATGTATCCTAATTTTGAGGGCAAAATTTCATAAGAAGGGGAGGTTGTAAGTGAAAGACCCCGAATTTTATGAAATAAAAGTATTCAATTTTTCTTATAATTATTATTCAGTAAATGGTTAAATTGATAAAAGTTTAAAGTTAAGGGTGATATATATAAAATTTTAAAATACGCAAGTGGTTATAAAATACTCATTTACGCTTGGGAATATTCGTTTGGTCGTGGAATATTCTTGTTGTTCGGGAATATTCGCATGATTTGCCAACAACCATTTTTATGGGCCCATAATGTAATAACTATCGGATGAAGAAAATGACAAGTTTGAGTTTTTTTATAAATAATTCACAGCGTAGTAATTACTGCTAACATATTTGTTGGAATATCCTATTGGTTAAAATACGAGATACTGGCGATGGTTGACAAAGAAGAATACGAGTATTGCACAAGATTTTTGAATTATTGATTCTTACGTAAGAAGGCACTTACACTCAATAATTGTTACAGTAATTACTGTTCAATATTTATTTTAATTATTCAATAATTATTGCGTTGATATTTTATATTATTGTTGTTTCAATAATTGTCACGGTAGATTATTTTCCATTATCAGATCAATAATTCATATTATTTGAACAATATTATTAGATAACAATATTGATAATGTCTAGAAAGTTCTGTCAAAGAGAGGTTTGGTCACCTAATTGCGCGCCAGTAAGGAGAAATCCTTATCGAAAAGCCCCCTCTTTCCTGGGAACTGTCTGGTTGTCATTATTGTGATTCTGTAATATTATTTATGAAAAATTAATTATTGATTTATATGATAAGAAGATATTTATTTGATGCGAATATAAATGATGGATTTATTTATGTGGTTATAAATGAAGGAATTAATGTTGAAGTGTTTTATCAGTATTTTATCGGATTGGAGGTATTAAAAGATCAAATCGGTGTTCTTAAAGCTCTATTGCGTGAGTTATAATTTTAATTCGACCATTGGATCGTTGTAATTTTTGGATATGTTATACATATATAAGTTAAGTATATATCCACAAATTTTGAACCGTTAAAAATTAACGCATGATTTGTTATGAATTTTAAAAGGTGTTGAAAATCGTCTATTTGTGGATTTCGGATATTTTCTGTCTGGAATTTAGAAAAACTTAAAGCTAAAATGTTGTAGAGAATTTGATTTCGTGTGGAATGGACATAAAATTTGTATTTTTCTGATAAACGGGCTATTTTCTATGAATTATTGAAGTTTCAAAAAATAAAATGAATTTTATTAAATTATGGGTGGGACCCACTCTTGGTTGGTATACAAAAATGTGCTGTAATTAATTTTCAAAGTTTATGGGCTGATGGCTTTCCAAGATGGTGCATGGAAGATAAGAGAATTAATATTATTATTTTATTAATTTAGTCTCCTTTGGCGTTCTAGCATTTTCCTATAAATAGGTGCTTATGTTAGAATTGAAAATCACACCAAAAACATAAGTTTTCTCTCTCTATATTATCGAGCATATTTTTGTGAGTATTTAGATACTTTGAGAATTGTTATTCAGTGCAAGTTTCTTTCGGCTTTACATCCGATATTCCAGTCAGAAGTACTTTTTTAGTTTTGTAATTTTTCTGACCTTCAAAAATTCTGGAAAAATTTGAAATGATAATTTGATGAGTTTTCTTGATTGTGTCCAAAAATGGCGATTTTTGGATGTACAGATTAGGAGTTATGAATTTTTTGAGAAAAAGACTATTTTAAAAGTAAACCCTTATAAGTCCTTGTGGTTAACTCCAAAATTGGTGAAATTTTTATTGAGAGTACATGTATATAATAGAAGTATACTCTATAAATTTCGGAATTTTTGGACAAAAGTAAAATTTATGATAAATGTCTAAATATTCGGCAGTTTTGGCCATATGAAAAATAGTAAATGAATTTTAAAAATTCCGAGAAAAATATATGTTCAATATGGGACTATATTTTGCTAATTCCCAGAAAAGAAAATTTGTTTGTACTACTTTGGTATTTTTCATGAAAATAGACTAGTTATGAGTAAATAAATTAAATATGTTATGTGAAGTAACAAAATTGAAAAAAATAGGATTTTATGGCTTGGGAATCCTATATAAGGTATATGCAGATTTTTAATGAGGGTTTTGGTTATTGGTGATGAAATTTTATGAGTTTGGCATTTTAGGATGATTAAATGCATTAATTAGTAAAGTATATACAATTAAAATAAATTATTTATAAGTTTAAGAAATGATTAAAATATTGTGGTAATATTAATAATATTAGATTATAAGATTATTAAGTGATTTATAACGTTTGGATTAAGGTGTTATGAAATCATGGATTTATGAATCTTACTCTTGAAATTAAATCCATATTTTGATCATATTGTTTTTATTATCATCTATAACATTTTTATAATCCTAGTGACTTTGACTTGAGTATAAAGATGGGTAGATTATTGGTATGATCATGACTATAGGTTCTCTTTGGCTAGTAGTGCAAAGTTGAATTATTGAATGGTATGATCATGATCATTGAATTTATAATTAAATATCTTTAGCTTAAATGCAAAGGTGAATTGATCAACATGGTTATAATTATTATTTATATAAATTCTGAAATGATTATATATTTCTTTGAGATATGAATATCTTTGGCCCGTAGTGCAAAGATGACCTGTTCATGATTATCTTTGGCCCGTAGTGCAAAGATGACCTGTTGTTGAATATCTTTGGCCCGTAGTGCAAAGATAACCCGTTGTTGAATATCTTTGGCCTGTAGTGCAAAGATGAACTGTTGATGAATATCTTTGGCCCGTAGTGCAAAGATGAATTTATTAGTATGATTATGAACAGGAACTGTGATTTGGTATAACCATGATCTTTGATGTTTCAGGTAAAGACAGGTGATGAAAATTATCTTCGTCCTGGATGAGAAAAGGAATTTGAAAACACAAATATGATTATGAGTTATTCATATGATTGTGGATAGGAACTGTTGATTGATGTTATAGGGATAAAACATTGTTGGTAGACTTTTAACATAGAGAAGATAATAGACATTATGGTCTATTTGACTCTTCTAATGGAATGCTCGTTCCGCTGCAACTATGGTTGAAAAGTTTTATCATCTACCATATGTTCTAAATCTCTGATTTATTACTGATGAAGACTATTGATAATTTAATTATCTTTAGTCATGATATTCTTTACTGAGCTAGTTGTGCTCACCCTTTTGCTTCACAATTTCTTTCAGGTAATAAGAGTGTTGCCGGGTCGAGTGAGGATAACAGGGGAATAGAACGGTGGTCTATAGCTGTTGAGGTTCTCCCTAAATAGTATGGAAATAATTTTATTGAGAACTTTAGATAAGTGTGTCGTATTGTATACGTCATTTGATAATTAATTTTGGTGAAGCGAATAGGGTGAGGCGAACCCAATTTTGGAATGGTGTTTTGTCACTATCATACAAGATGTCTAATGACATACAACCTCGTGTTATCATAAGACAGGATTGTGCACATCCACTTGCTGAGTATATCTATAAGCACTACCTATATGATCTTGGAGTTTGGTTAAAACATAATGTTCAATTGCAGACGGTGGAGATAGTTATATGTCAAGAAAAGACTCACCATTGGAAGGAACATGATAGTAATCTTCTCGTTTTTCTTTGGGGTCTATTGGATCAACCAAGGATAATTCTCTGGACATATGATATCTATCATAACTTAGATTCATGGCCTCTTATGTACGAAGGTTTCCTTGAGCATTTCCCAAAGATTTTAATTTGTAAAACAATTATTGACCGTACCTTTATGAAAGGTATCACTGTGAGGTGCTGTCCACGGTTGGGATGTGACACCCCCAAAATAGGTATACATCACCCATTTTAGGTCGTCAATAACATGGTACAGAAAAAACTACAACTTTATTAATACAATACATAAATTGTGAGTTTAAATACAAATATTGTCATCTAGACAATATCCATACCCAACTAAGTCCTCATTACAATTATTGGTACATTATTTTACAAAAATGGTGAGGACTAATAAAACAACTTCTAGAATCATCTTTCCATACCCCGACTAGTACTCGCTACATTCTCGTCTCCTGAAAAGAAAAATGGAACAAAAAGGAAAAGGGTGAGCTCAACTAGCCCAGTAAAGAACATTATGACCAAGATAATATAAAACAAATTATCGTTAGTCTTCAACAGGGAAAAATATGAGAGAATATAATAAACAACAAGTTTTAGATCAATATTCGCAGCGGAATTAATAATTCATAGAAGAGTTACGTAGAGAATGAAATCTACTATTATCTATGAATTTAAAAGTCCATCATCAATATTTTATCCCTGTAACATCAATATGTATATATCATAAATCAGATATTCATCTTTGCACTACAGGCCAAAGATATTCATCAGTTGGTCATGTTCATCTCAACACCTATACATCTTTGCACTACAGGCCAAAGATATTCATAGGAAAATCAACCATCTTTGCACTACAGGCCAAAGATATTCAGTAATACTATCATTTATGACTGAGGATGATGAAAAATATTTTAAAGGAAATGAATCCAGTGAAACAAAAGAATAAATATCAAGGATTCGTATTTCAGCTATTTCATGTCCAAAAATACCTCATAAATAATCACAGTGAAGTAAAATTCAAGAATTTTCAAAACATGGATACAATCAAATCTAGAATCCATAATAGATATTTTGGACGAAAGGAAAATTTTTTATTTTTCGATGAATAGTGCGGTATTCGTGAATAGTGCCGTATACGTGAATAGTAATCCCGACACAAAAAGTTCTAAATTTGATTAAAAGTTCAAACCAATATTTCGACATAATGATATTGAAAGAAATAATATCATATATGAAGAAAATAACATCTCTTACCTCGAAAAGATAGTATTTCTAGTTGAAACACCGGATATAGGCTATGACTTGAACTTGCACCGTATAGCAACACTCAAAGTATTAAAATACTCACAAGAATACGCTCAATATATCGAGAGAAAAGAGAGAGATTTCAGCTTACGGTGTGATTTTTAATTCTAACCTAAGCACCCTATTTATAGCAAAATGCTTAGAACACCAAAGTAGAAAATTTAATATAATATTAATATATTTATCAAATTTTCCTTAGCCCACCTCTAGACATCTGATTTCAGCACTTTGCACATGTTAATGATGTCCACAAAATACAAAAAAATGTTTTTCTTAATAAACATAATTAAAACTTCCAAAAATCAATTATTTCGGAACTTCGGAACTTCAATAATTCATAATAAATAGCCCTTTTATCAAAAAATTCGAACCACGTGCCCTTTCCATAGGAAATTTCATTCTCTACGACTTTACAGAAGAAAGTTTTTCCAAATTCCAAACAGAAATTGACCAAAATCCACAAACGGGCGATTTTACAGGCTATAATCAAATTTTGGTCAAGAATTGGGGTCTACCGACACACAAAACACGTGTTAATCATTTAATCCAACAAAAATACTCTTCCTCCTCATTTATTCATATATCCCACATTCATTGTAAAAATATCACCATTATTATATTATTAAAATATAATAATATATTTAAATGAATTATTTATCAGAAAAGATAAAATAACAATTTTTAAACAATTGTCACATTAAAAATTTTCTCCATCTATATCCACATAAAATGAATATTTTCCTTATCATATAAATTAATAATTAATTATTCACAAATAATATTACAGAATCACAATATCGATAACCAGTGGTGCGCTCCCGGAAAGAGGGGGCTTTCCAATAAGGATTTATCCTTACTGACGCGCAATTAGGTGACCAAACCTCTCCTTAGACAGAACTTTATAGACATTGTCAATAATGTTATCTAATAATATTATTCAAATAACATGAATTATTGATCTGATAATGAAAATACTGTGTAGTGACAATTATTGAAACAACAATAATATAAAATATCAACGTAGCAATTATTGAATCAATAAAATAAAATATTGAACAATAACTCACGTAACAATTATTGAAAATGCCTTCCTACGTAAGAATCAATAATTGGTGCAATACCACGTATATCTTCTTTTATTTTAACCACCGCATTCTAATAAGATAATTCAGAATAACTACGCCGTTATTTATAAACAACTTATTCTTGTCGTTTTCTTCATCCAATCGCTTTGTTATGGGGCCCACACAATAAGGTCACGTAAATGCGAATATTTCCTTTAAACGGTAAGAATATTCCACGACCAAACGAATATTCTTCGATAAAAATAAATATTTTATAACCACTTGCATATTTAAAATATTTGCGGATTTTACCCATAACTAACCACATTAATCAAATTAACCCTTACTATTTCAAAATAATAAATAGAGAAAATTCAATTTTATTTATAATAAGTTAGGGTCTTAAATGGGACATGAGTCACAGTTGGTGTATATTTGTATTAAACTCACATCATGTGTTGTTGTAGTAATAAAGTTGTAGTTGTTTTCTGTACCATGTATTTGGCAACTTAGAATAGGTTGGATGGATTGGACCTATTTTGGGGGCGTCACAGTTGGTATCTGGCTTAGGGATATGATATCTGGCGGAGATCCGGGATTAGAACTAGGAAGGGAGAGACGAGTAATATCCTTCGCTAGTGTTTGTCCTACTTAAGTTGAATTTTCTTACTTAAGTTGACAAATTGTAATATGTCAATTAACCTTTGTTTTGAAGCTGTATTCTAGAATGATATCTGAAATACAGGAGATGGGCAATGGAGAAATCATGATGACAGGGAAAATGTAATCTGAAAAGAAAGCAAAGTATTCTCAACTCTTTGAAATACTAGGTACGTAAATTTCGAGGACGAAATTTCATAAGGAGGGGAGATTGTAAGACCCCGAATTTCATGAAATAAAAATATTCAATTTTTCTTATAATTATTATTCAGTAAATGGTTAAATTGATAAAAGTTTAAAGTTAAGGGTAATATATATAAAATTTTTAAAATACGCAAGTGGTTATAAAATACTAATGTCTGTCGGGGAATATTCGTTTGGTCGTGGAATATTCTTGTTGTGGGGGAATATTCGCACAACGGCGCAGCCATTTGTGGGCCCCATAACAGAATAACTATCGGGTGAAGAAAACGATAAGTTTGAGTTTTTATAAATAACGGCGTAGTAGTTACCGCTAACATTTGTTGGAATACCCGATGGTTAAAATACGATGTCTGGCGTGGTTGCAAGTAGCATTACCAGATTATTGCTTTATTTTTTGAATTATTGATTCTTACGTAAGAAGGCACTACTCAATAATTGTTACAGTAATTATTGTTCAATATTTTATTTTATTGATTCAATAATTATTACGTTGATATTTTATATTATTGTTGTTTCAATAATTGTCACGACACAGTATTTTCCATTATCAGATCAATAATTCATATTATTTGAATAATATTATTAGATAACATTATTCACAATGTCTAGAAATTTCTGTCAAGGAGAGGTTTGGTCATCTAATTATGCCGCCAAGAAGAGAAATTCTTATCGAAAAGCCCCTCTTTCCTCGAACCGCTCTCGTTGTCATTATTGTGATTCTATAATATTATTTGTGAATAATTAATTATTGATTTATATGATAAAGAAATTTTTATTTGATGCGAATATAAATGATGGATTTATATAGTGCGTGGAAGATAAGAAATTAATATTATTATTTTATTAATTTAGTCTCCTTTGGCGTTCTAGCATTTTCCTATAAATAGGTGCTTACGTTAGAATTGAAAATCACACCAGAAAATAAGTTTTCTCTCTTTATATTATCGAGCGTATTTTTGTGAGTATTTAGATACTTTAAGAATTGCTATTCAGTGCAAGTTTCTTTCGGCTTTACATCCGATATTTTAGTCAGAAGTACTGCTCTTTTGAGGTAAGGGATTGTAAGGGGTTATGAATTTTAATTTTTGGATGTATAAATTAGGAGTTATGAATTTTATGAGAAAAGACTATTTTAAAAGTAAACCCTTATAACTCCTTGCGGTTAACTCCAAAATTGGTGAAATTTTTATTGGGAGTACATGTATATAATGGAAGTATACTCAGAAATTTTGGAATTTTTGGACAAAAGTACAATTTATGATAAATGTCTAAATATTCATTGATTTTGGCCATATGAAAATAGTAAATGAATTTTAAAAAATTACGAGAAAATATATGTTCAATATGGGACTATATTACTAAAATCCCGAAAAAGAAAATTTGTTTGTCTTCGCTTTGGTATTTTTCATGAAAATAGACTAGTTATGAGTAAATAAATTAAATATGTTATGTGAAGTAACAAAATTGAAAAAATAGAATTTTATGGCTTGGGAATCCTATATAAGGTATATGCAGATTTTTAATGAGGGTTTTGGTTATTGGTGATGAAATTCTAGAATGATATCTGAAATACAGGAGATGAGCAATGGAGAAATCATGATGACAGAGAAGATGGAATCTGAAAAGAAAGCAAAGTATTCTCAACTTTTTGAAATACCAGGTACGTAAATTTCGAGGACGAAATTTCATAAGGAGGGGAGATTGTAAGACCCCGAATTTTATGAAATAAAAGTATTCAATTTTTCTTATAATTATTATTCAGTAAATGGTTAAATTGATAAAAGGTTAAAGTTAAGGGTAATATATATAAAATTTTCAAAATACGCAAGTGGTTATAAAATACTCATTTCTGTCGGGGAATATTCGTTTGGTCGTGGAATATTTTTGTTGTCGGGGGAATATTCGTACGACGGCGCAGCCATTTGTGGGCTCCATAATAGAATAACTATCGGGTGAAGAAAACGATAAGTTTGAGTTTTTATAAATAACGGCGTAGTAGTTACCATTAACACTGTTGTAATACCTGGTGGTTAAAATACGATGTCTGGCGTGGTTGCATAGTAGCGCACACCAGTATTGCACGATATTTTTGAATTATTGATTCTTACGTAAGAAGGCACTACTAAATAATTGTTACAGTAATTACTGTTCAATATTTTATTTTATTGATTCAATAATTATTACGTTGATATTTTATATTATTGTTGTTTCAATAATTGTCACGGCACTGTATTTTCCATTATCAGATCAATAATTCATATTATTTGAATAATATTATTAGATAACATTATTCACAATGTCTAGAAAGTTCTGTCAAGGAGAGGTTTGATCATCTAATTGCGCGCCAGTAAGGAGAAATCCTTATCGGAAAGCCCCCTCTTTCCTGGGAACTGCCTGGTTGTCATTATTGTGATTCTGTAATATTATTTATGAATAATTAATTATTGATTTATATGATAAAGAAATATTTATTTGATGCGAATATAAATGATGGATTTATTTATGTGGTTATAAATGAAGGAATTAATGTTGAGGTGTTTTATCAGTATTTTGTAGGATTGGAGGTATTAAAAGATCAAATCGGTGTTCTTAAAGCTCTATTGCGTGAGTTATAATTTTAATCCGACCATTGGATCGTTGTGATTTTTGGATATGTTATACATATATAAGTTAAGTATATATCCACAAATTTTGAACCGTTAAAAATTAACGCATGATTTGTTATGAAATTTAAAAGGTGTTGAAAATCGTCTATTTGTGGATTTCAGATATTTTCTGTCTGGAATTTAAAAAAACTTAAAGCTACAATGTTGTAGAAAATTCGATTTCATGTGGAATGGACATAAAATTTGTATTTTTCTGATAAACGGGCTATTTTCTATGAATTATTGAAGTTTCAAAAAATAAAATGAATTTTATTAAAGTATGGGTGGGACCCACTCTTGGTTGGTGTACAAAAATGTGCTGGATGATAAGAAAATTAATATTATTATTTTATTAATTTAGTCTCCTTTGGCGTTCTAGCATTTTCCTATAAATAGGTGCTTATGTTAGAATTGAAAATCACACCAGAAAATAAGTTTTCTCTCTCTATATTATCGAGCGTATTTTTGTGAGTATTTAGATACTTTAAGAATTGCTATTCAGTGCAAGTTTCCTTCGGCTTTACATCCGATATTTTAGTCAGAAGTACTGCTCTTTTGAGGTAAGGGATTGTAAGGGTTATTATGTTTTTCAGTTTCGTAATTTTTCTGACCTTTAAAAATTCTGGAAAAATTTGAAATGATAATTTGATGAGTTTTCTTGATTGTGTCTAAAAATGGTGATTTTTGGATATATAAATTAGGAGTTATGAATTTTATGAGAAAAGACTATTTTAAAAGTAAACCCTTATAACTCCTTGTGGTTAACTCCAAAATTGGTGAAATTTTTATTGGGAGTACATGTATATAATAGAAGTATACTCTGTTAATTTTAGAATTTTTGGACAAAAGTACAATTTATGATAAATGTCTAAATATTCAGCAGTTTTGGCCATATGAAAAATAGTAAATGAATTTTAAAAATTCTGAGAAAAATATATGTTCAATATGGGACTATATTCTGCTAAATCCCAGAAAAAAAAATTTGTTTGTACTGCTTTGGTATTTTTCATGAAAATAGACTAGTTATGAGTAAATAAATTAAATATGTTATGTTAAGTAACAAAATTGAAAAAATAGGATTTTATGGCTTGGGAATCCTATATAAGGTATATGCAGATTTTTAATGAGGGTTTTGGTTATTGGTGATGAAATTTTATGAGTTCGGCATTTTAGGATGATTAAATGCATTAATTAGTAAAGTATAAACAATTAAAATAAATTATTTATAAGTTTAAGAAATGATTAAAATATTGTGGTAATATTAATAATATTAGATTATGAGATTATTAAGTGATTTATAATATTTGGATTAAGGTGTTATGAAATCATGGATTTATGAATCTTACTCTTGAAATTAAATATATATTTTGATCATATTGTTTTTATTATCATGTATAACATTTTTATAATCCTGGTGATGAAATTTCTCTTTGACTTGAGTGTAAAGATGGGTAGATTATTGTTATGATCGTGACTATGGGTTCTCTTTGGCCAGTAGTGCAAAGTTAAATTGTTGAATGGTATGATTATGACCATTGAATTTATAATTGAATATCTTTAGCTTAAGTGTAAAGGTGAATTGATCAACATGGTTATAATTATTATTTATATAAATTCTAAAATGATTATATATTTCTTTGAGATATGAATATCTTTGGCCCGTAGTGCAAAGATGACCTGTTGTTGAATATCTTTGGCCTGTAGTGCAAAGATAAACTGTTGATGAATATCTTTGGCCCATAGTGCAAAGATGAATTTATTAGTATGATTATGAACAGGAACTGTGATTTGGTATAACCATGATCTTTGATGTTTCAGGTAAAGACATGTGATAAAAATTATCTTCGTCTTGGATGAGAAAAGGAATTTGAAACCACAAATATGATTATGAATTATTCATATGATTGTGGATAGGAACTGTTGATTGATGTTAAAGAGATAAAACATTGTTGGTAGACTTTTAATATAGAGAAGATAATTGACATTATGGTCTATTTGACTCTTCTAATGGATTGCTCGTTCCGCCGCAACTATGGTTGAAAAGTTTTATCATCTACAATATGTTCTAAATCTCTGATTTATTACTGATGAAGACTATTGATAATTTAATTATCTTTAGTCATGATATTCTTTATCGAGCTAGTTGTGCTTCACCTTTTGCTTCACAATTATTTTCGTAATAAGAGTGTTCTTAGAGATTGAGTGAGGATAACAAGGGAATAGAACGATGCTCTATAGCTGTTGAGGTTCTCCCTAAATAGTATGAAAATAATTTTATTGAGAACTTTAGATAAGTGTGTTGTATTGTATACGTCATTTGATATTTAATTTTGGTGAAGCGAATAGGGTGAGACGAACCCAACTTTGGAAGGATGTTTTTTCACTATCAAACAAGATGTCTAATGACATACAACCTCGTGTTATCATAAGACAGGGTTGTTGTAATACCCCAATTTTTTTTAAATAAAATGGAATTTTCTTTATTTATTATTTTAAAATAGTATGGGTTTATTTGATTAATGTGGTTAGTTATGGGTAAAATGCGCAAATATTTTAAATGAGCAAGTGGTTTTAAAATATTCATTATTGTTGGGGAATATTCGTTTGGTCGTAAAATATTAAATCGCTTCAGAATATTCGTATTTACGATACAGCCTTTCTGTGTGGCCCCCATAACTGAAAGCGATTGGATGAAGAAAATGACAAGTATAAGTTATTTATAAATAACGACGTAAGTTGTTACTGCTATCATCTTGTTGGAATACCGGTGGTTTAAAACACAAGAATGTCTGCCGTTGTTGCACAAGAAGCTTACCAGTATTGCACCAACTATTGATTCTCGACGTAAGAAGGCACTAATCAATAATTGTTACGATAATTATGCTCAATATTTTATTTTATTGATTCAATAATTATTAAGCGTTGATATTTTATATTATTGTTGTTTCAATAATTATCAACGCACGATATTTTTTATTATCGATTAATAATTCATATTATTTGAATAATATTATTAGATAACATTATTGGCAATGTCTAGAAAGTTCATCTAAGGAGAGGTTCTATTATCTAATCAATTGCTTGGCAAGAAGGAGAATCCTTATTGAAAGCCCTCTTTCCGAACCACGATTATCGATTGTTATTATACAGTAATATTATTTGTGATAAATTAATTATTGATTTATATGATGAGGAAAATATTGATTTTATGTGGATATAGATGGAGAAATTTTTTAATGTGACAATTGTTGAAAATTAATATTTTATCTTTTTCTGATAAAATAATTCATTTAAATATATTATTTTAATAATATATTAATGGTGATATTTTTACAATGAATGTGGGATATATGAATAAATGAGGAGAAAGAGTATTTTTGTTGTATTAAATGTTTAACACATGTTTTGTTTGTTGGTGGACACAATTATTGACCGAAAATTGATTATAGCCTGTAAAATCGCCCGTTTTTGGATTTCGGTCAATTTCTGTTTGGAATTTGGAAAAACTTTCTTCTGCAAAGTTGTAGAGAATGAAATTTCCTATGCAAAGGACATGTGGTTTGAATTTTTCTGATAAAAGGGCTATTTATTGTGAATTATTGAAGTTCCAGATTATTGAGTCTGAATTGATTTTGTTACAAAAATTATTTAAAACATGTTTTTCATTTTTGGTGCATTTGTGTGGAAAATGTGTTTTTGATGTCGTGGGCTAAGGAAAATTTGGATATAAATATATTATTATATTCAATTTTCTGCTTTGGTGTTCTAAGCATTTTCTTATAAATAGGGTGCTTAGGTTAGAATTGAAAATCACACCAGAAACTGAAGTTTTCTCTCTATTTCTCTCTCGATATATTGAGCGTATTCTTGTAAGTATTTTAATACTTTGAGTGTTGCTATACGGTGCAAGTTCAAGTCATAGCCTATATCCGGTATTTCAACTAGAAGTACTATCTTTTCGAGGTAAGGGATGTTATTTTCTTTTTAAATGATATTATTTTCTTCAATATCATTATGCCGAAATATTGGTTTGAACATTTAATCAAATTTGGAACTTTTTGTGTCAGGATTACTATTCACGTATACGGCACTATTCACGTATACGGCACTATTCACGAATACGGCACCATTCATCGAAAAATAAAATTTTTTCCTTTTCGTCCAAAATATCTATTATGGATACTAGCTTTGATTGTATCCATGTTTTGATTATTCTTGAATTTTACTTCACTATGATTATTTATGAGGTATTTTTGGACATGAAATAGCTGAAATACGAATCCTTGATATTTATTCTTTTGTTTCACTGGATTCGTTTCCTTTAAAATATTTTTCATCATCCTCAGTCCTAAATGATGATATTATCGAATATCTTTGGCTTTGTAGTGCAAAGATAAATGATTTTATAATGAATATCTTTGGCCGTAGTGCTAAGATGAACAGTGTTGAGATGAACATGATCGATCGATGAATATCTTTGGCACATGAAGTGCAAAGATGAATATTTGATTCAAGATGTATATTGATTGATGTTACAGGGATAAAATATTGATGATGGACTTTTAAATTCATAGATAATAGTAGATTTCATTCTCTACATAACTCTTCTATGAATTATTATTTCATTGCGAATATTGATCTGAAACTTGTTGTCTATTGTATTCTATCAGATTTTTCCCTGTTGAAGACTAACGATAATTTATTCTATATTATCTTAGTCATAATATTCTTTATTGGGCTTGTTGAGCTCACCCTTTTCCTTTTTGTTTTATTTTTCTTCTCAGGAGGCGAGAATGTAGCGAGTAATAGTCGGGGTATGGAATGATGATTCTAGAAGTTGTTTAGTAGTCCTCACCATTTTTTTAAAATAATATATCAATAATTGTGATGAGGATTTATTTGGGTATGGATATTGTCTAGAAGACAATATTTGTATTTAAACTCACAATTTTTATGATGTATTAATAAAGTTGTAGTTGTTTCTGTACCATGTTATTGACGACCTAAAATGGGTGATGTATACCTATTTTGGGGGCGTCACAGTTGTGCACATCCACTTGCTGAGTATATCTACGAGCATTGCCTATATGATCTTAGAGTTTGGTTGAAACATAATGTTTAATTGCAAACGGTGGCGATAGTTATATGTCATGAGAAGACTCACCATTGGAAGGAACATGATAGTAATCTTCTCGTTTTTCTTTGGGGTCTATTGGATCAACCAAGGATAATTCTCTGGACATATGATATCTATCATAACTTAGATTCATGGCCTCCTATGTACGAAGGTTTCCTTGAGCATTTCCCAAAGATTTTAATTTGTAAAACAATTATTGACTGTACCTTTATGTAAGGTATCATTTGTGAGAGTCTTTGTCCACTATTGGGACATGAGTTCTGATTGGTGTATATTTGTATTAAAACTCACAGCATATGTGTTGTTGTAGTAATAAAGTTGTAGTTATTTTCTGTACCATGTATTTGGCGACTCATAATAGGTTGGATGGATTGGACCTATTTTGGGGGAGTCACAGTAAGACCCCAACTTTTATGAATAAAGATGATTTTTTTCTTCTATAAATATCATTTTTGAATATTAAGGTTTGAATTTGTTATAATGTTATAGTTGTGGGTAATATTTATAAATTTTGCAAAGTAAGCAAGTTGTTATAAAATATTCGATTGGTCGGGGAATATTCGTTTTAACAGGTAATATTCGTACGACGGCACAATCATTGGTGGACCCCACAACGTAATTATTATCGGAATGAGAAAATGACAAAAATATATTTTTATAAAAATAACGGCTAAAGTTTTACCATTAACTATTGAAATAACCAGTGTTAAAAGTACAGTAATACGCGTGATTGCATATAGCACACGATATTGATTATTGATGCTTACTTGAGAAGTCACTCAGTTATACTCAATTATTGCTACAGTAATTGCTGCATCATATCTCTCGTATTATTGATTCAATTATTGTCACAGTATCATCTGCATAATATTTTATATTATTAAATCAATAATTGAGACGACAAAGTTATTAATATTATTATTTGCAATATTGATGATGTCTAGAAGTTCTGTCAAGAAGAGGTTTGGTCACCTAATTGCGTGCCAATAGGGAGACATTTTTATTGGAAAGCCCCATCTTTCCTGGGAACGACCTGGTTGTTAATATTGCGAGTTATAATAATGATGAATAAATATTGTTAAAAATATTGAGGGGATTTTTATGAGGTATTTGTTGTAAAGTTTGGCATATTATTTGGAACTCCACTTACTCATTTTTCAAAATAGTGTGTTATGAATATGATAATATATATATATATATATATATATATATATATATATATATATATATATAAAAATGAAAGTGGGGTGGGATAAATAAAATGGGTGTTACATGGGAATGGGGGTGGTATATAGTCACGGGGTGGGGAATTATTATCGTGGGGAAAGTTTGTCATGTATATATATATATATATATATATATATATATATATATATATATTATATTATAAGTTTTATTTTTTATGAAAAAAATAGAATATATTATATTAAATATAAAGTTATTTGTTTTACTTGAATATTATATTCTTATTTTTAAAAAATAAATGTCTGTGAATTTCAATAAGTTCAGCCCGAGAAATTTTCGATTGTTTCGTCCGTGAGATTTCTTAATAGTATCCTTTCCATTCTCCTATAAATAGGATGCTTAGTTAGAATTAAAAATCACACCAGAATCAGAGAATTCTTCTTCTATAATATTGAGCGTATTTCTTTCGAGTTTTAGAAAGCTTTGAGTGTAGAAAATAGTGAAAGTTTTCTTCAAGAATATCCCCGCTATACTAGTTAGAATACTCTTCTTTTCAAGGTAAGGGATGTTATTTTTGTTCAATATTCGTTTGAAATAATATTTTCTTCCATACTCTGTAGTATGTAAGTAATATTATTTCATTTCAGATTTCGAATTCTATACTCATTTGGTTAATGTTTTGGCTTCTATACTCCATGAAATTAGTAGAATATCTTTAAATTTGCGTTTCATCCAGTATCTTTTCATGGAAATATTATTCTGAGCATTCTTGATAAATTTTAACTTTTTCATGCCGAAGTACTATTCACGGGATACTATTCACTCGAGTACTATTCACCCGGGGTACTATTCATGATAAAAATTGATTCATTTTCGGTCCAAATCATTTTTGGTACAATATTATTCTTGAATTTTACTCCATAAAGCAGTATCATGTTGACAATTTGGACGTTATTAAGTTCTGGATAAATTAAATTATAAATCTTTAAAAATTTCTCCTTTGCTTTCATTTAATTGAATTCTTATATCATTGTCATCATCCTCATGTTTATATTATGATGAAAGTCATCTGTGGCCGTAGTGCATAGATGGACTTGGTATGATTATGACCAGGGATTATTCGGTATAATCATGTCCGTAATGTTACAAATAACGTGGTAAAAGTCCTCATTGGCCCGTAGTGGATTGATGGACATGAGTTGTTGGCATGATCATGACCATTGATAAATACATGAATATCTGTGGCCTGTAGTGCATGGATAATTTGTGGTCGTGATACTAAAGAATATCCTTGGCCATAGTGCAGGGGTGAATCGATGATGTGGATTATTTATTAAGCCGAGTCTCAACGATAAAATTGATGATAAATCTTTTAAATCATTGAAGATAGTAGATTTTATACTCTACTTGACTCTTCTAATTGATTGATTGTTCCACTGCAGTTAAACTTGATGTTTGTTATATTTTATCAGTTTAACACTGTTGAAGGCTAACGATAAATTATTCTGCATTATCTTAGTCATAATATTTCTTACTAGGCTAGTTGAGCTCATGCTTTTGCTTTTATTGTTCTCTTCAGGAAATGAGAACGTAGCCAGGACTAGTCGGGGAACGAAGTGACGGTCCAAATGTTTGCATTAGTAGTCCTCACTATTCTATGAAATAGTGTGATAATAAATGTATTGAGGACTCCATTTGAGTTTGAATACTGTCTAAAAGACAATATTCGTATTAAAACTCTCAGTTTATGTTTTGTCGTATTTTACACGATAGTTGTATTATTAAGTTGTATTTGAATTTTATTCCATGTATTTGGCGACTCGAGATGGGTGATGTATACCTATTTTGGGGGCGTCACATATTTGCTTAGTTTGCCACAATTTTCAATAAACTCAATAATACTCTCCCTTTAATCTTCAATACACTCAATAATGTACTATATACTTTGAAACTTATGTCTCTCACTTAGGCCTGTGTCAATACAAAACGGTACATTTTTTTTTGTTTTGAGGATTTTTCTATTGTTATCACACATAACAACTCTTAATTTGGAAGTGAATATTTCTCGCCCATGAGTAATGACTACTACGAGAAGAGTCAAGGACTTCCTTGTATGCAGGGCTCGACATAGCAGTTGCAACTAATAGTACTCCAATCGGTTCCTCAGTAACAATTAAAAACAATATGGGCCGTAGTTCTTGTTTGTGTCCAATACTCGAATAATAAAGTTAATTGAATTACTGCGGACATTCCTTACTGTTCCATCATAACAGATGACAACATCCTAAAGGAGTGCCATTAAGTTATTGAACAAAGTTCTAGGTTAAGCAACCCTCTAGATGAACGAACGATTACTTCTCTGCTAGGAATGAATCATCTCCCCATATGGGTCCAATTCATGACATAGACATCTTCTCACCACTCTGAATTCCTCAGATGGGTAACTCTCACAGAACATCTCACCTCTTTTTCTGTGAAAACTACCTATCTAAGGAATTCGGAGTGGTGAGAAGTTGTCTATGTCATGGATTGGACCTATATCAGGCGATGATTCATTCCTATTAGAGAAGTGATCGTTCGTTCATCTAGAGGGTTGCTTAACCTGAAACTATGTTCAATAGCTTAATGGAACTCCTTCGGGATGTTGTCATCTGTTATGATGGAACAATGAAGAATGTCCGCAGTAATTTAATTAACTTTATTATTCGAGTATCGGACACAAACAGGAACTATGACCCATTTTTTTTACTGCCGAGGTACCAGTTAGAGTACTATTAGCTGCAACTGCTATGTCAAACCCTGCATACAAGGAAGTCCTTGACTCTTCTCCTAGTAGTCATTACTCATGAGTGAGAAATATTCACTTCCAAAGTGTTGAAGAAGAGAACAGTTCGGAGCATTTTATAGATGTCATCCTAGAAGCCCTGGTACACAGTTATCATAACTAAAACACGTGCATGGCATTTATGCAAACATGTTTGATGTTATTGACGTACCTGGCGATGAGGATATCGACGAAATCGTCATCGTGAATGATTATGTAGTCGTTGAGGATGATAACGAGTCGTTGAGGATAATAAGGATGGCGAAACTGATCTCAAAACTGAGGATGAGGAATCTACCAAATCCGAGAATAAGCTACACGTTGAATTTGATTGGTTTGATGACATACATAATTGCATGCAAATGAGCATTCATATTAGTAAATACCACATTGTTAAACAATTTGGTTATTGCAATAACATATCCATGGCTAGACATAGCGGTGGAGGTCACCGAGGTGGTGGGCAATCCGGTTCAGGAGACGCTAGCCACGATGGAGGCTCGTCTTCAAGAGCTAGTAAGTTATCTGAACTAGGATTTAAATATATCTCAAGGTGAGATAGTTTATATTTATTTACTCAGTTCTTTAAATTATTACAGATATACCTTGTCGACAACACCGAGGGACGAACCTTGGTATCTTTGGTCGTTCATCGGCATCTCCACATACAGTACCAGTGGATGTCACTTCTGGACAGTAAGTGTTAAACAATTTTTATATGACAAAATTTAATATTTCTTTAAGTTATTGCAAAACACAATTAACGTATCACACATATTGTAATATTTTCACTGTACTATACTAGACCCGGTCGCTAAGCATACATTACACACGATCTGCTTGAAGCACCTCCCGACCGGGTTCATGCGCTTTACTCACTACGACCGGTACGACCCAACTTTTATGGATACTGTGTTGCCGGAGTTTCATGTAAGTTAATAAGTTTATATTAATTAGACAGTATTATATAATTTCGAATAGTTGCAGTGTTTAAGAAATAAGTTCTTAACTTTTAGACTTTTATTATAGACTTATTATAGATTTACCGAGGGCCTCTCTCGACAAATTGCATGATGCAGTTGATTCTTGGACATGTCATTGCGAATTACTCCTACCGGTCAGATGAGTCTTGACGACGGCAGCCCGTAGTAGTTCTTGACCAGCCCAAGACCACCATCATAGTTCATTAGCCCCGCATAGTCTCCGATCACACATGGCAGGCTATGTGTGCGCACTGGAAAGCTGAAGATTTCCAGAAGAAGTCCGAGTAGGCAAAGAAGAACCGGACCAAGCTCCGCATAGTACATATGACTTGCTCGCAGTCTTTCGCAGAGGTGAAGACAGTAATCATAATGTATTTAGAAATAACTTACCAAATTTTAGCACGAATATTATTAATAACTGTTTATTGACTGTGTCTATTATAGGCCTTGGGTCAGACCTTGGGTAGAGCTCCGACCATGTTCGAGTTCTAGGACTGGGCCCACATGCCTAAGGAATGGTGTGCTTTATCTCAGGCAGCTTTAGCTATACGGGTAAAACATACATTACTTGTTATGAATCTCAATATTCACAAAATAAAATAAAATGATATAACGAACTCACGTATATAATATAAATTACAGGACCGATTTGAAACTTGGGACCAAATATATAATGAGTTGGAGGTCGCCAGGGGGGGTTCTGAGCCATTAGATTCCACGGGTCCCACTCCCCATACTGAGTTATCTCGAGATGAGAAGCTGAGACTATGGTTCGAGTCTCAAAATCCATCTACTAGTAGTACTGGAAGGTATCGAGTGGTGGGTATGCCGAAGATACCCGCATATACACTGCATGGAGGTAATCATATTAATTCTTTATGTTTCACAAAATTCTCATAACTTATAAATTATTAACGTTATGTTATATATATTTTCGCAGGATCTAGCCATCGCCAGCGTTTGAGAGCAGCTATTAGACCATCTCATTCAGGCGCTGCCTTGGATGACAAGTTATTCCAGAGGCTGATCGTGGCTATGACGCCCCCCCCCCCCAAAATAGGTCCACATGACCCATTCTGAGTCGTCAGATATCACACTACAGAAATCAAATACAAATTTCATTTATACAACTGTTAAACTGTCGGGCAGAGTACGACAACACATAAGCTGTTAATTTTAATACAAACATATGCAACTCTCATGGTGCCTCGACCACAACACCTTACAATGAAACTTTACATAAAAGTACAGTCAATAACTGTTTTAGAAATTAAAATCTTTGGAAAATGCTCAAGGAACCCTTCGTATATGGGAGGCCATGCATCTAAGTTATGATAGATATCATATGACTCAAGAATTATCCTTGGTTGACCCAATAAACCCCAAAGAAAAATGAGAAGATTATTGTCATGTTCTTTCTAATGGCGAGTCTTCTCTTGACATATAATTATCTCCGTTGTCTCCAATTGAGAATTATATTTCAACCAAACTCCAAGATTATATAGGTAGTGCTCATAGATATAATCAGCAAGTGCATGTGCACAACCCTGTCTTATGATAACATGAAGTCGTCTGTCATTAGACATCTTGTATGATAGTGGCAAAACACCCTTCCAAAGTTGGGTTCACCTCACCCTATTCGGTTCACCAAAATCAACGATTAAAATGATGTATAAAATACAACACACTTATCTAAAATTCTCAATAAAATTATTTCCATACTGTTTTAGGGGAAACCTCAATAGCTATAGACTATCGTTCTATTCCCTTGTTACCCCCGCTCGACCCAGCTACACTCTTATTACCTGAAAGGAATTGTGAAGCAAAAAGGTGAGCACAACTAGCCCAATAAAGAATATCATGACTAAAGATAGTTAATTTATCAATAGCCTTCATCAGTAATAAATCAGAGATTTAGAACATATGGTAGATGATAAAACTTTTCAACCATAGTGGCAACGGAACGAGCAATCCATTAGAAGAGTCAAATAGACCAAAAAGCCTATTATCTTCTCCACGTTAAAAGTCCACCAACAATGTTTTATCCCTGTAACATCAATCAACAGTTCATGTCCACAATCATGTGAATAACTCATAATCATAATTGTGATTTCAAATTCCTCTTTGCACCGAGGACGAAGATAATTTTCATCATCTGTCTCTACCTGAAACATCAAAGATCATGGTTATACCAAATCACAGTTCCTGTTCATAATCATAATAATAAATTCATCTTTGCACTACAGGCCAAAGATATTCATTAACAGTTCATCTTTGCACTATAGGCCAAAGACATACAACTGTATTTTAGAAGAGTCAAGTAGAGCATGATATCTACAATCTTCTACGAATTAAAAGTTTATTATCAATATTTTATTGCTGAGATTCAGCTTAATAAATAATCCACATCACTGAATCATCCATGCACTACGGCCAAGGATATTCATTAGTATCACGACCACGAATTATCCATGCACTACGGGCCAAGGATATTCGTGTTTTCACCAATGGTCAGAATCATGCCAAATAACAATTCATCTTTGCACCCTTGGCCGAAAAGAACGCATGGTTATGATCATACCAACATATGTTCATTAATGCACTATGGGCCAATGAGGACTTTTACCACATCATTTGTAACATTATGGTCATGATTATACCGAATAGAATAATCCCTGGTCATAATCGTACCAATCAACAGTCCATCTATGCACGTAAGCCAAAGATGAATTTCATCATAATATAAGCATGAGGATGATGACAATGATATAAGCATTAATCAAACGAAATTAAGGATAAATATTAAAGACTTTGAATTTATCCAGAGTTTAAAAATATCCAAATTGTCAACAAGATACTGCTTTGTGGAGTAAAATTCAAGAATAATATTCATGTATCAAAAATAATTTGGACAGAAAAGAAATATATTTTTTTGGGTAAATAGTACCCCGTGAATATTACCCTGTGAATAGTACTTCGAGAATAGTACCTCGGCATAAAAAGTGTCCCAAATACCCGAGTGAATAATATTCGAGTGAATAGTAACCGGGTGAATAGTAACCCATGAATAGTACTCTGACATCAAAAGTGCCCCGAATACCTGAGTGAATAATATTCGAGTGAATAGTAACTGGGTGAATAGTAACCCATAAATAGTAACTCATGAATAGTAACTCATATTCGTAAATAGTACCGTATACGTGAATAGTACCCGTGAATAGTACTCATAAATGGAAAATACAAAAGAAAATGATATTCCGTGACGAGTACTAAAGAAATGATATCTCATACGAATATAATAGAATATACGAAACTGCAAATGGATTTTCATCCACCATGCAGTAATCCACGTAGACAAATCATGTCCACAATTTAATAAAGAATGAATACGAAGGGTCATTCACCATGCATGCTGTAGTCCGCGTAGACAGGTTATTCCAACAAAATAATAAAGAATGAAATAATAAAAGAATTTCACCATGCATACGGTAGTCCGCGTAGACAGGATATTCCAACAGAATAATAAAGAATGGAATAACAGAAGAATTTCATCACGAAATGCGGTAATTAAAAGTGACAAAGTTATTCCAACATAATAATAAAGAATGGAATAACATAAAAATTTCACCACGCATGCGGTGAGTCCTCACAGAGAGCAAGTTATTCCAATGTAATAATAAAGAATAGTATAACAACCCTTACGAATATTGAAAGAATATAACTCTCTTCATGAATACAAAAGAAATAATACCCCTTATGAATATTAAAAAAAATAATATTCATACGGATACGAAAAATAATATCTCTTCAAAATATGAAATAAATAATACCCCTTAGCTCAGAAGAAGACTGAATACTGGAATAGTGAAGTAGCAGACTTCTCTTTATCTATCTCTCTATAACTTCTCCTTCTATAGCTTCTCTCTCTATAATTGCTCTTGTGAGTCTTAGTGAATTGGTGAGAATGAAGGAAGAATGAGCTTCTATTTATAGAAAAACATAGTTTTGATAATTGCACATTTTAGGGCTCGAAATATTATAGTATAATACCTTCATCTTTTCCTTCAATTTTAATTTAGTCTTACAAGTATTATAACTTGCACCACCTCCCTTAATAGTACATCATGTGAATCAATAGTACAATCATGTGAATCAATAGTTCTATACATGTGAAAAAAATAATTACAGTATAGTTGTAAGACCCCAAATTATTAATAAATGAAATTTAATTTCCACTATTTATTATGTTGAAATAGTAAGGGTTGATTTGATTAATGTGGAGAGTTATGGGTAAAATGCGCAATTATTTCAAACAAGCAAGTGGTTTTAAAATATTCATTTTATCGGAGAATATTCATTTGGTCGTGGAATATTCTTACTTTCGGGGAATATTCGTACGACGACGCAGCCTTGTGTGGGCCCCATAACAGAAAGCGATTAGAGGAAGAAAACGATAAGAATAAGTTGTTTATAAATAAAGGCGTAGTTGTTAGCGTTAATACTATTAGAATATCCGGTGGTTAAAACACAGTAGAACACGGTATTACACCAATTATTGATTCCTACGTAAGAAGGCACAACTCAATAATTGTTACAGTAATTACTGTTCAATATTATATTTTATTGATTCAATAATTGTTACGTTGTTTTAATAATTGTCACTGCATAATATTTTCCATTATCGGAGCAATAATTCATATTATTTGAATAATATTATTAGATAATATTATTGACAATGTCTAGAAAGTTCTGTCTAAGGAGAGGTTTGATCATCTAATTGCAATTGCCAGAAGATGAGAGAGATCCTTATTAGAAAGCCCCTCTTCCTGGAACCGTATGCGTTTGTCGATAATGTGATTCTGTAATATTATTTGTGAATAATTAATTATTAATTTATATGATGAGAAAAATATTGATTTTATGCGGATATAGATGGAGAAAAATTTTTAATGTAACAATTGTTGAAAATTAATATTTTATCTTTTTCTGATAAAATAATTCATTTAAATATATTATTTTAATAATATATTAATGGTGATATTTTTACAAAGAATGTGGGATATATGAATAAATGGGGAGGAAGAGTATTTTTGTTGGATTAAATGTTTAACACATGTTTTGTGTGTTGGTGGACACAATTCTTGACCGAAAATTGATTATAGCCTGTAAAATCGCCCGTTTATGGATTTCGGTCAATTTCTGTTTGGAATTTGGAAAAACTTTCTTCTGAAAAGTTGTAGAGAATGAAATTTCCTATGGAAAGGACATGTGGTTCAAATTTTTCTGACAAAAGGGCTATTTATTGTGAATTATTGAAGTTTCGTATATCGGGTCTGAATTGATTTTTGGAGTTTTAAGTGGTTTTTGTTAGAAAAATGTTTTTTGTATTTTGTGGACATCATTAACATGTGCAAAGTGCTGAATTCAGATGGTCAAGGTGAGCTAAGGAAATTTATAATATATATTAATATTTTATTAAATTTTCTGCTTTGGTGTACTAAGCATTTTCCTATAAATAGGGTGCTTAGGTTAGAATTAAAAATCACACCAGAAACTGAAGTTTTCTCTCTATTTCTCTCTCGATATATTGAGCGTATTTTTGTGAGTATTTTGATACTTTGAGTGTTGTTATACGGTGCAAGTTTTCTTCAGCACTATATTCAGTATTCCAGCCAAAAGCACTATTCTTTCGAGGTAAGGGATGTTATTTTCTTTTTAAATGATATAATTTTCTTCAATATCATTATGCCGAAATATTGGTTTGAACTTTTAATCAAATTTGAAACTTTTTGTGTCGGGGTTACTATTCACGTATACGACACTATTCACGAATACGGCACCATTCATCGAAAAATGAAATTTTTTCCTTTTCGTCCAAAATATATATTATGGATACTAGCTTTGATTGTATCCATGTTTTGATCATTCTTGAATTTTACTTCACTATGATTATTTATGAGGTATTTTTGGACATGAAATAACTGAAATACGAATCCTTGATATTTATTCTTTTGTTTCACTGGATTCGTTTCCTTTAAAATATTTTTCATCATCCTCAGTCCTAAATGATGATATTATTGAATATCTTTGGCCTGTAGTGCAAAGATAAATGATTTTATAATGAATATCTTTGGCCCGTAGTGCAAAGATTAACAGGTGTTGAGATGAACATGATAGATCGATGAATATCTTTGGCACAGTAGTGCAAAGATGAATATTTGATTCAAGATGTATATTGATTGATGTTACTGAGGATAAAATATTGATGATGGACTTTTAAATTCATAGATAATAGTAGATTTCATTCTCTACGTAACTCTTCTATGAATTATTATTTCACCGTGAATATTGATCTCAAAACTTGTTGTCTATTGTATTCTATCGATTTTTCCCTGTTGAAGACTAACGATAATTTATTCTATATTATCTTAGTCATAATATTCTTTACTGGGCTAGTTGAGCTCACCCTTTTCCTTTTTGTTCTATTTTTCTACTCAGGAGGCGAGAATGTAACGAGTACTTGTCGGGGTATGGAATGATGATTCTAGAAGTTGTTTAGTAGTCCTCACCATTTTTTTTGTAAAATAATGTATCAATAATTGTGATGATGATTTATTTGGGTATGAATATTGTCTAGAAGACAATATTTGTATTTAAACTCTCAGTTTTTATGATGTATTAATAAAGTTGTAGTTGTTTCTGTACCATGTTATTGACGACCTAAAATGGGTGATGTATACCTATTTTGGGGGCGTCCACATTAATATCGAGCTTAGGATATGATCTCGGCGGAGATCGGGAATAGAACTAGGAGGGGAGAGAGTAAATCCTTCGCTAGTGTTTCCTACCTAAGCTTATTTATTAGTTGGTCAATATATTGAGATATTATGTGATATGTTGATTTCCTTAATTAAATCTTGTTTTATGGCAGTATTTGAGAATGTCGACTGAGAATGTTAACAGTGGAGTAAATGAGACCATGGAGACGCCTGTACTCACCAATGAGGAGAGCGTCGGCAAAGAAGTGGGTAATGTTCCTCCTGTGAACAATGTCACTGAGCAGATGATGAATGACGGGATGTTTAGAAGTTTTTTTACAGTTCATGCAAAATCAGATGAGGGAAACTCGTGCACAAAATACAGGTGGAAATGATAACAACGCACGATTTGTCACGGCCAAGCAGTTCAAAGAGTTTGGGACCACCGCACTCGGGAAAAGCCGGATCCGATTAAGCGCGTAGACGCGTGGGTCAAACAAATTACCAAGATATTCGATGTCTTGGGATGCACGGGGAAACGTAAGGTGCCATTCGCCACCTTTATGTTCCGTAATGAAGCGGACATCTTGGTGGGAATCGTGAAGCGTACCCATCCAAATTGCCTTTCAAAGATGTCTTGGGAGACGCGTTAAGAAACTTTTCAATGACAAGTACTTTCCTGAAAGTATTCGTCATATGAAGGAAGTGGAGTTTATTAGACTAGAACAAAATAACATGACGGTGTCCCAATGACGAGGCGAAGTTTGCAGGGTTTCCGTGTTTGCACCTCATTTGGTGGAGAATGAGAGGAATTATGACGCGGATGTTTCTGAGAGGTTTGAAACCCGACATACGTCAGTGTCTCATTTCTCAT
The DNA here is from genome assembly GCA_020205615.1 of Panax quinquefolius. Lineage (NCBI taxonomy): Eukaryota > Viridiplantae > Streptophyta > Magnoliopsida > Apiales > Araliaceae > Panax > Panax quinquefolius. The sequence goes on from CM035158.1 coordinate 12,384,386, forward strand.
AAATTTTCTCTTTATTCAGATGTTTTCAACAGGGCTCAATTATTATAGCAAGATAACGAGTACGTTCAGCCGAGGGACCACAACCAGGATCATACTGGAGATAGCAGTCAATAGAATAACGATAACCAAATGGAGAAAGAAAAAAGATTTTGACAAAAATGGTAACCACTCTGGTGGTAATCATGGCCATGAGAATAGAAGAAGCGAGTCGGGAGGGGATTTTAAAAAGAGGAGATTCAACAACGACCATGTGAAGACGTCAGCACCAGCAACAACTGGTTCTAAGGGAGGAGAACGACCATCGGTCGTATGCTATAAGTGCGGGAAAGAGGGACATATCAGTCCAAACTGCCCACAACAGTTCAAGGTATGTTATAATTGTGGAAAAGAGGGACATAACGCTCGAGAATATAGGGTAGCGAAACCAAGTCCAGCGGGGATGGTGACTCTAAAGGCTGTTCCAGAAAAGTCAAAGTCAACGGTTCCTGGAAGAGCGTTTGTTGTGACTGGTCAAAATACGAGGAACCCAAACGAGGTGATCACGGATAAGCTAATCATTAATTCTTGCGAATTTTATACCTTACTTGATACCGGTGCTACCCATTTATTTATCTCTCCTACTTGTGCTCAACGTTTAAACTTAACTCTGGAGAAATTAGACTTTGATTTATCTGTGGAGACTCCGTTAGGAGAAACTTTCGTTACATCCACTATTTTTAAATCTTGTTTGATCCAAGTTGGCACCATCACATTACCTGTTGATCTTATCTCTTTAAAGATACTTGCTTTTGATGTGATTTTAGAGATTGATTGGTTAACTACTCATCATGCCAAAATTGATTGCTTTCGTAAGGTTGTTAGTTTTCATATTCCTAAGCAACCTGTTATTCGAATTAAGCAACCAAACCATTGAAGTCAAACTCTTTCATATCAAGCCATAAAGCCATTCATTTATTAAAAAACGGATGTCAAGATTTCTTAGCCCATGTTATGGACTTGAACAAAAATACGTCAGATTTGAATGATATTTCTGTTGTTAGTGAATTTCCTGACGTATTTCTTGAAGAATTTCCTGGCCTACTCCCAGAGTGTGATATTGAATTTTGTATCGACTTTGAACCCGGTACAAAACCATTTCTAAAAATCTCATATCGAATGGCTTCTATTGAACTTCAGGAGTTAAAAACCCAAGTACAAGAGTTGGTACCCGAGCCTCTATCTGATGACTTCCTTTGTGGAATGTACCGAAGCCAGACTCTCCGTAGGGGATGCCATATTCGTGTTGTAGTAAGCTGATAGGTGCCATTGTGACGTGCTATCCAAGATTGGGATATGAGTCACAGTTGAAAGCAACCTAAGTTAGTAATCGAAATACGTAGCTTTCTACGCTTAGTTAGTTATTATCGGAGATTCGTGGAAGGATTTTCTCGAATCGCTACTCCGTTAACTCAGCTGACTCGAAAGGATACAAAATTTGAATGGAGCGATGAATGCGAGAAGAGTTTCCAATAGCTTAAGAGGAGACTCATTTCGGCACCTGTTCTAACAATATTATCTGGTTCGGATGGATTTGTTATCTACAGCGATGCTTCGGGTAAAGGGTTAGGATGTGTTCTCATGAAACGTGGGAAAGTCATAGCCTATGCCTCGCGATAACTTAAAGAATATGAGAGGAATTATCCTATTCATGATCTAGAGTTGGCAGCAGTCGTTTTCGCGTTAAAGATCTGGAGGCACTATCTATATGGAGAGAAAGTGGAGATATATTCAGACCATAAAAGCCCCAAATATTTCTTCACTCAAAAGGAACTCAACATGCGGCAACGATGTTGGCTCGAGTTGTTGAAAGATTACGACCACACTATTCAATACCATTCTTGAAAAGCGAACGTGGTAGCTGACGCGTTGAGTAGAAGATCATATGCAGGAACGAGTGCGATGATGTCAAGTATATGCATAGAGCTAACTTTAATAGAAAAAGTTAAGGTTGCTCAAGACACCTACCCGAAGCTAATGCGTATGAAGAAGAAAGTACAAGAAGATGCTATTCCGGAAGCGAGAATCGATGAAGAAGGAATACTTCGAGTCCACTCCAAACTTTGTGTTCCTAACAATTCTGATTTAAAGAACAAGATCCTGATGGAGGCACACAATACACCATTTGCAATCCATCCTAGAAGTACCAAAATGTATCGTGATCTTCGACATACATTTTGGTGGAACAATATGAAGAGAGAGATCGCGAAGTTTATCTCGAGGTGTTTAACTTGTCAACGTGTAAAGACGGAGCATCAAGTGCCTAAGGGTCCATTGCAACCACTTGAGATTCTGAAATGGAAGTGGGAACACATTACCATGGATTTCATTATGGGTCTTCCTACGGTTTCTCAAGGCATCGATGCTATTTGGGTTATTGTTGATAGATTAACCAAGTCTGCTCATTTCTTGCCGATACGGGAGACTTATTCCCTTGAACGTCTTGCTCATATGTACGTGAATGAGATTATGAGATTGCATGGCATGCCAGTATCCATAGTTTCGGATCGTGACCCAAGATTTACTTCAAGATTTTGGGTTAGCTTGGAAAAAGCTATGGGCACGAATTTACGATTTAGTTCGGCATACCATCCTCAAACGGACGGACAATCAGAGAGGACTATTCAAACTCTTGAAGATCTATTAAGACTCTGTGTCCTAGACTTCAAAGGGAGTTGGGATAAGTATTTGAGACTTTTATGATCCGTAAAGATCTCCACTTTCTCCCTATACAAGTAATGCCTCCAAATCTTTAGTGAAAAAATGACTGCTGCCAACTCTAGATCATGAGTAGGATAATTTCTCTCATATTCTTTGATTTGTCGTGAGGCGTAGGCTATGACTTTCCCATGTTTCATGAGAACACATCCTAACCCTTTGCCTGAAGCATCACTGTAGATGACAAATTCCTCTGAGCCATATGGTATTGTCAGAACAGGTACTGAAATGAGTCTTCTCTTGAGTTCTTGAAAACTCTTCTCACATTCCTCACTCCAACCGAATTTTGTATCTTTCCGAGTCAGCTGAGTTAAGGGAGTAGCTATTCGAGAAAACCCTTCTACGAATCTCCGATAATAACCAATTTAAGCCGAGAAAGCTACGATTTTCGATCATCGATTTAGGTTGCTCCCAGCTTTGAATAGCTTCAATTTTTGCTGGGTCAACAGATATTCTATGACTTGATATCACGTGCCCAAGGAATGCTACTTCCTCAAGCCAGAACTCGAATTTCTTCAACTTGGCATAAAGCTTATATTCATGAAGCTTTTGAAGTATCAGCCTCAAGTGTTGCTTATGATCTTCACGGCTTTTGGAATAAATAAGGATGTCATCAATAAAGACGACCACAAAGTGATCCAAATATTCCTTGAATACTCGGTTCATCATATCCATGAAAGCGGCGGAGCATTAGTCAATCCAAAAGACATGACTAGAATTCATAATGCCCGCATCGAGTTCGAAAGCCGCTTTGGAATGTCATCTGGTTCTAATCTTCAATTGGTGATATCCGAATCGAAGATCAATCTTTGAAAAGAATTTGGCTCCTTCGCAATCGGGTCAAATAGGTCATCAATACGTGGCAATGGGTACCTATTTTTGATGGTGACATAATTCAACTCCCGATAATCAATACACAGTCGCATACTCCCATCTTTCTTTTCACGAATAGAACAGAGCACCCCAAGGAGAAGTACTCGGATGAATGAAACCGATGTCTAACAATTCACGTAGTTGGGTCTTTAACTCCACGAAGTTCAATAGAGCCATTCGATATGGGGCATTGAAATAGGTTTTGTCTGGGGTTCAAGGTCGATACAAAATTCAATTTCACGCTCTAGGGGTAGGCCAGGAAGTTCTTCAGGGAATACATCAGGAAATTCATTAACAATAGAAATATCATTCAAAACTAACGTATTTTTATTTAGATCCGTGATATGAGTTAAGAAAGCTTGACATCCGTTTTTTAATAAACGAATAGCTTTATGGCTTGAGATGACAGTGATTGATTTTAATGGTTTGGTTGCTTGAATTCGCATAATAGGTTGATTAGGAATATGAAAGCTAATAACCTTACGAAAACAATCAATTTTTGCATGATGAGTAGTTAACCAATCAATCCCTAGAATTACATCAAATGAAAGTATTTTCAATGAAATAAGATCGACAGGTAATGTGAGGGTACCGATTTGAACTAAACAAGACTTATAAACAGTGGATGTAATGAAGGTTTCTCCCAATGGAGTTTCAATAGATAAGTCAAAGTCCAATCTCTCTGGAGTCAAATTTAAACGTTGAGCACAAGTAGGAGAAATAAAAGAATGGATAGAACCGGTATCAAATAAGGTATAGACTTCGCTAGAGTTTATGATTAGCTTACCCGTGATGACCTCGTTCGGGTTCATTGCTTTCTGGGAGGTCACAACAAACGCTCTCCCTTGCACTACCGGTTTTGACTTTTCTAGGACGGCCTTTGGTGCCTCCATCCTAGCTGAACTTGTCTTCGGTTAACGACAAAATCGGGCTAGGTGACCTTCTCTTCCATAATTATAACATGCTTTGGACGGCATCGCGCAGTTTGGACTAATATGTCCCTCCCCTCCACTTTGAAGCATATGATAGGTGGTCGTTCTCCTTCTTTAACAACGGGTGCTGGTGCTGACGTCTTTCCATCATTGTTGAATCTCCTCTTGTTGAAATGTCCATTCTTACTGTTTTGGCCCTGATTACCACCGAAGTGGTTACCATTTCTGGCCTGTTGATTCCCTCCACGCTTGTTGTCACCGCTTCGATGACTGCTCTCACTAGTATTATCATTTTGTCGGTTACTATCTTTTGGTTGGGATGACTCATTATCATGCTCTAATAACTGAGCCCTATTAACAACATTTGAATACAAATACAGTTTATGAGAGATAAGATATTGACGTATCTCAGGTTTCAAACCTCTTAAAAACATTCGTGTCATTCTCTCCTCATAATAAACCAAATGGGACGCAAAACGGGATAACTCGGCAAACTTGGCTTCGTACTGCAATGCGGTCATGTTGTTTTGTTCTAGCTTGATGAACTCTACCTCTTTCATGTGACGAATACTTTTGGGAAAGTACTTGTCGTTGAACAGTTCTTGGAACTTCTCCCAAGACATCTTCAAGGCGGCGTTGAGTCGCTTTCTGATTCCCACCAAGAATCTGCCTCTGCCCACAATGATATGAAGGTGGCAAAGGAAACCTTGCTCCTCGGAGCATCCCAAGACATCAAATATCTTGTTGATCTGCTTAATCCACATCTCCGCCTTAAGTGATTTTGGCTCTCCAAAAAACTCCGGTGGTCCCAGTTCCTTAAACTGCTTCGCGGTGACCGTCCGAGAGTTGCCAGTGTTTCCACCTGCATTTTGGACAAGAGCCTCTCTCGCCTGATGTTGCATGAATTACATAAAGCCTCTGAACATTCCATCGTTCATCATTTGGTCAGTGTTGTTGTTTGCCTGAGGAATGTCGCCTTCCTGATGCACATTATCCTGATTATTGATCTGTGGAGACTCAACGATCTCCTCTACTCCATTGATAATCTCAATATTCTCGGATGTCATTTTTAAATACTGCCACAAAACAAGAGTTAAATAACATATCACATATTATCCTTATACTCTGACCGACCAATTAAATACCAAATAAACTTAGGTAGGTCATACTAGCGAAAGAATTCCCCGTCTCTCCCCTCCTAGTTCTTGTCTCACATCTTAGCCAGGGATCATATCCCTAAGCTTTGATACCAACTGTGACGCCCCCAAAATAGGTATACATCACCCATCTTGAGTTGCCAAAATACATGGTAGATAAATTTAAATACAACTTAATTATACAACAGTCGTGTAAAATATGACAAAATATAGCTGTGAGTTTTAATATAAATATTGTCATTTAGACAATATTCACTCTCAGAATAAGTCCTCATTACATTTATTGTCACACTATTTAACAGAATAGTGAGGACTACTAGCTAATACTATCATCCGGACCGTCACTCCGTTTCCCGACTCGTCCCAGCTACGTTCTCATTTCCTGAAGAGAACAGTGAAAGAAAGGGTGAGCTCAACTAGCCCAACAAGAAATATTATGACTAAGATAATGCAGAATAAATTATCATTAGTCTCCAACAATGTCAAACTGATAAAATACAATAGACATCAAGTTTAACTGCAGCGGAACAAGCAATCCATTAAAAGAGTCAAGTAGAGAATAAAATCTACTATCTTTTATGATTTAAAAGGTTTTTCATCATTTTTATCATCGGGACTCGACAATAAATAATCCACATCATCGAATCACCCCACGCACTACTGGCCAGGATATTCTTTAGTATCACGACCACAAATTATCCATGCACTACGGGCCAAGGATATTCGTGTATTCATTAATGGTCATGATCATGCCAACAATCGTCCCATCAATGCACTACGGACCAATGAGGACTTTTACCACATCATTTGTAACATTACGGTGATTATACCGAATAATCCTCGGTCATAATTATACCAAGTCCATCTATGCACTACAAAGCCACGGATGACTTTCAAAAAAATATAAACATGAGGATGATGACAATGATATAAGAATTCAATAAAAATACATGCCGAACGGGATATTCCAACGAATGATAAAGAATGGAATAAAGAATGAAATCACCATGCATGCGGTACTTGGCATAGACGAGTTATTCAAATGAATAATAAAGATTTTAACCAGGTCCCAGGCGTAAAAGCGCATGATGCAGGATATTCCAATGTAATAATTAAAGGCGGAACCGTCCCGGGCGTACAACGCCGCAGACAGGATGTTCCAATGAGAATAATAAAGAAGCGGAACCAGTCCCATGAGATAACGCATGATGTGGATGTTCCAAATGAATAATAACGAATAGAATAACAAATGTAAATCACCAAGTATAGGGTGAATCATACGTTTCACGAGTTATTCCAACGAATAATAAAGAATGGAATTACTGAAGTTCTCTTCATGAATATGAAAAAAAATACCCCCTTACCATAAAAAGAAACCGGATATAAGAGTAGTTAAGTAGCGAATACTTTTCTTCTTTCTCTCTACGGTTTATCTCTCTGAGTTTCGATGAATTAAATAAGAAAAATAATGAAAGAATGAGCTTCTATTTATAGAAGAATGGATTGCATAGTAATTAACTCATGAGCGGTCCCGTTTGATTTACTTTAATCCATTTGGTCCATAATTAAAAGCAAAATCTTTTAAATAAAATATAATATATTTTATTTATAATCTAATAAAACGAATAACTTTTAAAAAGATTTTACTATGCAAACACTATGCATAATAAAATATAATATATTCTAATTATTGTCTAATAAAACGAATAACTTTATAAAAGTATTACATTTTATATAAAAAGATTTTACTATTAGCCTAATAAAACGAATAACTTTATAAAAGTATTACATTTTATATATAAAACTTTACTGCTTTTATTACGTTAATAATACTGAATAAAACAAAACTTAGTCATCATATAAAATATCGATAATAATTGAATCAAACCGAGTGACTTCTCACATAAGTATTAATAATCAATCTTGTGTCTTCTTTATGCAACCCACGCCGAATTCTTCGTATTTTTTTACTACCGAGTAATTCAACAAAGATCAACCAGAAAACTTCCGCCATTATTTTTTATAAAAATATTTTTGTCGTTTTCTCAATCCGACAATAATTCTGTTGTGGGGTCCACCAATGATTTTACCGTCGTACGGATATTCCCTGACAAAAAGAATATTTCCCGACCAATCGAATATAATATGACAACTTGAATACTTTGCAAAATTTGTAAATATTACCCACAACTATAACATTATATTAAATTCATTCCATAATATTCAAAAATGATAATTATAGAAAATTCATCTTTATTCAAAAAGTTGGGGTCTTACATGTTTCACATATCTGTACTTCGTAAATATGTGAAAGACCCAAACCACGTTATTGAGTTAGAACTGGACGAGATAGCCGAAGACTTAACGTACGAAGAGATACCTGTTAAGATCTTGGATAGGAATGAGCATGTCCTACGCACAAAGGTCATACCACAAGTTAAGGTTTTGTGGAGGAACCATGCTATAGAGGAAATGACCTAGGAGTTGGAAACGGAAATGAAAGCGAGGTATCCTCACCTTTTCAAAACACCAGGTACGTGCGTCAATTTCAAGGACGAAATTTCATAAGGAGGGGAGGTTGTAAGACTCCAACTTATTATAAATGAAATTAAACTTCCTCTAATTGCGCGCCAATAAGGAGAGGTTTGGTCATATAATTGCGCGCCAGTAAAGGAGATCCTTATTGGAAAACCCCTTTTCCAAGAACCGCACGGTTTATCGATAATGTGATTACGTAATATTATTTGTGAATAATTAATTATTGATTTATTTGATGAGAAAAATATTGATTTTATGCGGATATAGATGGAGACAAATTTTTAATGTGACAATTTTTGAAAATTAATATTTTATCTTTTTCTGATAAAATAATTCATTTAAATATATTATTTTAATAATATATTAATGGTGATATTTTACAATGAATGTGGGATATATGAATAAATGAGGAGGAAGAGTATTTTTGTTGGATTAAATGTTTAACACATGTTTTGTGTGTTGGTGGACACAATTTCTTGATTAAAATTGATTATACTTGTAAAATCGCCTGGTTTGTGGATTTCTTTTGTCAATTTCATTTGAATTTGGAAAAAATTTCTTCTGAAAAGTTGTAGAGAATGAAATTTCCTATGAAAAGGACATGTGGTTCGAATTTTTCTGACAAAAGGGCTATTTATTGTGAATTATTGAAGTTTCGTATATCGGGTCTGAATTGATTTTTGGAGTTTTAAGTGGTTTTTGTTAGAAATTTTTTTTTTGTATTTTGTGGACATCATTAACATGTGCAAAGTGTTGAATTCAGATGGTCAAGGTGGGCTAAGGAAATTTATAATATATATATTAATATTTTATTAAATTTTCTGCTTTGGTGTACTAAGCATTTTCGTATAAATAGGGTGCTTAGGTTAGAATTGAAAATCACACCAGACACTAAAGTTTTCTCTCTATTTCTCTCTCGATATATTAAGCGTATTCTTGTAAGTATTTTGATACTTTGAGTGTTGTTATACGGTGCAAGTTTCCTTCAGCACTATATTCAGTATTCCAGCCAAAAGAACTATTCTTTCGAGGTAAGAGATGTTATTTTCTTTTTAAATGATATTATTTTCTTCAATATCATTATGCCAAAATATTGGTTTGAACTTTTAATCAAATTTGGAACTTTTTGTGTCGGGGTTACTATTCACGTATACGACACTATTCACGTATACGACACTATTCACGAATACGGCACTATTCATCGAAAAATGAAATTTTTTCCTTTTCGTCCAAATTATCTATTATGGATACTAGCTTTGATTGTATCCATGTTTTGATCATTCTTGAATTTTACTTCACTATGATTATTTATGAGGTATTTTAGGACATGAAATAGCTGAAATACGAATCCTTGATATTTATTCTTTTGTTTCACTGGATTCGTTTCCTTTAAAATATTTTTCATCATCCTCAATCCTAAATGATGATATTATTGAATATATTTGGCCTGTAGTGCAAAGATAAATGATTTTATAATGAATATCTTTGGCCCGTAGTGCAAAGATGAACAGGTGTTGAGATGAACATGACCGACTGATGAATATCTTTGGCCTGTAGTGCAAAGATGAATATTTGATTCAAGATGTATATTGATTGATGTTACAGGGATAAAATATTGATGATGGACTTTTAAATTCATAGATAATAGTAGATTTCATTCTCTACGTAACTCTTCTATGAATTATTATTTTCGCTGTGAATATTGATCTGAAACTTGTTGTCTATTGTATTCTATCAGATTTTTCCCTGTTGAAGACTAACGATAATTTATTCTATATTATCTTAGTCATAATATTCTTTACTGGGCTAGTTGAGCTCATCCTTTTCCTTTTTGTTCTATTTTTCTTCTCAGGAGGCGAGAATGTAGCGAGTACTAGTCTGGGAATGGAATAATGATTCTAGAAGTTGTTTAGTAGTCCTCACCATTTTTGTAAAATAATATATCAATAATTGTGATAAGGATTTATTTGGGTATGGATATTGTCTAGAAGACAATATTTGTATTTAAACTCAGTTTTTATGATGTATTAAGAAAGTTGTAGTTGTTTCTGTACCATGTTATTGACGACCTAAAATGGGTGATGTATACCTATTTTGGGGGCGTCACAATAGTACCTTCATCTATACCTCCATTTTTAATTAAGGCATGCAAGTATTATCAATCTTGCACCACCTCCCCTAATAGAACATCCATGTGAATCAATTGTACACACATATGAACAAATAGTTAAGCATGTGAATTAATAACAATTAATTGCTCATTTATCAGATTAATTACCCGATTCCAGACATCAATTATTATCGGAATAGATGTCGATTTCCACTAACACTAATAATTCTAACACAATGGAAATATCAAGTTCATCTTTAATAAACACGAACTTATTCATCATTAATATTATAACTCACAATATTTAACAACAAGATCATTCTCAGGAAAGAGGGGGCTTTTCGATAAGGATTTCTCCTATCATGCAAATTAGGTGACCAAACCTCTCCTCGACGTGAACTTTCTGTACATCGTCAATATTATAAATAGTAAAATGAATAACTTTGTCGTTTCAATTATTGATTTAATAATAATAAATATTATGCAGATAATACTGTGACAATAATTGAATCAATAATATGAGAGATATTATGCAACAATTCATGTAGTAATAATTGAATATAATCGGTGACTTCTCACGTAAGCATCAATAATCAATACTGTGTCTTCTATGCAACCACGCCAGACATCGTATTCTTTTCTTTTACTACCGTGTTGTTCAACAGTTTAACGATAAAACTTTCGCCGTTATTTTTAAAAATATTTTAGTCATTTTCTAACAACGACAGTACCTCCATTGTGGGGTCCACCAATGATTATGCCATCGTACGAATATTCCCTGTTAAAACGAATATTCCCCGACACAACGAATATTTTATATCAACTTGCTTACTTTACAAAATTTTCACATATCACCCTTAACTTTAACCCTTTCTCAATTTAACCATTTACAAAATAAAATAATAATTATAAGAAAACTGAATACTTCATTTCATAAAATTCGGGATCTCACAATCTCCCCTCCTTATGAAATTTCACCCTCGAAATTTACGTACCTAATTGTTCGAAGAGATGAGAATACCTTGTTTTCTTTTCGGATTGTACCTTCCCGGTTATTTCCTCTATATCATGATTTTCACATTGCTCATCTCCTGTATTTCAGATATCATTCTAGGATATATCTTTAAAACAAAGGTTAATTGACATATCACAATTTGTCAACTTATCAAGTAAACAATTTCAGCTTAGGTAAGTCACACACTAGCGAAGTATATTACTCGTCTCTCCCCTCCGAGTTTTGGACTCATATCTCCGCCAGCGACCATATCCTTAAGCTCCGATACCATTTGTGACACCCCCCAAAATAGGTCCACACGATCCATTCTGAGTCATCAGATATCACACTACAGAAATCAAATACAAATTTCATTTATACAACTGTTGAACTGTCGTGCAGAGTACGACAACACATAAGTTGTTAATTTTAATACAAATATATGCAACTCTCATGGTGCCTCGACCACAATACCTTACAATGGTACTTTACATAAAAGTACAGTCAATAAATTAAAATCTTTGGAAAATGCTGAAGGAAACCTTCGTATATGGGAGGCCATACATCTAAGTTATGATAGATATCATATGACTCAAGAATTATCCTTGGTTGACCCAATAGACCCCAAAGAAAAACGAGAAGATTACTGCCATGTTCTTTCCAATGGCGAATCTTCTCTTGACATATAATTATCTCCATTGTCTCCAATTGAGAATTATATTTCAACCAAACTCCAAGATTATATAGGTAGTGCTCATAGATATAATAAGCAAGTGCATGGGCACAACCATGTCTTATGATAACACGAAATTGTCAGTCATTAGACATCTTGTATGATAGTGACAAAACACCCTTCCAAAGTTGGGTTCACCTCACCCTATTCGGTTCACCAAAATCAACGGTTAAAATGACGTATAAAATACGACACACTTATCTAAAATTTTCTCAATAAAATTATTTCCATACTGTTTTAGGGGAAACCTCAATAGCTATAGACCATCGCTTATTCCCTACATTACCCCGCTCGACCCAAATACTACACTCTTATTACCTGAAAGGAATTGTGAAGCAAAAGGGTGAGCACAACTAGCCCAGTAAATAATATCATGACTAAAGATAATTAATTTATCAATAGCCTTTGTCAGTAATAAATCAAAGATTTAGAACATATGGTAGATGATAAAACTTTTCAACCATAGTGGCAGCAGAACGAGCAATCCATTAGAAGAGTTAAATAGACCATAAAATCTATTATCTTCTCCATGTTAAAATTCCACCAACAATGTTTTATCCCTGTAACATCAATCAACAGTTCCTGTCCATAATCATGTGAATAACTCATAATCATAATTGCGATTCTAAATTCCTCTTCGCACCCAGGACGAAGATAATTTTCATCACCTGTCTCTACCTGAAACATTAAAGATCATGGTTATACCAAATCACAGTTTCTGTTCATAATCATATTAATAAATTCATCTTTGCACTACAGGCCAAAGATATTCAATAACAGTTCATCTTTGCACTATAGGCCAAAGACATACAACTGTATTTTAGAAGAGTCAAGTAGAGCATGATATCTACTATCTTCTACAAATTAAAAGTTTATTATCAATATTTTATTTCTGAGACTCAGCTTAATAAATAATCCACATCACCGAATCATCCCTGCACTACGACCAAGGATATTCATTAGCATCATGACCACGAATTATCCACGCACTACGAGCCAAGGATATTCGTGTTTTCACCAATGGTCATGATCATGCCAAACAATAATTCATCTTTGAACCCTTGGCCGAAGAGAACACATGGTTATGATCATACCAACATATGTTTATCAATGCACTACGGGCCAATGAGAACTTTTACCACATCATTTGTAACATTACGGTCATGATTATACCGAATAGGATAATCCCTGGTCATAATCGTACCAATCAACAGTCCATCTATGCACGTAAGCCAAAGATAAATTTCATCATAATATAAGCATGAGGATGATGACAATGATATAAGCATTAATCAAACGAAATCAAGGATAAATATTAAAGACATTAAATTTATCCAGAGTTTAAAAATATCCAAATTGTCAACATGATACTGCTTTGAGGAGTAAAATTCAAGAATAATATTCATGTATCAAAAATAATTTGGACAGAAAAGAAATATATTTTTTTGGGTGAATAGTACCCCGTGAATATTACCCTGTAAATAGTACTTCGGGAATAGTACCTCGGCATAAAAAGTGTCCCAAATACCCGAGTGAATAGTAACCCATGAATAGTAACTCGTGAATAGTACTCTGACATCAAAAGTGCCCCGAATACTTGAGTGAATAATATTCGAGTGAATAGTAACTGGGTGAATAGTAACCCATAAATAGTAACTCATGAATAGTAACTCGTATTCGTAAATAGTACCGTATACGTGAATAGTACCCATGAATAGTACTCATAAAAGGAAAATACAAAAGAAAACAATATTCCGTGATGAGTACAAAAGAAATGATATCTCATACGAATATAATAGAATATATGAAACTGCAAATGGATTTTCACCCACCATGTGGTAATCCACGTAGACAGATCATTTCCACAATTTAATAAAGAATGAATACGAAGGGTCATTCACCATGTTTGCGGTAGTCCGCGTAGACATGTTATTCCAACAAAATAATAAAGAATAAAATAATAGAATAATTTCACCATGCATGCGGTAGTCCGCGTAGACAGGATATTCTAACAGAATAATAAAGAATGGAATAACAGAAGAATTTCACCATGCATGCGATAGTGTGCGTAGACAGCTTATTCCAACAGAATAATAAAGAATGGAATAACATAAGAATTTCACCATGCATGCGGTAGTCCGCATAGATAGGTTATTCCAACAGAATAATAAAGAATGGAATAACAACCCTTACGATTATTGAAAGAAAATAACTCTCTTCATGAATACAAAAGAAATAATACCCCTTACGAATATTAAAAGAAAATAATATTCATACGAATACGAAAAATAATATCTCTTCAGAATATGAAATAAATAATACCCCTTAGCTCAGAAGAAGACTAAATACTGGAATAGCGAAGTAGCAGACTTCTCTTCTTCTATCTCTCTATAACTTCTCTCTCTATAGCTTCTCTCTCTATAATTGCTCTTGTGAGTCTTAGTGAATTGGTGAGAATGAAGGAAGAATGAGCTTCTATTAATAGAAAAATATAGTTTCAATAATTGCACGTTTTGGGGCTCGAAATATTATAGTATAATACCTTCATCTTTTCCTTCATTTATAATTTAGTCTTGCAAGTATTATCAAACTTGCACCACCTCCCTTAATAGTACATCATGTGAATCAATAGTACAATCATGTGAATCAATAGTTCTATACATGTGAAAAAATAATTACAGTATAGTACCTTCATCTATACTTCCATTTTTAATTTAGTCATACAAGTATTATCAATCTTTCACCATCTCCCCTAATAGTACATGCATGTGAATCAATAGTACACACATGTGAACAAATAGTTAAGCATGTAAATTAATAGCAATTAATTGCTCATTTATCTGATTAATTACCCGATTCCAGACATCAATTATTATTGGAATAGATGTCGATTTTCACTAACACTAATAATCCCAACACAATGGAAATATCAAGTTCATCTTTAATAAACACGAACTTATTCATCATTAATTTTATAATTCACAATATTTAAAAACAAGATCATTTCCAGGAAAGAGGGGGCGTTCCGATAAAGATTTCTCCCTATTGGCGCGTAATTAGGTGATCAAACCTCTCTTCGACAGAACTTTCTAGACATCGTCAATATTGCAAATAATAATATGAATAACTTTATCGTTTCAATTATTGATTTAATAATAATAAATATTATGCAGATAATACTGTGACAATAATTTAATCAATAATATGGGAGATATTATGCAGCAATTACTGTAGCAATAATTGAGTATAACTGAGTGACTTCTCACGTAAGCATCAATAATCAATCAATACCGCATTGTTACTACGCAAACACGCTGCTTTCTTGTTTCTTTTACTACTAAGGGTAGTTCAACAGTTTAACGGTAAAACTTTTGCCGTTATTTTTAAAAATATTTTAGTCGTTTTCTAACTACGATAGTTGTGATGCCCCCAAAATAGGTATACATCACCCATTCTGAGTCGCCAAATACATGGTACAAAAACAACTACAACTTTATTAATACAATTGTCGTGCAAAATAAGACAACACATAAACTGTGAGTTTAAATACAAATATTATCTTCTAGACAATATCCACACTCAAATAAGTCTTCATTATAATTATTGATACAGTATTTTAGAAAAATAGTGAGGACTACAAAAAAAACTTTCTAGAACCATCATTTCATACCCCGACTAGTACTCACTACATTCTCGCCTCCTGAGAAGAAAAAAGGAACAAAAAGGAAAAGGATGAGCTCAACTAGCCCAGTAAAGAACATTATAACTAAGATAATGTAGAACAAATTATCGTTAGTCCTCAACAGGAAAAAATTTGATAGAATATAATAGACAACAAGTTTCAGATCAATATTCACAGCGGAAATAACAATTCATTAGAAGAGTTAAGTAGAGAATAAAATCTACTATCATCTATAAATTTCAAAGTCAATCATCAATATTTTATCCCTGTAACATAAATCAATATTCATCAAATATTCATCTTTGCATTACAGGCCAAAGATATTCATCGGTTGAACATGTTCAACTCAACACCTATTCATCTTTGCACTACGGGCCAAAGATATTCATCAGAAAATCATTCATCTTTGCACTACAGGCCAAAGATATTCAGTTATATCATCATTTAGGACTGAGGATGATGAAAAATATTTTAAAGAAAACGAATCCAGTGAGACAAAAGAACAAATATTAGGGATTCGCACTTCAGTTTATCCATGTTCAAAAACACCCCATAATATACTATGGTGGAGTAAAATTCAAGAATAATGATCAAAACATGGATATAATCAAAGATAGTAACAAAAATAGACATCTAGGACAAAGAACGAAAATTTAATTTTTCTGTGAATAGTACCGTATTCGTGAATAGTGTCGTATACGTGAATAGTAACCCCAACACAAAAAGGTAAAAATTTCACAAGAAAAATTATACTAATATTTCTGCATAATGATATTGAAAGAAATAATATCATTTACGAAGAAAATAACATCCCTTACCTCAAAAGAATAGTACTTCTAGTTGGAATATCAAATATAACGTTGAAGGGAACTTGCACCGTATAGCAACACTCAAAGTATCAAAATACTCACAAAATACGCTCGATAATATATACAGAGAAAAAACTTTAGTTTCTGGTGTGATTTTCAATTCTAACCTAAGCACCCTATTTATAGAAAATTGCTTAGAACACCAAAGCAGAAAATTTAATAATATTAATATTTAAAACTTCAAAGATTAATTATTCTGGAACTTCAATAATTCATAATAAATAGCACTTTTATCAGAAAAATTCAAATCCTATGTTCATTCCATTGGAAATTCAATTCTCTACAACTTTGTAAGTTTATGTTTTTCTAAATTCTAAATAGAAATTGAACGAAATCCACATACGAATGATTTTACAGGCTATAATCAAATTTCAGTCAAAAATGGGGCCTGTCGACATGTTTAACATGTTTTTAGCATTTATTGTAACAAAAATACTCTTCCTCCTCATTTATTCATATATCATACATTTAATGTAAAAAATATCACTATTATTATTTTATTATAATATAATAATATATTTAAATGAATTATTTTATCAAAAAAGATAAAATATCAATTTTCAACAATTGTCATTTTTCTAAAAATTCCTCCATTTCTATCCACATAAATAATTATTTTTCTTATCATATAAATCAATAATTTATTATTCACAAATAATATTCTGAGAATCACATAATGACAATGGTGTCGTTCCCCAAAGAGAGGGGCTTTCGATAAGGATTTCTCATTCTTTGGCGCGAAATTTGGTGACCAAACCTCTCCTTAGACAGAACTTCCTTAGACATTGCCAATAATGCTATCTAATAATATTATTGAAATAATATGAATTATTGATCTGATAAAGTAAAATTTTGTACAGTGACAATTATTGAAACAACAATAATATAAAATATCAACGTAGCAATTATTGAATCAATAAAATATTGAACAGTAATTATTATAACAATTATTAAGTAGTGCATTCTTACGTAAGAATCAATATTGGTGCTGTAAGACCTCAACTTATTATAAATAAAATTAAATTTTCTCTATTCATTATTCTAAATTAATAAGGTGTTAATTTGATATAATGATTTGGTTATGGGTCAAATGTGCAAATTTTGCAAAATAAGCAAGTGGTTATAAAATATTCATTTTTGTCGGGAAATATTATTTAGGTCGGGGAATATTCTTTTTGTCGGGGAATATTCTTACGACGGCGCAGCCATTCGTGGGGCTCATAACAGAATAACTGTCGGATGAAGAAAACGACAAAGTATGAGTTTTTACAAATAACGACGTAATTGTTACCGTTAACACTGTTGGAATACCTGGTGGTTAAAATACAATAATACGCGTGGTGGCACAAGAGTAGCACACCAGTATTACCATGTATTGTTGAATTATTGATTCAGACGTAAGAAGGAAGAACTACTCAATAATTGTTATAGTAGTTCTTGCTCAATATTTTATTTTATTGATTCAATAATTGTTGCTACCGATATTTTATATTATTGTTTGTTTCAATAATTGTCATTTGACAAGATTTTCCCATTATCGGATCAATAATTCATATTATTTGAATAATATTATTAGATAACATTATTGACAATGTCTAGAAAGTTCTGTCTAAGGAGAGGTTTGGTCACCTAATTGCGGCTACCAAGATGAGGAGACATCCTTATTGGAAAGCCCCTCTTTCGTAGGAACTACCGTCATTATAATAATGTGATTTTGTAATATTATTTGTGAATAATTAATTATTGATTTATATGATAAGGAAATATTTATTTGATGTGGATATAAATGAGGGATTTATTTATATAGTTATTAATGAAGGAATTAATGCTGAGGTGTTTTATCAGTATTTTGTTGGAATGGAGGTATTAAAAATCATCCGTTTGTGGATTTTGGATATTTTCTGTTGGGAATTTGGAAAAACTTTCTTCTGCAAAGTTGTAGAGAATTCGATTTTAGGCAGAATGGACATAAAATTTGTATTTTTCTGATAAACAGGCTATTTTCTATGAATTGTTGAAGTTTCAGAAAATAAAATAATTTTTAATAAATTTTTGGGTGGGACCCACTTTGGTTGGTGTTAATAACACATGGGCTGCTATTTTCTTCCAAGTTGGCTGGCTTGGTTGGTGTAGATGTGCGTAGAAATTGAAAAATAAATAATATTATTTTATTATTCAGTCTCCTTTGGCGTTCTAGCAATTTCCTATAAATAGACGCTTAGGTTAGAATTGAAAATCACACCAGAAACAAGTTTTCTTTCTCTCTAGATTATCGAGCATATTTTTTGAGTATTTTGATACTTTTAGAGTTGCTATTCCGTACAAGTTTCTGTCGGCTTTATATCCGAAATTCAGTTAGAAGTACGGTTATTTTGAGGTAAGGGATGTTATTTTCTTCGTAAATGATATTATTTTCTTCAATATCATTATGCTGAAATATTGGTGAACTTTTTAATCAAATTTGGAACTTTTTGTGTCGGGGTTACTATTCACGTATACGGCATTATTCACGTATACGACACTATTCACCGAAAAATGAAAATTTTCCTTTTTATCCAAGACGTCTATTTTGGCTACTATCTTTGATTGTATCCATATTTTGATCGTTATTTTTAAATTTTGCTTCACAACTGATTATTATGAAGTATTATTGATCTTGGATAAACTGTTAAACGAATCCCTAATATTTGTCCTTCTATCTCACTGGATTCATTCTCTACAATGTTTTTCATCATCCTTAGTCCTTAATGATGATATTACTGAATATCTTTGGCCTGTAGTGCAAAGATGAATGATTAACTGATGAATATCTTTGGCCCGTAGTGCAAAGATGAACATGTGTTGAGATGAACATGACCAACTGGTGATACAAATGAATATCTTTGGCCTGTAGTGCAAAGATGAATTTTTGATTAAAGATGTATATTGATTGTTGTTACAGGGATAAAATATTGATGATGGACTTTTAAATCTTAGAAGATAGTAGAATTCATTAAAACTTGTAATGGATTGTTGTTTTCGTTGCTGTTGTTGATCTAAAACTTGTTGTCTATTATATTCCATTAGATTTTTCCCTGTTACAGAATAATGATAATTTGTTGTATATTATCCTAGTCATAATATTCTTTACTGGGCTAGTTGAGTTCACCCTTTTCCTTTTTGTTCCATTTTTCTTCTCAGGAGGTGAGAACATAGCAGGATCGAGTCGGGGTATGGAGTGATGGTCCTAGAGATGTTTTAGCAGTCCTCACTATTTCTATAAAATAGTGTATGAATAATTGTAATGAGGATTTATTTGACTGTGGATATTGTCTAGAAGACAATATTTGTATTTAAAGTCACAGTATGTGTTGTCGTATTTTGCACGACAATTGTATTATTGAAGTTGTAGTTTGCTTTCTGTACCATGTATTTGGCGACTTTCGTAATGGGTGTTGTATACCTATTTTGGGGGCGCCACAGATTGGTATCAAAGCTTAGGATATGGTTTCGCCGAGATCGGGGGAATAGAACTAGGAGGGTGAGATGAATAAATCCTTCGCTAGTGTGTCCTATCTAAGCTTATTTGTTGGTTGGTCATAATATAGGATATTATGTGATATGTTAATTTGTTTAATTAACCCTTATTTTATGGCGATGTTTAAGAATGGTCTGCGAGAACGTTAACAATGGAGTGTATGAGACCGTGGAACAACCTTTAGTCACAAAACCAGAGAACGTGCAACAGGAAGACAATATTCCTCCCGTAAACAACACTACCGAGCAAACGATGAATGATGGAATGTTTAGGAGCTTTTTGCGCGCTTCATGCAAATTAGACGAAGCGCACTCGTGTACAAAATACGGGTGGAAGTGATGGCAACGCTTGCGATTCATCACAAATGCCCAAGCAATTCAAAGAGTTGGGACCACCAGATTTACGGGAAAGCCCGATCCGATTAAGGTGGAAACATGGGTCAAGCAAATTACCAAGATATTCGATGTTTTTGGGGTACATGCGGAGGAATGAAGGTTCCATTTGCCACCTTTATGTTACGTGGTGAGGCGACATCTTGGTGGGAGTCTGTGAAGCGTACTACCAAACCGCATTTAAGATGTCTTGGGAAAGATTTCAGAAACTGTTCAATGACAAGTACTTTCCAGAAAGTATTCGTCATATGAAGGAGGTAGAGTTTATTAGACTCGAACAGAACAACATGATGGCGTCTCAGTACGAGGCAAAATTCACAAAGTCATCCAGGTTTGCACCTCATTTGGTGGAGAATGAGGAACGTATGACGCGGATGTTTCTGAGAGGTCTGAAACCCAATATACGTCAATATCTTATTTCTCATAAATTTTCTCTATATTCAGATGTTGTCAACAGGGCTCAATTATTAGAGCGAGACAATGAGTACACTCAACCGAGGGATCACAACCAGGGTTATACCGGTGACAGCACTCATCGGAGCGATGATAACCAGTAAGGAGGGAAGAATACGGATAAAAGCGGTAACCACTCGGGTGGTAATAGTGGCCATGATAATAGAAGAGGTGAGTCTAGTGGAAATTTCAAAAAGAGGAGATTCAACAATGATGGGAAGACATCACCAACAACACCAGCATCAACTGTTGCTAGGGGAGGAGAACGACCACCGGTCGTGTGTTACAAATGTGGGAAAAAGGGACATATCAGCCCAAACTACCCACAACAATCCAAGGTATGTTATAACTGTGGAAAGGAGGGTCATATAGCCCGAGAGTGTTCTATAGCAAAACCAAGTTCAGCGGGGATGTGACTCCAAAAGTTGTCCCGGATAAGTCGAAGTCAACGGTTCCTGGAAGAGCGTTTGTCGTGACTGGCCAAAACGTGAGGAACCCACACGGGTAAGCTAATCTTGAATTCTTGCGAAGTTTATACCTTACTAGATACCGGTTCTACCCATTCTTTTATCTCTCTGCTTGTGCTCAACGTTTAAACTTGACTCGGAGAAATTGGATTTTAACTTATCTGTTGAAACTCATTGGGTGAAACCTTCGTTACATCTACGCTTTATAAATCTTGCTTGATCCAAGTTGGCACTATCACATTACCATTGATCTTATCTCTTTAAAGATACTTGCTTTTGATGTGATTTTAGGAATTGATTGGTTAACCACTCATCATGCCAAAATTGATTGTTTTCGTAAGGTTGTTAGTTTTCATATTCCTAACCAACCCATTCATACTGAATTCAAACAACTAAACCACTAAAATCGATCATTTGTCATATCAAGCCACAAAGCTATTCGTTTATTGAAAAATGGATGTCAAGCTTTCTTAGTCCATGTTATGGATTTGAATAAAGACAAGTCAGATTTGAATAATATTTCTGTGGTTAGAGAATTCCCTGATGTATTTCTTGAAGAACTTCCCGGTCTACCCCCAGAACGTGATGTTGAATTCTTTATTGACCTTGAACCGGGTACAAAATCCATTTCTAAAACCCCATATCGAATGGCTCCTATTGAACTTCAGGAGTTAAAAGTTCAACTACAGGAGTTATTAGACATCTGTTTCATTCGTCGTAGTACATCACCTTGGGGTGCTCCTGTTTTATTTGTAAAGAAGAAAGACGGGAGTATGCGACTTTGTATTGACTACCTAGAATTAAACCATGTCACCATCAAGAATAGGTATCCGCTACCTCGCATTGATGACCTATTTGACCAGTTGCAAGGAGCACAATTCATTTCAAAGATCGACCTTCGTTCTGGATATCATCATTTGAAGATTAAAACTGAGGATATTCCAAAGACTGCCTTCAGAACTCGGTACGGGCATTATGAATTCTTAGTCATGTCTTTTGGATTGACTAATGCTCCTACTGCTTTCATGTATATGATGAACCGAGTATTCAAGGAATATTTGGATCAGTTCATTGTTGTCTTTATTGATGACATCTTCATCTATTCCAAAAGTCGTGAAGATTATGAGCACCATTTGAAGCTAATACTTGAAAGGCTTCGTGAAAACAAGCTATATGCCAAGCTGAAGAAATGCGAGTTCTGGCTTGAGGAAGTAGCATTCCTTGGGCACGCGGTGTCAAAACATGGAGTATCTATTGACCCGGTGAAGATTGAAGCAATACAAAGTTGGGAGCAACCGAAGTCGGTGATCGAAGTGCGTAGCTTTCTGGGCTTAGGTGGTTATTATCGGAGATTCGTGGAAGGATTTTTTCGAATCGCTACTCCGTTAACTCAGCTGACTCGGAAAGATACAAAATTCGTATGGAGCGAGGAATGCGAGAAGAGTTTCGAAGAGCTTAAAAGGAGAATCATTTCGGCACCTGTTCTGGCATTACCATCTGGTTTGGATGGATTTGTTATCTACAGTGATGCTTCAGGCAAAGGGTTAGGATGTGTTCTCATGCAACATGGGAAAGTCATAGCCTATGCCTCGCGATAACTCAAAGAATATGAGAGGAATTATCCTACTCATGATCTGGAGTTGGCAGCAGTCGTTTTTGCGTTGAAGATATAGAGACACTACTTGTATGGGGAGAAAGTGGAGATTTATACAGACCATAAAAGCCTCAAATATTTCTTCACCCAAAAAGAACTCAACATGCGGCAACGACGTTGGGTTGAGCTGTTGAAAGATTACAATCACACTATTCAATATCATCCTGGAAAAGCGAACGTAGTAGCTGACGCATTGAGTAGAAGACCATATGCGAGTACGAGTGCGATATTGGCAACACAAAGGCCCATTTTGTATGACTTGCAAAAGATAGAGGTAGAATTAAAGACTCAAGGGACCCACGTGATGATGGCGAATATACGAGTAGAACCGACTTTAATCGATATAGTTAAAGCTGCTCAAGCTACAGACCTGGGATTGATGCAAATGAAGAAAAAAGTGCAAGAATGAGCTATTCCAGAAGCAAGAATCAATGAAGAAGGAATACTTCGAGTCAACTCTAGACTTTGCGTTCCTAAAGATTCTGACTTGAAGCATAGAATCATGAGGGAGACACACAACACCCCGTTTGCAATCCATCCCGGGAGTACCAAAATGTATCATGATATTCGACATACATTTTGGTGGAACAATATGAAGAGAGAGATCGCGGAGTTTATCTCGAGATGTTTAACCTGTCAACGTGTAAAGGAGGAACATCAAGTACCAAAGGGTCCATTGCAACCACTTGAGATTTCAAAATAGAAGTGGGAACACATTACCATGGATTTCGTTACGGGTCTTCCCAAAGTTTCTCAAGGCATAGATGCGATTTGGGTTATTGTTGATAGATTAACCAAGTCTGCTCATTTCTTACCTATACGAAAAACTTATTCCCTTGAACGTCTTGCTTGTATGTACGTGAATGAGATTGTGAGATTGCATGGCATGCCAGTATCCATAGTTTCGGATCGTGACCCAAGATTTACTTCAAGATTTTGGGTTAGCTTGCAGAAAGCTATGGGCACGGATTTACGATTCAGTTCAGTATACCATCCTCAAACGGACGGACAATCAGAGAGGACTATTCAAACCCTTGAAGATCTATTAAGACTATGTGTTCTAGATTTCAAAGGAAGTTGGGATAAGTACTTGCCACAGGTGGAATTCTCCTACAATAACAGTTATCAAGAAAGTATAGGCATGGCTCCATTTGAGGCATTGTATGGACGAAAGTGTCGTTCTCCAGTATGTTGGGACGAGGTGGGTGAAGAAACGTTGTTGGGACTAGAATTAGTACGCATGACTACAGAAAAGATCCAAATGATACGACAACGTATTCAAACCTCACAGGATCGACAAAAGAGTTATGCTGATCTTCATCGAAAGGATGTGGAATTTAATATTGGGGATCATGTATTATTACGTGTTGCTCCATGGAAAGGAGTTACAAGATTTGGAAAGAGAGGAAAGCTTAATCCACGCTTTGTTGGTCCATTTGAAATTCTTGACCGAATAGGAAATGTGGCCTATAGACTCGCATTACCTCCAAACATGTCTCGTGTTCATAATGTTTTTCATATATCTATGCTTCGTAAATATGTGAAAGACCCGAACCACATTATTGAGTTAGAACCGGATGAGATAGCTGAAGATTTAACGCACGAGGAGGTACTTGTTAAGATTTTGGATAGGAAAGAACATGTCCTACGCACAAAGGTTATACCACAAGTCAAGGTTTTGTGGAGAACCCATGCAATTGAGGAAATGACATGGGAGTTGGAATCGGAAATGAAAGCGAGGTACCTCACACCGAAAACACTGTGTATGCGCACGCCAATTTCGAGGACGAAATTTTATAAGGAGGGAGGTTGTAAAGACCAACTTATTATAAATAAAATTAAATTTTCTCTATTCATTATTCTAAATTAATAAGTTGTTAATTTGATATAATGATTTGGTTGTGGGTGAAATGTGCAAATTTTGCAAAATAAGCAAGTGGTTATAAAATATTCATTTTTGGTCGGAATATTCTTTTGGTCGTGGAATATTCTTTTTGTCGGGGAATATTCGTACGATGGCGCAGCCATTCATGGGGCTCATAACAAAATAACTGTCGGATGAAGAAAACGATAAAGTATGAGTTTTTATAAATAACGGCGTAATTGTTACCGTTAACACTGTTGGAATACCTGGTGGTTAAAATACAGTAATACGCGTGGTGGCACAATAGCACACGGTATTGCACAGTATTGTTGAATTATTGATTCGTACATAAGAAGGCACTACTCAATAATTGTTACAGTAGTTACTCTTCAATATTTTATTTTATTGATTCAATAATTGTTGCGCTGATATTTTATATTATTGTTGTTTCAATAATTGTCACTGCACAATATTTCCCATTATAAGATCAATAATTCATATTATTTGAATACTATTATTAGATAACATTATTGGCAATGTCTAGAAAGTTCTATCTAAGGAGAGGTTTGGTCACCTAATTACGCTTGAAGAAGGAGAAATCTTTATTGAAAGCCCCTTTCATCATAGAACCTGCTTTCATTGTCATAATTGTGATTCTGTAATATTATTTGTGAATAATTAATTATTAATTTATATGATAAGGAAATATTTATTTGATGTGGATATAAATGAGGGATTTATTTATGTGGTTATTAATGAAGGAATTAATGCTGAGGTGTTTTATCAGTATTTTATTGGAATTGAGGTATTAAAAATCATCCGTTTGTGGATTTTAGATATTTTCTGTTGGGAATTTGGAAAAACTTCTTCTGCAAAGTTGTAGAGAATTCGATTTCAGGCAGAATGGACATAAAATTTGTATTTTTCTGATAAACAGGCTATTTTCTATGAATTGTTGAAGTTTCAGAAAATAAAATAATTTTTAATAAATTTTTGGGTGGGACCCACTTTGGTTGGTGTTAATAATACATGGGCTGCTATTTTCTTCCAAGTTGGCTGGCTTGGTTGGTGTAGGTGTGCGTAGAAATTGAAAAATAAATAATATTATTTTATTATTTAGTCTCATTTGGCGTTCTAACAATTTCCTATAAATAGACGCTTAGGTTAGAATTGAAAATCACACCAGAAACAAGTTTTCTTTCTCTCTAGATTATCGAGTGTATTTTTGTGAGTATTTTGATACTTTGAGAGTTGATGTTCTGCATACAAGTTTCCTTCGACTTTCTATCCAATATTTCGATCGTAAATCTAGCTTATTTTGAGGTAAGGATGTTATTTTCTTCAGTAAATGATATTATTTTCTTCAATATCATTATCTTTGAAATATTGGTGAAATTTTTAATCAAATTTGGAACTTTTTGTGTCTGGGGTTACTATTCACGATACTAAGACTATTCATTCATATATCGACACTATTTCACGAATACTGACTTTATTCACCAAAAAATGAAAATTTTTCTTTTTATCCAAGACGTCTATTTTGGCTACTATCTTTGATTGTATCCATATTTTGATCGTTATTTTTAAATTTTGCTTCACAACTGATTATTATGAAGTATTATTGATCTTGGATAAACTGTTAAACGAATCCCTAATATTTGTCCTTCTATCTCACTGGATTCATTCTCTACAATGTTTTTCATCATCCTTAGTCCTTAATGATGATATTACTGAATATCTTTGGCCCGTGAGTGCAAAGATGAATGATTAATCGATGAATATCTTTGGCCCGTAGTGCAAAGATGAACATACGTTGAGATGAACATGACCAATTAACCGGTGATACAAATGAATATCTTTGGCTGTAGTGCAAAGATGAATTTTGATTAAAATGTATATTGATTGTTGTTACAGGGATAAAATATTGATGATGGACTTTTAAATCTTAGAAGATAGTAGAATTCATTAAAACTTGTAATGGATTGTTGTTTTCGTTGCTGTTGTTGATCTAAAACTTGTTGTCTATTATATTCCATTAGATTTTTCCTCATACGAATAATGATAATTTGTTGTATATTATCCTAGTCATAATATTCTTTACTGGGCTAGTTGAGTTCACCCTTTTCCTTTTTGTTCCATTTTTCTTCTCAGGAGGTGAGAACATAGCAGGATCGAGCCTGGGGTATGGAGTGATGGTCCTAGAGATGTTTTAGCGATCCTCACTATTTCTATAAAATAGTGTATGAATAATTGTAATGAGGATTTATTTGATCGTGGATATTATACAGAAGACAATATTTGTATTTAAAGTCACAGAGATGTGTTGTCGTATTTTGCACGACAATTGTATTATTGAAGTTGTAGTTTGCTTTCTCATACCATGTATTTGGCGACTCGTAATGGGTGTTGTATACCTATTTTGGGGGCGTCAGTGAGTCTTATCTGAGTGTCTTCTTGTGCAACACCGCATATTTTCAATTTCATTCAACTTCAATTTTCAATTTCAAAATACGCGGTGTTGCACAATAACACACGGTATTGCACCAATTATTGATTCTTACGTAAGAAGATACTACTCAATAATTGTTACAGTAATTACTGTTCAATATTTTATTGATTCAATAATTGCTACGTTGATATTTTATATTATTGTTGTTTCAATAATTGTCATTGCACAGTATTTTCCTTTATAAGATCAATAATTCATATTATTTGAATAATATTATTAGATAGCATTATTGGCAATGTCTAAGGAAGTTCTGTCTAAGGAGAGGTTTGGTCACCTAATTTCGCGCCAATAAGGAGAAATCCTTAATGAAAAGCCCCATCTTTCCTAGGAACGACCTGATTGTCATTATTGTGATTCTGTAATATTATTTGTGAATAATTAATTATTGATTTATATGATAAGGAAAATATTTATTTATGTGGATAGAAATGGAGGAATTTTTAGAAAAATAACAAATGTTGAAAATTGATATTTTATCTTTTCTGATAAAATAATTCATTTAAATATATTATTATATTATAATAATATAATAATGTTGATATTTTTTATATTGAATGTGTGATATATGAATAGATGAGGACGAAGAGTATTTTTGTTACAATAAATGCTAAAAACATGTTAAACATGTTGGTGGGCCCCATTTTTGACTAAAATTTGATTATAGACTGTAAAATCGTCAGTATATGGATTTTGTTCAATTTCTGTTTAGAATTTGGAAAAACTTAAACTTACAAAGTTGTACAGAATTGAATTTCCTATGGAATGGACATAAGATTCGAATTTTTCTGATAAAAGGGCTATTTATTATGAATTATTGAAGTTTCGAAATAATTGATTTTTAAAGTTTTAAATATTTTTTAAAAGAAAAATGTTTTATTCATTTTGGTGGGCCCCACATGTGTGGTAAATGAGTCAGATTTCTTTGGTGTGCGTAGGAAAAATTTAAGAAATATTAATATGTTATTAAATTTTCTACTTTGGTGTTCTAAGCAATTTCCTATAAATAGGGTGCTTAGGTTAGAATTGAAAATCACACCATAAACTAAAATTTTCTCTCGCTATATATTATCGAGCGTATTTTGTGAGTATTTTAATACTTTGAGTGTTGTTATACGGTGCAAGTTCCCTTCAACGTTATATCTGATATTCTAGCTAGAAGTACTATTCTTTTGAGGTAAGGGATGTTATTTTCTTCGTAAATGATATTATTTTTTTCAATATCATTATGCCGAAATATTAGTATAATTTTTCTTGTGAAATTTCTACCTTTTTGTGTCAGGATTACTATTCATGTATACTGTACTATTTACGTACACGACACTATTCACGAATACGACATTATTCACGAAAAAAATAAATTTTCGTTCTTTTTCCTAGATGTCTATTTTTATTACTATCTTTGATTGTATCCATGTTTTGATCATTATTCTTGAATTTTACTCCACCATAGTATATTATGGTGTATTTTTGAACATAGATAAACCGAAGTACGAATCCCTAATATTTGTTCTTTTGTCTCACTGGATTCGTTTTTTTTAAAATATTTTTCATCATCCTCAGTCCTAAATGATGATATAACTGAATATCTTTGGCCTGTAGTGCAAAGATGAATGATTTTCTGATGAATATCTTTGGCCTGTAGTGCAAAGATGAACAGGTGTTGAGATGAACATGACCAATTGATGAATATCTTTGGCCTGTAGTGCAAAGATGAATATTTGATTCAAGATGAATATTGATTTATGTTATAGGGATAAAATATTGATGATGGACTTTTAAATTCATAGATAATAGTAGATTTCATTCTTTACTTAACTCTGCTAATGAATTGTTATTTCCACTGCGAATATTGATCTAAAACTTATTGTCTATTACATTCTATCAGATTTTTCCTTGTTGAGGAATAACGATAATTTGTTCTATATTATCTTAGTCATAATGTTCTTTACTGGGCTAGTTGAGCTCACCATTTTCTTTTTTATTCCATTTTTCTTCTCAGGAGGCGAGAATGTAGCGAGTACTAGTCGGGGTATGGAATGATGGTTCTAGAAAGTTGTTTTAGTAGTCCTCACTATTTTTGTAAAATACTGTATCAATAATTATAATGATGACTTATTTAAGTGTGGATATTGTCTAGAAGACAATATTTGTATTTAAACTCACAGTTTATGTGTTGTCGTAGTTTGCACGATAATTGTATTAATAAAGTTATAGTTATTTCTGTATCATGTATTTGGCGACTCAGAATGGGTGATGTATACCTATTTTGGGTGCGTCACACCGACCCTTTTCTTAGGAGTTGGAAATTAAATGTAATTTAGAATCTTTGATTCCTTAAAATAATCTATTGTCAAACTAGATTCCTACTCAGGGTAAATGTGACAACCCAAAAATTTAAAAAATCTTAAATGATTAAATTAGTTAAAGTTTAAAACCTAGAGTGAAAATAGATGATTTATTTAAAATTTTTAAGAAAAATCTAAGGAAATGGTACGTTGAAATGATTCAACGATAAGGTTACGAGAAAGAATAAGATCTAAACCGATTAAGAAGGATTCAGTATTGTGACGGAATCCTTATAAGGGGGAAAGAATGTGATAATCCAATTTTTTGGGTAATATTAAAATAAGAATTAAATAAATAAAATTCTTATTATATAATGTTGTATGATATTATATTGCATAAATGTGTATGAACTTTGCAATATGTCATGTTTATGCTTAATAAATATATTGGTATTATATATTTATTATATGTTAATAAATAGTAGGGATAATTTATTAAAGAAAATGAGATGAAATCCAATATATAAAATATGTATATTGGTATCAAAACTAGTTAGTAAATTAAATTCTTATTTGAATAAATTAAATATATTAAATTATATATTTAATACATAAATAAATTGTTTGAAAAAATTTATGGAAAGGAGGAAATTTAATTTAATTATACAATATAGATTGTATAATTTAAATAAGTTATTTAAATTAGGTAATGGAGAGTTAATAAATATATATTACGCAGGGAAATAAAATTGTGGGAACAATTTGCATAATGAGGCAAAAAGAGGCGGGTTAGGCATATAATATTTTTACCCAAGAGTATTAGAATAAATTCTTATATAAATTAATTTAATAAAGAAAAGATATTATATTTATCGTAATATCTTAAGAAAATAAATAAATTCTTAATTGAATTTATGATAATGAGGTAAGAGATATTATATTATAATATCTTGGGTATGTAAATAATTGTATTTACATAAGAAATTATATGTAGCATATTTATTTTATAATTATAAAATAAATATGTAATTTGAGTATATTATGTTATATTTTATATAATTTATATATCAAAGATGGATTATGTAAATTATATGATTCCAAGAGAGTAAAATAAATTAAGAAGATTTATGTAGTAACTTATTTGATTAAATTAAGTTACTAAGATTGGGTAATTAAATAACTTAATAAAGTATGGAAGTGAATTATGAAAGTTAAGGGAGAATTGTGCGAGTTAAGAAAACCTTAGGGTTAAAAACCTAATATTTGAAACTTAAAAAAATATCTCAAGGAATATGCTAAGAATATGTCAGGGGGTGATTTGCAAGCTTTTAAAGACGATGGGGAGGACTAGAGAAGACTTAAGTTGGGTGACCAACTTATAAGAAATTGAAAGTAACTTTTATATAAGTAAAATTAAAATTTACCTATATTCATTTTTAGCCAAATTGGCTAAGTTTAGAAGAGAGAAAAGAAAAATTGAATATGGAAATTATAGTGTGATATAAAACATATTTTACGAGTAATGTCTGAAATAAATTGTACATATGTAATAAGTATTATGTTATAATATATAAGTATGTGGGCATACTTGGAACCAAGTAAAAGAAGCTGTAATTTTTGGGTAGCCTGCAAGAAAGATAATAGCATGAGCTGGGGCTGTGAGAAGGAAAAACAAGAGCTCCCAAAAAAAGAAAGAGGGAATTACATGTCTAAAAACATTCGGTAAACTCGTGACCAAGTATTATGATTTGGGAGCAAGGAAACCTTCGTGCGATCAAGACTTGAGAATTATAAAAGAAAAACCAAATTCTTTTGCTCTCTCTTTCTCCTCATCCGCCCAACCCAATTCTCTCCCCTGCCTCCCTTACCAAGTTATTCTGCCTTACCTGAGTAGTATAAAAAAAAAGAAAGTGGGAATTGATATGCTATGTACCGTTTCATTCTATTGCATCTTCTCTCAAAGATTTTGTCAAGCATAAGTTATTCCCTTTCATCTCAAATATTCATTCCTTTCTCTACTAAACTGCCGAACCACATACCCAAAATTTTGGTCCGATTAAATTTATCAAATTTGGGCAAGAAGATATAGTGTATAAAATTTAAATTAATAAGAGTTGGCATCAAAAGGTTGGTAGCAGGGGTGTTGTAACAAGGAGCTTATGTTAGAAAAGCAAGCAAAGAAGGTGAGTTCTTATTTTAGTTTTGGTATTAACAATTGAAATTTATATGTTTAATTGTGAAAGTAGTTGGTTTAAATAAAGTTAACCATATATCAGTTACAATTAAGGTTACCTGTACTGGTTATGAAGTCTCTAATACAAAGTATATATGAGAACTTTATGGAAATTAAGCGAAGTAAGTTACCATATTTGGGTTAGTATGTAAACTAATTGTTTTTGTGAATTTTAATGGTGTAACCAGTTAGTGGTTACACCATTAAAATTAGAGCCAAGGAGTTTAGCTTGAATTGTGAGGAGTAATAAGGTGGAAAATGAGGTTAGAACACAAACCAAACCTTAAGAAATCTGAGCTTTAAGGGAGTGCACACCACTAGTTTGATAAAAGTCTTATATGGACTGTTTTTGTTAAAAACCAAGTATCAAAAGAATCCGAGGCTAATGCAATGTATATATACCATATATGATGATAATTAAAGAGTTTGGGCATACTAAGTTAAAGAGAAAAGAAATTTTAAGCTAAAAAGAAAAGATGGAATTTAGTATGACAAGCTACTTTAGAACACTGTTTTGGGCAGCTTAAAGAATCCAAAATGGGGAGTTTATAATTTCTAAATGTAGTCTCATATACTATATATAACGTATTTCAAATTTGCTGTAATCCGGTGAATGAACCAAAACGGAGTTAAAACAAATCCGTGGTAAAGATTTTAGTAAACCATGTCTAGAATTAAAAACTGGGTGAACAGTGACTATAGTGTCAAATTCTGGAATAGCTATGTTGCCTGAAAAATTCTGAGTTTCTGGGTAGTCGTAGTGCACTGAGTTAGGAAGTCATAGGCTTTGGAATGACCTCATTCCGACCTCGGATGAGGGAGTTATGGTGACTGGAAGTCAGCAGCGGGATGTGCTATTCGGGACACTGTTTCGATCAGTTAATGTTTCCAGAAACTTCTGAGCTTTTGGTATGTTATAGTACACTGAATAAGCTTTCCATAGACTCCGGAACGGACTAATTCTGACTTCGGAGCAAAGAGTTATGATCATTCAAAGTAGTCGCGTCAAAACTGTCAAACCAACTCGGGTCAGTCCCTTTACACTGTATTTCTGGAATTCTGTGTTTAGAATTGGGAAATGGTAAAAGAATAAAAGTTGTAGTCCTGGAAATTAGCTTTGCGTGGGCTCAAGAATTGCTCAAAAATATTTTGAAATGAAAAAGTTATGACTGTTTTAGCGAGAGAGGGTAAAGCTGGAAAAAAAAATTAAAAACAGTTGCGACCAAACATTTTTGGGGTCTGTTTTGGACTGCCTATGATGTCCAAAATAGGTGGATTATATTTTCTAAATATAGCCTAATATGGTGTCTACAATATATCCAAAATTGGTTGTAATCGAAGTTATGAGCTAAAAGATATGAATTTGTAATGAAGCTAGAAG
Source organism: Panax quinquefolius (assembly GCA_020205615.1). Lineage (NCBI taxonomy): Eukaryota > Viridiplantae > Streptophyta > Magnoliopsida > Apiales > Araliaceae > Panax > Panax quinquefolius. The sequence continues at coordinate 12,417,783 of CM035158.1, forward strand.
CCATGTTGCGTAAGGAACTGCTGCCCATGGCAGCAGCAGTAGCAGTCAGTAGCACGAAGCGACAAGCAGTTTGACATGCATTTTTTGTAGCTTGTTTGTGTACCCGTGAATTTTGTTTATAAGCTAGTAAAAATAGACGGGTATATAATCTTTAACATAACCGAAGCTTAATAGATTTTGAATTAACGAGTTGAGAATTGGAAAATAATAAAGTGAGCGTCGGAAGCTCGGAAAGGCTGTTTAACCAAGCAAGGCCACGCCATGGGTCTGTTATTGTTTTATGGGGTTGTTTAGTATTGCTTGGAAACATAATGGGTTTTAACAAAACAGTTTACAAAAATAGGTATATTAAGCAATTTAAAATTTATAATTTGTCCGTATATTATATAATCATAAACAATACATAAGATATATTATGTATTCACCTTAAATACTTAAGCCATAAGTAAAGAGCCCCGATCCTTTCGTTGTTGACTTCCTTGTGTGGAATGCACCGAAGCCAGACTTTTTGTAGGCGACGTCGTGAATGACGATGGCAAGTTGATAGGTATCAATGTGACGTGTTATCCAAGTCTTGGATGAGGGTCACAGTTTTGAATGATATTTTTATTATTAATAAATTTCCTGGCATATTCTTGAAGACTTCCTAGCCTACCCCTAGAGCGTGAAATCGAATTTTGTATTGACCCCAGTACAAAACTCATTTCTTAAACCCTCAAATATTTTTTCAACCAAAACGAACGTATAATGCGCCAAAGACGTTGGCTTGAGCTGTTGAAGATTACGATCGTACCCTTCAATATCATCGTGGAAAAGCGAACGTGGTAGCTGACGTGTTGAGTAGAAGATCGTATGCGTTTACGAGTGCGATGTTGTTAACACAAAGACTCATTTTGTATAACTTACAAATGATGAAGATAGAGTTAAAGACTCGAGGGACCTACATGAAGATAACGAATATACGAGTAGAATCGACGCCGCTCAAGCTACATACTCAGAGCTGATGAATGTGAAGAAGAAGGTTCAAGAGTGCGTTATTCTAGAAACAAGAATCGATGAAGAGAGGAAATCTCAACCCTCGATTTAATTGGCCCATTTGAAATCCTCGATCGAGTAGGAACTGTGGCTTATAGACTCGTTTTACCGCCAAAAATGTCGCGTGTTCATAACGTTTTTAACGTATCGATGTTACGTAAATATGTGGACGACCCAAACCACATTATTAATTTAGAACCGGACGAGATAGCGGATGATTTAATGTTTGAGGAGATACGTGTTAAAATCTTGAATAAGAAGAATCGTATTCAACACTCAAAGGTTATACATCAAGAGTTAGAATCTGAAATGAAGTCAAGGTATCCTCACCGTTTCTAAGATACCAGTATCGTGACGTAAATTTCGAGGGCGAAATTCTATAAGGAGGGAGATTGTGAAACCCCAGATTTTATGAATAAAAATTTAATTTTCTCGAAATAATTTTTTTAATATTATGGTGTGGATTTGATATAATGTTATAGTTGTGAGTAATATTTATAAATTTTGCAAAATAAGCAAGTTGTTATATAATATTCGATTGGTCGGGGAATATTCGTTTTAACAGAGAATATTCGCATACAACGACGCAATTATTGGTGGACCCTATAAACGGAATTATTATTTGGATTGAGAAAACGACAAAATATTTTATTGAAAATAACTAAGCGGAAGTGTTACCGCTAATTTCTTGTTGAACTACTTCTAGAGTAAAAGTACGAAATAATATGCGTGGTTGCGTAGTAGCACTACCAGTATTGATTATTGATGTTTATGTGAGAAGTCACTCGGTTTTGTTCAATTATTGCTACAATAGTTCTTTGCGATAGTATCTCACATTATTTGATTCAATTATTGTTAATTTATACGCTTTTGTTTTATTAGTATTATTAACGTAATAAAATGTAAACATCTTTTATATAAAATGTAATACTTTATTAAAGTTATTCTATAAATAGAATATATTATATTTTATTATGCATAGTGTTTGCATAGTGCCTGCATAGTGTTTGCATAGTAAATTTTTTTTTATATAAATAGAATATATTTTATTTTATTTAAAAGATTTTTCCTTAAATATGGACCGTCAGATTAAAGTAAATCAATCCGGACCGTTCATGAATTAGTTACTATGCATTCCATTCTTCTATAAATAAAAGCTCATTCCTTCATTATTTCTTACGAATTCACTGAAACTCTAGAGAGAGAAATTATAGAAAAGTATTCTGCTACTTCCCTACTCTAATATCAAGTATTATTTTACGGTAAGGAATATTATTCTTTTGTATTCAAGAAGAGAACTTCATTATTCCATTTCTTTATTATTCATTGGAATAACTCGTGTATCGCCGCAACCCTATACTTGGTGACATTCTTCTATTATTCTGTCTTTACTATTCCGTTGAACATCCTCTCAGGTTTATCTGGCTACCGGTTCCGCTTTAATTATTCATTCATTCTGTTGGAACATCGTGTTTGCAGTGTGAATTTCACGACACAGTTCCGATTATTATTATTTTGTTGGAATAACCATCTACATGCAATCTTCGCATGCATGGTGATTTCTTTTGTTATTCCATTCTTTATTATACTCACGGTTGGTTAAAGTTTTGACTTCTATACTCCATGAAATTAGTGGAATATCCTCGATATTTCAAGGCTTCATCCAATATCTTTTCATGGAAATATTCTTCGAGCATTCTTGAATTTTACACCACTAAACAAAGATTCTTGTTGATAATTTGGGCGTTATTGGTTCTGAGATAAATTAATTCTTGAAGTTGTTTTATTGAATTATTATATCATTGTCATCATCCTCACGCTTATATTTTGTTGAAAGTCATCCGTGGCTGTAGTGCGTAGATGGACTTGATATGATTATGACTGAGGATTATTCGGTATAATCATGGCCGTAATCGTAATGTTACAAATGATGTGGTAAAAGTCATCGTGGCTTCAGAAGTGCATAGATGGACTTGGTGTGATTATGACGAGGATTATTCTTATAATCATAACCGTAATGTTACAAATGATATGAAAAAGTCCTCATCAACGTAATGCATTGATGGACAATTTTGGTATGATCACGGCTATGGATTCTCTTGACCATTGGAGCAAAGATGAATTATTTTATGGCATGATCAAGACTGTGATGAAAACATGATTATCTTTGGCAGTAGTGCATGGATAATTTGTGGTCGTGACCTAAAGAATATCCTCGGCCAGTAGTGCGAAGGTGATTCGATGATGTGGATTATATATTGTCGAGTCTCGCCGATATAAAGTGATGAAAAACCTTTTAAGTCATAGAAGATAGTAGATTTTATTCTACTGACTCTTTTTAATGGATTGTTTATTCCGATTGCGCTTTTGATCTAAAACTTGTTGTCTATTATATTCTATCATTGTTATCTTTGAAGAAGCTGAGGATAATTCATTCTGCATTATCTTAGTCATAATATTTCTTCTACCGGCTAGTTGAGCTCACCCTTTCTTTCATTATTCTCTTGGAAAATGAGAACGTAGGCGGGACAAGCAGTCGAAACGGAGTGATTGTCCGGATGATAGTATTAGCTAGTAGTCCTCACTATTACATTAAATAGTGTGATAATAAATGTAATGAGGACTTATTTGTGTTTGAATCACGCCTGCAGAAGACAATATTCGAGTTAGAACTCACAAGATGTATTTTGTCGCACTTTACACGACTATTGTATAATTAGTTTGTATTTGCATTTATGTACCATGTAAGTGGCGACCCAAGATGGGTGATGTATACCTAATTTTGGGGGCGTCACATGTAGGATATGCATAGTAAAGAATATATGTTGTATGCGGATATGCATAGTAAAGGAAATATAGTGCATATGGAATTGTGTGTTATGTGAAACATGATAGACTGTTAAATTTACTGGGCTGTCGAGCTCAATCTTGTAAACACAAACTTTTTGCAGGTTAATGATGTTAGGCAATATTACTTGCTATACGGATGATGAAGATTGAACGATGTGCAAAATGAATACATTTCCTTGAATTAGAAATGGTATAAATCTATGATTGATAGTTTTGTCAAATGTAATTGGCAATTATGTATAGTTTGAAATGTTGAATGGATAATGAATTTTTATTCTGAAATGAGAATAGATATAATTCTAAAATAAATGAATCATCGATAGAAAAGATTTGAAGTATTGAGACTTGAGCTTTTAATATGTTTACACAGATTATATAATAAATATGATTCTAGTATAAGGAAGAATTGTAAAGGTTGTGATTCAGGCAATGAATGAAAAAAAAATTGTATTCCGCATTTTTAGTTATTTTAACATTAAATAATGTTTTAAAGCTAGAACAGGATAATATTAACGCACAATATCAGGAAAAGAAATTGTCCCGATTTTGGGGGTGTTACAGTAAATAACTCCACTTGGACTTTGACCCATCATATAATTGAGACCCTAATAATCGCACCCCAACATTGCCCCCCAGTCTTCTATTAAATAGGACATTTAATGGAAGAGTTCTTGATTAAAAGCCCAATAATCACATAATTAACCAATAAAAATGTAGCAAACCCAAAATCAACCGCCTCGAAAATATTTCATATCTTCATTGTTGGGCCCCTACATCACCCCCACGTTTACCATCATTACAATCGCATTCAGATAATCGAGGAAGTTGAAAAGTCAATCATTTCAGAAGCCATCTCTCCAAAAAATAGCCGCTACTTTTTCAAATCTCAACTTCAAAAGTTTGTAAGAGCTCCCTCAAATTTTCTCCTTCCCCTTGCAAATCCCTACATCCAGCAAACACCTTTTCCGATCATCCCTCCTTTTTGCAAAACAATGGCTGTTTCACACATCCCAACCATTGATATCCCCATCACCACTACCGAAAACACCACCTCCATCCTTATAGCCTCTTTCAATCCCCCCACTGTAGCAACTACACCCAATATCGGTACTGCCGTTACCACTGACTCCGAAATTATTACCACCACCTCCACTGCCCCCAAGCTCCAATTCTCTCTCAGGCTGAGCTTGATATAAAAAAAATGATCAAAGAATACTCCAATGAAGAAGCTTTTATCCATATCAACGCTGAATCCTCAACCACTGCTGAAGACCTTATCGAAATAAGTGAAGTATATCGTATCCCAGCAACCTACGACCTTCGAGCCCCTTATTCAACCGAATGAATGTATCACTGACCTAATGGGTGGACTCCCATCGCCCTCTCTACTCTCAAAAACGAGGTTTGCCTTCCCCTCCACGCCTTTATTATCACCCTCTTAGGGTTTATCGGAGTCGGCCTAACTCAAATGGTGCCGAACTCCTACATCTACATCATCTCGTTCATTTGAGAAATTAGACAAAAGTCAACTGAAGGAACAAGATTGCAACTAATTAGTTTAGCACTTGGACAACTAATGTGTCATTTTAGTTAACATAAAGGACCACCTTGAAATTGGTTGTTAACATGGAGGGTAGGAAGTGTCTTTCAGCCTTTATTTCAATTAGCACATAATGGCGCACACGTTACGCGTATAAATTATGTTGGGTGAAATAAATATTTTATAAAATTTAGAGCACTAAATAAAAAAAAACAAAATTAATATAAAAAACAAAATTAAAAGAAAACTGATATTTTCATATTTTGATATTTCTACACATATGGCCCACATACCAATAAAAATTTGACACATCAACTAATATGTAAACTCTACGTATAAAAATATCAAAAAAATAATGTGAAAATATCAATTTCAAATAATAAAAATCAGAAAAGGATTTCCCACCCACTAACTACTACTAACATCAGAAAAGCATTCCCCACGAAAAGTCAGATTTGATGGCTCCCGCGCGTGAGAGCTTGTCCGGCGGCCAAACCCAGCAATAATCAACCTTTCAAGACTTCCCTTCTCCTTCGCCCACCTCACACCAATAAATTATTTTTCCATCTATTTAATTTTTTTCACATCTAATCCCTTTACCCCTCCAAGAACTCATCCGATATCCTTCTCTTTCTCTCCCTAGAGTTTTCTCTCACAACCACATTCAAGTAGTGAGATGGAGCAGCTGAACCACTTTAGCCATGAACATCCACTGATCCTTATTGAGCTCAGTGAAAATCATGCTCAGGCAGATGTTGTTTGCTATGGGTGCAATACAACAATAACCAAAGGCAGCTTCACTTATACTTGCAATAGTAGTAGTAGTCAAGGTGGTTGTGACCATATCTTTCTGCACAAAACCTGCGCAGAATTGCCGCAAACAGTGGAACACCCTATGCACCTAGAACACGCGGTTAATCTCAGCTCCCGCCCACATTATAAGAACAAATCTTGCATTTTGTAGCATATGTAGGGAATCTGGCTGGAAATGGTTCACTTATGAATGTATACCTTGCGAGTTTGACGTCTGCTTGAGATGCGCTTTAGAGGAGTATATGTTTAAACAACAATCTATAGAGGAACGCAGCTTTCGACATGAAAGTCACAAGCAGCACACATTAACCCTTCTACAAAGGACAGCCTTGTTCCAATGTGATGCTTGCGACTGTAAAGATGATGACTTGTCCTATGCATGTACCACTTGTCCATTTTGGATTCACAAGAGTTGTGCTTCTGCCATGGAGTATTGTAGATTCCACGCAGGGACGGAGCCAGGATTTGTTCTTTGGGGGGGCCAAAAAAAATTTTAACAGCATAAAATATATTCATCACTAAAAAGTAAAATTTTACTATTACAAAACATATTTTTACTAAAACAAAAATAATATAGTAATAGAATTTGCTTTGACAAAGATAATAAAACATAGCAAAAAAAGTCTATTAAAACATATCAAAACTTCATCAACACTTAGGGGTCGTAGCCTTACAAAATTTTCAAACCAAACCAAATGTACAAGTGAGTTTTATAAAATTTTCAAACTTTAGGGATGAATCTTACAAAAATTTCAAACCTTGGGGGGGGGGGCTGGGGCCCCTCCAACATACATGTGGCTCCGTCCTTGATTCCACGATCACCCTCTCCACCTGGCCTACTCTCTTCCCAAACAATTTCGCACTTTTCTGCAACTCTGCAGCATCTGCGGTGACAAAGTGCACCATTACAAGTGGCTTTATTATTGTGCCAATTGCAGATTTTTTGCGCATATCAAATGTGCTACATCAACTGAGATAGAGTCATCTTTGATGTGAGTTTTATGACCACCACTATTTCTTTATTAAACATGAAAAATGATGCTGAGAAAAATGATGAGTCTAATATGGTACGATTCCCGCTGGCTGATGTCATAGAGAAACAATTTATCAAGTCAATTAGTCTCACAGATGATACAGCTATAGCACCAGATTATATCGACCATTGGGCTCATAAAGATCATCCACTAGTACTCTCTGACCAACTCAAAAATAGCAACACTACTGAGATGGATGATGATCAAAAACTATGTGACGGTTGTGTGAGACCTATATTAATTGATGATCAATTCTATGGTTGTGTTCAGTGTAATTTCTTTCTTCACAAATATTGTGCTGAGTTGCCACCAAAGTTGCAATATGCATCACACCCAGAACACGAGCTCGTTAGACATAAATACAAAAAACCTATCTATTACATCGAGTGCTATAAATGCGGATTCCTATGCAATGAGATTTTCTTTTATTGTGAGACCTGCCAATTCTACCTTGATCTCAGGTGTGCTTCGCTACCAGATACAATTAAACATGAATGTCACAAGCACCCTCTTAGTCAAGCCGAAGTACCCGGTGGTGATTGCAAGGGATGCGGATATAAATTTTCTTTGACGGACGCCTTTGCATGTAAAGCTTGTGATTTCCTGCTAGCGAAATCATGTACTTTTAAGCCAAGTATGATTAGGCACAGATGGGATCCTCACCCAATTCCATTACTCTATCCTCCGGTCAAAAATCATCCAGCTATGAATTCTAAGATATGCGAAGAGGAAATAAACCCAAACTATTGGCTCTATCATTGTCATACTTGTGATCAGTCTTTTCATCCTACATGCTGAGTACCTATCCCTTACGAGAATCGAACCGCTCCAATATCAAATTTGGGACAGCCAATATTAATGTTGACGATCACCCACATAGACTCACATTTGTTGGTATGGAAAAGCATAACTTCTATTATCAAGAATGTCAGAGTTGTGGTGATGATATTCCTGATGGTTACCCGGTCTATGCATGTGAATCATGTAGCTTTCAACGCTGTATTGAATGTGATCAATAATACGCTGTAGAGTTGTGGTGGTGATATTCCTGATGGTCACCCGGTCTATATATGCATGTGATTTATGATAAATGATAGTATATATTTGCTTGTTACCACCACTATACTACTCCAATCCTTTGTGGTTGATAACGTTGTATTTTGGCCTACTCAACCAGTGGAACTGCGTGCTACGATATATCTGAAATGTAACAATATCAATAAATCCAAAAACTTGTCATTCTTAAAAACTGTTACTACCTCTCTTCTTAAAAGATTGTAATTTAAAAATTTTGTACTTAATATTATCATTTAACAATTAAAATTTATTTGAAATTCTATCATTACCCCTCTATGAGAAGTTGAAAACTATTAATATAACGGAAAGAATTTCTTGGGACAATGAGAGAAGGAAGGAGTGATATGGAAAAGTAAATAATTGTAAATAATAAATAAATTAAAACAAATTTTTTCTTCTAAAACGACAATCTTTTAAGAACGGAGGGAGTATTATTTAAAAACTTCTTAAATACCCACAATACAATTAATGTTGACGATTACCCACATAGACTCACATTTGTTGTTATGGAAAAGTATAACTTCTATTATCAAGAATGTCAGAGGGAGTATTATTTAAAGTAATCTTCTGAATACAAACTATTTTACAAACATTTCTGGCTCAGCGATGTGACATACTCCACCTCAAAGATATTGATTTACAAATTGTTTCAATATAGTCTTGACCACATTAATATCTTGATGTGGAGTATCTTGGCATCGCCAGCTTATAAAATATTTGTAGAATAGTTTGTGTTTCTAGTATTATTCTTATTTAAAAACTTCTTTGCTTGTTACCACTATACTAATCCAATCCTTCGTGGTTGATAACTGTGTATTTCAGCCGATCGACTCAACCGGTGGACTGCGTGATACGAGATATATCGACTCAACCGGTGGACTGCGTGCTACGAGATATCTCAAAAGTAACAATACCAATAGTATTTCTTAAAAACTTGTCATTCTTAATTAAAATTATTATTCCCTCCATTCCAGGATAAAAATTCTGGTGGATTTTTCACACATATTAAGAAGAAAAATGAAATGACAAAATTGCCCATAATATTATGTTATTAATTATTTTCAATGTAGGTGAGAGAATGACTTTTTAGCTATTCAATTCAAAATATTTTCTCTCTATACTTATTAAATATGGAGAGAGAATTATAATAGGAAAAATATGATATATTTAATGCTACGGGCATAATAGAAAAAAATGTGTAAAAATTTGGTTATTAAAGGAAAGTGGACATTTAACATGAGACTACCCAAAATAGTAATAAGGACTTTTATCATGGGACGGAGAGAGTATTAATTAAAAACTTCTTAAATACCAACAATTAAAAAAATAATATTTTTTAAAATTAAATTCATTTTTAAAAATTACTCCATCCGTTCCTTAATATAAGTCGTTTTAGAGTTGTGCACAAGTATTAAGGAAATGATTATAAAATATTAAATATACTATCAATTGTCTATATTGCCCTTGTATTGAAAAAAGAGAATATTATTTATTGGTCAAAAAATAGTGAGAGAACTAAAGTTATATTTATTATTTGGGGTAATATTAGAAATTAAGCAATTAATGCTTACTTTAAATTCTCAAACAACATATATTTAGGAACAAAAATATTTTTCTAAAACGACCTGTATTAAAAACGGAGATAGTATTATTTAAGTTATAATCTTCAAATCAAATGCCTCTCTCAAAATAAGTTAGAGAAAGAAGATGACAGACCACCTATCCTATTAATGACAACTCATAAATTTAATAATGATATAATCAATGTGTTTAAATAGATAAAGGTTCTGTAATAGCCTAGGGGGGTCATTCTCCGAGACATGGTCTACAGGTGTCAGCACGAAAGTGACTTCCACAATGAAAATATAGGAGATATCCACGTCGAAGAATATTTCAAGGCAAAATACTTGCAATTAGACAAAGTTTGGTACCATGATATTTTTGTAATTATTAAAAATAAAGTTATCATGTAATAATTAAAAAATATTTCTTAAGGGCAAAATATACTTATATTATACCAAGTTTCACCATTCTCATAATTTAGCCCCTAAAATAATTGGGCTTATAATTTTACCCATAAACTACTTAATTTCATACAATGCCCAAATTTATTTTTCGACGAAAATTGACCGTATTTAGATATTGTTTAACTTCATTTTTTAAGGAAAGATTTCTCTTTTCATTATTCATATATATTATTAAAATACAAAACCAAAATAAAATTTTAAACATATATATTATTAAAACAGAAAACAAAAATTAAAATTATATTGAACTATGTAAAATAAAAATAAAATATTGACAAAACAATAGTAATTAAAAAGAAAAACTAAATGAAATTTAAATAAATAACTACAAAAACATTGATTATTGTTTTAATTTTGAAATTAGTTATCATTATTATATAGTAAAAGACTAATTTATTTTATAATAAAAGACTAATATCAAATTAAAAACAAAAGTTTTCAATTACCCATTAAAGTTCCTTGTACATCAACACCACAATCTCACCCTCGCCTCCATTTCAATCCAAACTGTTATTGCACCTTATTTAATATTTTGGAGACTTAATTATTGTCAAGTTTGGGCTTGAATAAAACCAATTAATGGACATGATTTAAGTAAATATAAAGTTGTAATTCGTTTTCCTAATTGTGGAGAATAAGAGAGAACTTCATTTAATTTGTGTAGAAACTATTTGATTGGTGTCTATAGTGAGACATTTAATAAGGTGCAAAATTGTTTGATAAAAATAATTCTTCCTTGTATTTAATAGAAAAGTCTACTAGTTACTTTATAAGTAGAAGTGGTAGTCTTATTTTATTTTGGAACAAAAGAAAATAGTGAGAACTATTCAAATTCTATCTAACTATTAATTATTACTAATGCATGTGTAACTTGCATATTAGTACTAATTAGTGTAGTTAAATAGAATTTAATAGTTATAATGTGTAACTTACAATATATATTCATGTATATATGTATATGTTGATATATATACATAAGATGAGATATATGCATATGATATATATAAGTTTACATATAAGATTTGCATATCAATTTTTTTTTTTTGTATCTTCTCCAATTTTTCTACAATCAAATAACTACTACAAAACAGTGTTCTATTGGAATTTCTGTGAATTGCTATCACGGATAATTCACAAAAGCTTGACATATATTCTGGAGGTATATCATCTGCAACCCTTGGCAAATCAATCGTGGTGGGGGCGATAAAGACTTAAGAATTAATAAGGATCACCCGTGTCATGTCTTCTACAACGATTTTGACTCTACGAAACTACGACTCTAATAATCTTAAGGTCATTATATGTTCATTGGAGTCGTGATCTTGGTGAGATGGAAGACAACACAATTTTTAAAGATAAGTGCCATTTTTTTATATCTATTTTACCAATGGAGTTTTATGATAATTAGTAATAGTTGAGATATTAACCTAATTATTTTTATTGATGACTCCTATTAGAAGATGGATTGTGGTGAAAAATGAAAGTGAAATAGTTCGACTTTCAATTTACAAGTTTGTAAATTGATGTGGAGGAGATGAAGTCATCATGGAAAAACACCAAATGTTGATGCCAAAAAATTCTAAAGATATTATGGCGTTCTTCGAATTTAATTCGAAAAAGTATGTTTTTTTAACATTTATCTTTATTTTTATAAATGATAATTGTGTATCATTTTATATGTGTATATACTTGAAAGTATATATATTATGTATTATATTATGTGTAGATGATATTGTATGCTTGGGTATTATTTTACTTACATTTTGTTGTAATAAATTATTTATTTAGTTTTGTAGGATAAGAAAAGTAATTAAATTTTTGTTCATGATAGAATAAATTTAATTTTATGCATATATATTTTGGTTATAATATTGTATGAGCACATAAAAATATTATGATGTGTATGAAATTTGAGACGATTATTTTTCATATACACTAATTGATTAATTTATTATGAGAAAGTTATAGTAAAATTTGAGAATTTTACTTCTCTATGTATAACAAATTAGTTTTAAATTAATTTATTTTGAGAATAAAGTAAATTTATGTTATTCTTGAACAAAATTATACATATAAAGTTTGAGATAATATTTAGTTTGTAATATTACTTGGTATTTGTATGCATGAATTTTGAGATAAATTACTTTGTTTGTGGATAATAAATTAATTATCAACTAATAGTTAGAAGAGATATTGTAGAAGTAGTTTTAATTGAGTAAATCTTGTATACAATATGATTATGATGTTGAGAAAACATTTAGAAATGTTATTGGTAATGTTTTGAGATAATCATAATTGATATATGTTGATTTATTTTTATGTGTAATTCTTGTCCAAGAAGTATTAAATTTGAATGTGATTATATGAATTTTGTATATTACAAGTAAGATAAATATTTATTTTTTGATTTTTATAAATATAGTGAAGTTCAAGTATTCATATTATTATGAGAATTGTCTTGAATTCTATATTTCTAAATTTCAAATGATATATTGTTTATGATATTAAATGTCTAAGTTAGGAAAAAAACACTTGAAAATATACTAATTCATAATAAAATCAAGATAACAAAGATCAAACTTCTATTCAAGAGTACCAATAAAAATATAATAAAAATATAACAAATAATGAGATATCACAAGATATATAGAATCAATAATTAGAGGAGTGGACTACGGAATACGTACCTTATACTCAAAATCACTTATCGCAATCTGCACAAAATCTTACCCTCAAATGCCAACAATATCAAATACGAAATATTATTCACCACCTAAACATATTCATCTTAAATTAAATATAATCCAAACTAACAATTCTAAAATTATTTATAATTCATTCAAGGTGCCTTTTAATTATCGCATTATATCACTATTAATACTCCAAAACTTGAAAGTAAATAACAAAACTTAAGAAATCTTAAAATCATAATATGATAAATTATTCTTAAGATGTCAGTCCACTATTCTAGTTGTATCACCATTAATTAAAACTTATGTATCTAATTAATTTTAACAGAAACTAAACTTCAAATACTTCAACTTAGCCTTGCGAATCGCCCAAATCGGATTTAAAATCATTAAGTTATATATTTTTAAATATTAGAACTCATTATTGAAAATATGCATGAAAAATCCTGCACAAATTAAACTTTTAAATTCATAATTAATAAATCATAATACGTTAATTTTAACGATTCAAAATTGGTGCGTATGAAAGCATATACACATACACACACACACACACACACACACACACATATATATATATATATATATATATATATATATATACCGTAAAATATAAAAAAAAATTGGTTTTCAGATTTTTAATGTTTACATTCAATCAAATTACATTCCTTTATATAAATTTATCTCCTATTTCTGATTATCATGACTTCTAATTCCATGTCTCTACTTTATTTAAAAATAATCTCTAATTTAAAAACCCTTATAAATAAACTTAAAATAAAAATACGAAATAATATTCACCTTTCTTGTTCGTCTTTCTTTAATACGCAACAATAAAGAATCTGACTTTCTGGTCTTCTAAAGTCTTCAAAATCTCTTTATGTCTTCATGTAAATTGTACCTCTAAAAAAGATACACGAAATAAGCTCAAGAATCACTAGAATCAGAATTAATATAACCGAGTTATGAATTTTCAAAACTAGGACAGAAAATTATGACGAGAATCATGACAGGTTGTGGTTTTCAGCAATTAACTCATGAAGATGACGTCAAATAACTTCTCTTCCTCTTCATAATTGTAGGGGATACAAAAAATGAAGAAACAAACTTTGAATTCAGTCAATTCTGACATCAGATTAATTAATTATGATTTTTCTAATGAGTTGAAGTCGTATAAATATTCTACTCGAGAATTCAACTAATCAAATTAGAATATAATTAGAGTTACATCTCAACCCCTTAAATATTACAAAGAAATAATATTAGTTACCTAAACCCTAATGGACTCTTTATTTTTAATGAAATTAATTATTAAATTATCTATTAAAAGAATTTAGAAAGAATTTATCTTTTAAAGCGAAATAAAAAAATAGTAACTTACATTTTTTTTAATTCAATTAAGCTTTTAGGCAAAATAAATTTAATATTTAATTATTAACAAAAATATTTATAAATTTATCTAAAATTGTTTCAGTTTTTGTACGTTGGGATTGACTTGTACTTATGTAGGTCCGACCAATAGTCACTACGATACAGTAATTGGGGGTCTCGTTCATCGGTAAGCGAGTGGATGACCTGCACGCCCGCGAATAAGTGGGAGTTGATGTCCGGCTCTCCCGTGAACAAATAGGGGTTGTTGCCCCTGGAAGTCGAGCATAATATGTATTTAAGTTTGAAAATTTATTAGTAGACTGTGAGACTCCGAATTTTATGAAATGAAAGTATTCAATTTTCTTAAAGTTAAGGGTGATATGTGAAATTTTTTCAAAGTATGCAAGTTGTTATAAAATATTCGTTTGGTCGGAGAATATTCGTTTCAAAGTATGCAAGTTGTTATAAAATATCCGTAGGACGACACAATCATTAGTGGACCCCACAACGGAAGTATTGTCGTAGTAAGAAAACGATGAAATTATCTTTTATAAAAATAACGGCCGAAAGTGTTACCGTTAAAACTGTTGAACTACTCGGTAGTAAAAGTATAGTAATAATGTCTGGCGTGGTTGCGTAGTAGCTACGGTATTAATTATTGATACTTACGAGAGAAGTCACTTAGTTATACTCAATTATTACTACTGATGATTGTTGCATCATATCTCTCTATATATTGATTCAATTATTGTCACAAGATCATCTCATAATATGATATATTATTAAATCAATAATTGAGACGACAAAGTTATTTATATTATTATTTGCAATATCGACAATGTCTAGAATTTCATCGAGGAGAGGTTTGGTCACCTAATCATTCGCGCCAATAAGGAGAAATCCTTATCGAAAGCCCCTCTTTCACAGGAACGACACGGTTGTTAAATATTGTGAATTATAATATTAATGATGAATAAGTTCGTGTTGATTAAAGATGAAATTGATAGTTCCATTGTGTTGGAATTATTAGTGTTAGTGAAAATCGACATTTTATTTCGATAATAATTGATGTCTGGAGGTTATATTGACCAATCGGGTAATTAACTAGATAAATGAGCAATTAATTGCTATTGATTCACATGATTGTAACTATTTGTTCACATGCGTGTACTATTGATTTACATTCATTTACTATTAGGGGAGTTGGTGCAAGATTGATAATACTTGCATGACTAAGTTAAAAATGGGGGTATAGATGGAGGTACTATACTGTAATTCGTATTTTCACATGTCTACAACTATTGATTCACATGATTTAGTATTGATTCACATGATTTACTATTAGGGGAGATGGTGCAAGTTTGATAATACTTGCACGACTAAATTAAAAATGAAAGAAAAGATGAAGGTATTATACTGTAATATTTCGAGCCCCAAAATGTGCAATTATAAAAACTATATTTTCCTATAAATTGAAGCTCATTCCTTCATTATTTTTCACCAATTCACTAAGTTTCACAAGAGCAATTATTATAGAGAGAAATTATAGAGAAAAAGAAGAAGAGAAGTTTGCTACCTCACTATTTCAATATCCAGTTTCTTCTAAGGTAAGGGATATTATTATTATAGTAAGGGGTATTATTCTTTCGTATTCATGAAGAGAGTTATTTTCTTTCAATACTCATAAGGGTTGTTATTCCATTCTTTATTATTATGTTGGAATAACTTTTATACATCTGGCACCGCATACATAGTGAAATTCTTCTCATTATTCCATTCTTTTTTATTCTCATTGGAATAACTCGCTCATCTTGGTCTATCGCATGCCTGCTAAATTCTCGTTGTTATTCCATTCTTTATTATTCATTTGAATATCCCATCTGCATGGGTCTATCGCATGCTCGGTGAATTCTTCTCATTATTCCATTCTTTATTATTCTCGTTGAATAACTCGCCTATGTGGATTACCACATGCATGGTGAATGATCCTTCGTATTCATTCTTTATTAAATTGTGAAAATGATCATCTCACGTGGATTACCGCATGGAGGTGAAAATCCATTTGCGCTTTATATATTCTATTATACTCGTATTATGAGATATCATTTCTTTTGTACTTTCGCCATGGAATATCATATTCTTTGATATTTTTTTATGAGTTACTATTCATGGGTTACTATTCACCCAATTACTATTCACTCTAGTATTATTCACTCGGGTATTCGGGACACTTTTCGTGTCGGAGTACTATTCATGAGTTACTATTCACAGGTTACTATTCACCCAAATTACTATTCACCTGAATATTATTCACTCGGGTATTTGGGGTACTTTTCATGCCGGGGTACTATTCACGAGGTACTATTCCCGAAGTAATATTCATAGGGTACTATTGTGAGGTACTATTTACCCGAAAAATATATTTATTTTTTGTCCAAATTATTTTTGGTACATGAATATTATTCTTGAATTTTACTCCACAAAGCAGTATCATGTTGACAATTTGGATATTTTTAAACTCTGGATAAATTTAAAGTCTTTAACATTTATCCTTGATTTCGTTTGATTAATACTTATATCATTGTCATCATCCTCATGCTTATATTATGATGAAATTTATCTTTGACTTACGTGCAAAGATGGACTGTTGATTATTGGTTTTACAGTTGTATATCTTTGGCTTACGTGCAAAGATGGACTGTTGATTATTGGTTTTACATTTGTACATCTTTGGCTTACGTGCAAAGATGAACTATTAATTGATGAGTATCTTTGGCTTATGTGCATAGATGAACTGTTTATTGGTATGATTATGACCAGGGATCATTCGGTATAATCATGACCCGTAATGTTATAGATGATGTGGTAAAAGTCCTCATTGGCCCGTAGTGCATTGATGGACAGTTATTGGTATGATTATAACCTGGGATTATTCGGTATAATCATGACCATTGATGATTACATGAATATCCTTGGCCGTATTGTAGGGATGATTCGATGATGTGGATTATTTATTAAGCTGAGTCTCAGCGATAACATATTGATTATACACTTTTAATTCGTAAAAGATAGTAGATATATCATGCTCTACTTGACTCTTCAGAAATACAGTTGTATGTCTTTGGCCTGTAGTGCAAAGATGAATTGTTAATGAATATCTTTGGCCGTAGTGCAAAGATGAATTTATTAGTATGATTATGATTAGGAAATGTGATTTGGTATAACCATGATTTTTGATGTTTCAGGTGAAGATAGGTGATGAAAATTATCTTCGTCCTAGGTGCGAAGAGGAAATTAGAATCACAATTATGATTATGAGTTATTCATATGATTGTGGACAGGAATTGTTGATTGATGTTACAGGGATATAAAACATTATTGGTGGACTTTTAACATGGAGAAGATAATAGACCCGATGGTCTATTTGACTCTTCTAATGGATTGCTCGTTCCGCTGCAACTATAGTTGAAAAGTTTTATCATCTACCATATGTTCTAAATCTCTGATTTATTACTGATAAGAGCTATTGATGATGTAAATTATCTTTAGTCATGATATTCTTTACTGGGCTAGTTGTGCTCACCCTTTTTGCTTCATAATTCCTTTCAGGTAATAAGAGTGTAGCTAGGTCGAAAGCGGGGTAATAGGAGAATAGAATCGGTGGTCTATATAATTTGTTGAGGTTCTCCTAAATAGTATGGAAATAATTTTATTGAGAACTTTAGATAAGTGTGTATTAATTATTGTATCGTCATTTGATATTTAATTTTGGTGAACCGAATAGGGTGAGGTGAACCCAACTTTGGAAGGTTGTTTTGCCACTATAATATAAGATGTCTAATGACATACAACCTCGTGTTATCATAAGACAGAGTTGTGTACATCCACTTGCTGAGTATATCTACGAGCACTACCTATATGATCTTGGAGTTTGGTTGAAATATAATTTTCAATTGCAGACAGTGGAGATAGTTATATGTCAAGAGAAGACTCACCATTGGAAAGAACATGATAGTAATCTTCTCTTTTTTCTTTGGAGTCTATTGGGTCAACCAAGGATAATTCTCTGGACATATGATATCTATCATAACCTAGACGCATGGCCTCCCATGTATGAAGGTTTCCTTGAGCACTTCCCAAAGATTTTAATTTCTAAAATGTTTTTTTGTACTTTTATATATAAAGTACCATTGTAAGGTTGTGGTCGAGGCACCATGAGAGTTACATACATTTGTATTAAAACTCACAGTTTAACTGTGGTCGTATTTTGCACGACAGTTCAACAGTTGTATAAATAAAGTTTGTATTTGATTTTTATAGTATGATATCCAAGCGACTTCGAAATGGGTCGTGTGAACTATTTTGGGGCGCCACATGTAATCGCTTTTGAGTTTTACTAATATATTAGGTCTTATGGGTTTAAGCCAGTTAGGGTTTTCTAGTTAGTATTATAAAATATTTTTTGATATATGGATCATTGTAGAGTGTGTGTGACTGAATATATCAGACACACAAAACTAGCATGATTGATTAATTGAACCTGATTATATCTTGTGTTATTTTTTTTCTATTTTTTTAATTTATGTGAGATTGTCTATTATTGGTTCTTAAATTCTACATGGCTGAGTAATAAATTAGATCATCTGAGTGATTATTTGATAAAACTTAGTAATTAAAATCTAAATGGTTAATACATCTTAATAAATTAGATCATCTGAATTAATGAAATAACAACTGAATCAAACATTTTGATAACTAAAAAGTGTAAAACATTTGAATGACACTATTTTACCATTTTAACTCTCTGAGTTATTTAAAATTTTTATTTGAATGATCTTAAAATTTGAAATTAAAGGAGTACAATATTTATTGAGACTATTTTTGTCCATAAATTTTAAATAAACTATTAAGAGACAGCTCTTAATAATTAAGATTTTAGTTTCTGTCTTAACGATTAATAGACATTAAGAGGCAAAAAAAAATTACCAAACAAGATTTTCCTCTGACTGAATCAAAGGCAGGTGAATTAAGATGTATTCAAACACAAACAAACACCACTTAATAATTAGACTTTGGTTATTAGCTAGAGACATGCACGTAGACTTTTATGTAGCGTACAAACGTCAAGAATTTGATACCATACTTACTGATTATTTAAATTATCTTTAATCTCACATAAAGATAAAAAGATATCCCTATCTAATTTTAATTATTATTTTTCTGAAGTTTTAATTATTTATTTTTCTAAACTTTTATAAATTTTTATTTATTATTTATTATAAGAGATTTTTGGTCTTTTGTTGTGTTTTTGACTGTCTTACCCCAAATATGCCTTGAACATGATCAACATTTGAGGAAATTAGACAAAAGTCAGCTGGAGGAACGGGATTACAACAAATTAGTTTAGCACTTGGACAACTAATGCGTCATTTTTGATAACATAGAAAATATATCTGAATTAACAGAATAACTGAAACAAACAGAAGGTTGAATCAAAGTGAGTAATTGGTTATTTCATATATACCGAGCTTAGAACAAAACATAAATATATTTTGCCACATAGGCAAATCAAAATAATGTCACACAGACAAATCACACATTGGACCATGTATCTAAATGAATACAAATTGGAAGGCACAAACATCACCAATTTGGGTCAACTCATACACATCCTTAACAAACATATCAAATAGTCAAAGCTCACACACACCTAGAGTAAGCATACAAAAGGATACACCATGAACTGATCACATCGTCACGAAAAGTGTCATGCCTCGGTGCTAAGAGTACATGCATGTGGTACCCCCACATGTGATTTTAGCTGAGGTATACCCTATCTCTTATTTTACAAAAATATGATGTCACAACACATGCGACGTAATACTAACAAAAATGTTCTAAACGTATATGTTGAACCAAAACAAATCATAAACACAATGTTTCCAAAAGAATGTAACAACATGTACCGCCCTACAGAGAACAATAAAGTTCTATGCATAATTATTTTTTCAAAAGATCACAAAATATGAAGTTCAAAACATCTAGACCAAACAAAACAGAACAAGAATTTGATTAGAAACGAAACAATTAAGGAAGAACCCCAAATTCAAAACGATAAGCAGTACAAACAAATCAACATAATGATAGTATCGCTGAAGAAATATAGAATATGTTCAAATTATAATAAAAGAAAAGTTCAAATAACAAAATAAAGTTAAGGTATCAAAAGATCAAACTTCTAATCTAGAGTACCAATAGAAATATAAGAAAATTAAATATAACAAATGATGAGATATCATGAGATAAATAGAATCAATAATTAGAGGAGTGGATTACAGAATACGTACCATATACTCAAAATCACTTATAGAACTCACCACAAAATCTTACCCTTAAATGT
This sequence comes from Panax quinquefolius, assembly GCA_020205615.1. Lineage (NCBI taxonomy): Eukaryota > Viridiplantae > Streptophyta > Magnoliopsida > Apiales > Araliaceae > Panax > Panax quinquefolius. The sequence goes on from CM035158.1 coordinate 12,438,620, forward strand.
AAACGATATCAAATATGAAATATTATTCACCACCTAAACATATTCATCGCGAATTAAATATAATCGAAACTAATAATTCCAAAATAATTTGTAATTCATTCAATGTTTCTTTTAATTATCGCCTTAGATCACTATTAATACTCCAAAACTAAAAGTAAATAACAAAACTTAAGAAATCTTAAAACCCTAATATGATAAATTATTTTTAAGATGTCAATTCACTATTCTAGTCTTATCACCATTAATTAAAACTTACTTGTACAATTAATTAATTTTAACATAAACTAGACTTGAAATACTCCAATTTAGCCTCAAGACTCACCTATATCGGATTTAAAATCATTAAGTTATATATTTTTTAATATTAGAACTCACTGCTGAAAATCTGCTTGAAAAATCTCAGACTAACCACTTCTTAAAATTCATAATAAATCATACGTTAATTTTTAACGATTCAAAATTGGTGCACATATTCTAAGCTTATATATGTATAATATATCCAAAAATTATAATGATCCAACGATCAGATTAAGAGAATTAACATACGCAATATACCTTAAAATATAAAAAATTGATTTTCAAATTTTAACATTTACATTCAATCAAATTATATTTCTTTATATAATTTTATTTCCTCTTTCCGATTATCATGATTTCTAATTCCATGTCTCTACTTTATTTAAAAAGAATCTCTAATTTAAAAACCCAGCAATAATCAACCTTTGAAGACTTCCCTTCTCCTTCGCCCACCTCACACCAATAAATTATTTTTGTGTCTCTTTAATTTTTTTCAGATCTAATCCCTTTACCCCTCCAAGAACTCATCTGATTTCCTTTTCTGAAAACCAACAATCGCTCGTTCCCTAGCTCTTTCCCTAGAGTTCTCTCTCACAACCACATTCAAATAGTGAGATGGAGGGGCTGAACCACTTTAGCCATGAACATCCACTGATCCTTATTGAGCTCAATGAAAATCTTGCCCATGCAGATGTTGTTTGCTATGGGTATAATACAACAATAACCAAAGGTAGCTTCACTTATACTTTCAATAGTAGTAGCAGTCAAAGTGGTTGTGACCGTATCTTTCTGCACAAAACCTGCACAGAATTGCCGCAAACAATGGAACACCCTATGAACCTAGAACACCTAGTTAATCTCAGCTCCCGCCCACATTATGATGACAAATCTTACATTTGTAGCATGTGGGCCCAAGTGAAAATTAGGATTCATGTGACCTAATTTAACTAAATGCATAATTAGGGTTCCACGACCTCATTAAATGTACAAATTAAGGTTCGCATGTCCTAATTGAATGAAGACGGAAAAGCCAGAAATAAATATACTAGATCGGAGAGAAGTCTCCACATGTCCCGAGGCAGAAGGTTCGTGGAGGCATCTCGTTTTGGGAATTGATTGAGGGATTGGATTGGTGGCTAGAAGGACAGGGCAATATGAGCATTATTTTAATGACTAAAGGGTATTTTTAGAATTTTCCTGAAGACATGTGCCTGATATGTGACTACTTAATTTAAGGAGACTCTACAAATACCCCTTCCATTCCATGAAGGAAGAAGACTCTTTTGGTGACTTGGGACTTGGGACATTCTCTCTCAAAGCACCCAAGACTTGGACATTATCTCAACTCGAAGCACTCAAGAAGGCTCTTGGAATCCCTGCTACCCTAACACGGTTCCTGGATTCTAGGAGTTCTGCCACGTGTTATTGAAGTAATCGCCCACTTGTTCTTCTTTCCTCTTCAATCAATCAACTAATTCCGTTCTCTTCTTGGATTTCTCTCCTCCTCAGCCAACATGAAACCCTAACTAGCAAGGTGCGATTTCCTTGCCCACATAGCATATGTAGGGAATGTAGCTGGAAATGGTTCACTTATGAATGTATTCCTTGCGAGTTTGATGTCTGCTTGAGATGCGCTTTAGAGGATTATATGCTTAAACAACAATCTATAGAGGAACACAACTTTCGACATGAAAGTCACAAGCAACACACATTAACCTTTCTACAAAGGACAACCTTGTTCTAATGTGATGCTTGCGACTGTAAAGACGATGACTGTATGATGACTATAAAGATGATGACTTGTCCTATGTATGTAAAGAGTTGTGCTTCTGCTCCAAGTACCATGGAGTATTATAGATTCCACGATCACCCTCTCTGCCTGGCCTACTCTATTCCCAAACAATTTGGCAGTTTTCTGCAACTCTGCAACATCTGCGGTGACAAAGTGCACTATTACAAGTGACTTTATTATTTTACCAATTGCAGATTTTTTACACATATCAAATGTGCTACATCAACTGAGATAGAGTCATCTTTGATATGAGTTTTATGACCACCACTATTTCTTTATTAAACATGAAAAAAATGTCGGTATCTAGATAAAAATATGTAGTTTATTGGGCTCATAAAGATCATCCACTAGTACTCTCTGACCAACTCAAAAATAACAACACTATTGAGATGGCGAATTGAGATGACGATTAAATGCTATGTGACGGTTGTGTGAGACCTATATTAATTGATGATCAATTCTATGCTGAGTTTCCACAAAAGTTGCAACACGCATCACACCCAGAACACGAGCTCGTTAGGCATAAATACACCGAACCTATCTATTACATCGAGTGCTATAAATCCGGATTCGTATGCAATGGGAATTTCTTTTATTGTGAGACCTGCCAATTCTACCTTGATCTCAGGTGTGCTTCGCTATCAGATACAATTAAACATGAAGGTCACAAGCACCCTCTTAGTCAAGTGGAAGTACCAGGTGGCGATTGCAAGGGATGCGGATATAAATTTTCTGAGACGGACGCCTTTGCATGTAAAGCTTGTGATTTTCTGCTGGCGAAATCATGTACTTTTCCGCCAAGTATGATTAGGCACAGATGAGATCCTCACCCAATTCCATTACTCTATCCTTCGATCAAAAATCATCCAGATGAATTCTATTGTGAGATATGCGAAGACGAAATAAACCCAAACTATTGGCTCTATCATTGTCATACTTGTGATCAATCCTTTCATCCTGCATGCCTTTATCCATATTATGCTTACTCCAATATCAAATTTGGGACAACCAATATTAATGTTGACTATCACCCACATAGACTCACATTTATTGGTATGAAAAAACATAACTTCTTATTATCAAGAATGTCAGAGTTGTGGTGGTGATATTCCTGATGGTTACCCAGTCTATGCATGTGAATCATGTAGCTTTCAACGCTGTATTGAATGTGAGCAATAATAACGTTGTAGAATTGTGGTTGATAACTATGTATTTCAGCCGACTCAACCGGTGAAACTGGGAGCTACCAGATATCTGAAATATAACAATATCAATAATACTTCTTGTGGGCCCAAGTGCAAAATTAGGGTTCACATGACCTAATTAAAGTAAATGCACCATTAGGGTTCCATAACCTCATTAAATATGTAGATTAGGGTTTGCATAACCTAATCGAATGAAGGTAGAAAAGTCAGAAATAAAGTGCTAGACCCGGGAGAAGCCTCCACGTGTCCCGAGGCAAAAGACTCGTGGAGGCGGCTCATTTTTGGGAATTGATTGAGGGATTGGATTGGTGGCTAGAAGGACAGGGTAATATGGGCATTATTCTAATTACTAAAGGGTATTTTTGGAATTTTCCTGAAAGCATGTGCCTGGCACATGGCTACTTTCCAGAAAATCCTATAAATACCCCTTCCATTCTATTGGGAAGGGGAGCTCTCTTCGGACATAAGACTTGAACTCTTTTGGTGACTTAAGGCTTGAATATTCCACCTAAAAGCACTAAAGGGTTTAGACACTTTCTTTTAACTCGAAGGACGCTCAAGAAGGCTCTTGGAATCCCAATAGCCCTAACACGGTTCTCGGATTTTACAAGTTCTGCCATGCGTCATTGGAGTAATCGCCCACCTGTCGTTCTCCCCTCTTCAATCAATCAACCAATTCCGTGCTCTTCATGGATTTCTCTCCTCCTCAGCCAACACGAAACCTTAACTGACAAGGCACGATTTCCTTGCCCACATTTATTTGGCGACTCTGCTAGGGAGGTGTAGAATTCGTGAAGGGTATGCCCACAACTCAAAGTAGGAGAACTACAGGAAGAGCTACTTCACCAACAAATAGCATTACCTCACCGGATGCAGTTCAAGGCAAGTAACTCAAGCATTCCAAGGTACAAACCTGGATTTTGACCAACCACTTATTAAAGACGCTTCAGAAGGGAGTTCGACATCACCACATATGGCCAATCAACAACAAACCAACGCAGGAAGGCAAGGCGAGGATGCAAGTAGAGAGAAAACAAATATTGTGCAACTGGAGATGCTCAAGGCGTTGAAGGAAGCACGAGAAGGACAAAGGATGATGATGGCCATGATGTTGGAGATGCAAAGGAAGCAAGAGGAGATGAGAAATTTTCGCCAGCAGTTAATGCAGATCCCTACTTTCAAGTCCATGATCCCAGGAAGTTCGCAAGAAGAACAAGCAGGAGTGGAGGATAACAATAATGGCAGCAACAACAAAGAGAACCAGATTGTACCTCCATCGACGGAAAGTTAATCAGTTCCACTAATCAACTTGGAGGCTCAGAATAGTAGTGATGTGCCATAACCTAGGTTGGAAGTGAGCCAACCTCAGATAAACATTATCCCAACTGCTCTTCCAGCATTTTCACAGGTGCAGATGCTAACCATTCCAAGCCATGTCAAGCGAATGAGCCAGCAGCTGCCACAAGCACCAGCTTTGCACGATGCAAGTGTGCATCAACCAATATCTTTACCATACACATCGCCGATACAGCAGTATATCACAACACCCCAGAGAGTTCACGCCACGAGCCAGTATGTGACGAAGGATGATATGATCAATGTGATCAATCAACTTCGCAGGCAGACATTTCGACCCTCAGAGTTAGACTTTAATCCTCCTTAACTGACACACATTCAGAGGCAACCTTACCCGACAGGGTATATTGAGCATCCCCCGCAGTTTCCAAAATACAACGAGGAGAAAGGAAATGCCAGGGAACATATTGCCAGGTTCGTAGATTCAATGTCTTTGTGGCTCGGATATGATGAAGTGAACAACCACAACTTGTTGATGCTGGAATTCAACAAGACTTTGACGGATAGTGCCTTCAGTTGGTACTATAATTTGGAGAAGGGGTCAGTCCATGATTGGGATGACCTAAAATTACAATTTTTTAAGAAATTTTTTTATGTACAAAAATAGGTGACCATTGTAGAATTCATGAGGTTTAAGCAAAAGCCGAATGAGGAGCTATCATATTACGTTGACAAGTTCAGGGCCCAGGCACAGAAGTGCACAAAGCCAATTAAAGAAAAGAACTTAGTCAGCATTTGCAACAATGGTGCCTTAGATGCCTTCAAGCCTCACCTCATCACCAAGGCTTGTCATTCCTTCATGACCCTCTCATCTTTTGCACAAGACTTGGGAGGAATCATGACATTTCCCACTAGCCATATGATGGTTACATGGAAGGGAAAGAGGACATCAATTGTGGCTTTGGCTGACTCTTAGTCAAAACCACAAGGGGGCAAGAGGGAGAAGCATGGGAAGAATTTTGACTAAAGCAGAGGAAGGCCTGTAGATAAATATGCAAGAAAGTCAATCCCAGAGGCTATCACATGCAGTAAGAAAGCATTCAGGGGTCTATATGAACAATGGGTTGAATATGGGGTAGTGAAACCCCCAAGGCCTAGATTTGTAGTGATGGAAGAGATGAAGAGAAGACCGGACTTCTGTGTATACCACCAATACGCGAGACATTCCACTATGGACTGTTACAATCTAAGGAGGATATACCACGAAAAGCTGGCAAATAGGGAAATTGAACTGGGAAAGGAAAGCAGTGTCCATGACAAGCCACTACCAAACTGTAAGACCCCAACTTATTATGAATAAAATTGAATTTTCTCTATTCATTATCTTGAAATAATAAGGAGTTAATTTGATATAATACTTTGATTATGGGTGAAATGTGCAAATTTTACAAAATAAGCAAGTGGTTATAAAATATTTATTTTTGCCAGGGAATATTCGTTTGGTCGTGGAATATTCTTGTTGTCGAGGAATATTCGTACGACGGCGCATCCATTCGTGGGCCTCATAACAGAATAACTGTCAGATGAAGAAAACGACAAGTTTGGGTTTTTATAAATAATGGCGTAATCGTTACCGTTAACACTGTTGGATTACCTGGTGGTTAAAATACAATAATACACGTGGTTGCACAGTAGCACACGGTATTGCACAATATTTTTGAATTATTGATTCTTACGTAAGAAGGCACTACTCAATAATTGTTACAGTAATTACTGTTCAATATTTTATTTTATTGATTCAATAATTGTTGCGTTGATATTTTATTGTTGTTTCAATAATTATCACTGCACAGTATTTCCCATTATCAAATCAATAATTCATATTATTTGAATAATATTATTAGATAGCATTATTGGCAATGTCTAGAAAGTTCTGTCAAGGAGAGGTTTGGTCATCTAATTGCACGCCAGTAAGGAGAAATCCTTATTGGAAAGCCTCCTCTTTCCTGGGAACTGCCTGGTTGTGATAATTGTGATTCTGTAATATTATTTGTGAATAATTAATTATTAATTTATATGATATGGAAATATTTATTTGATGTGGATATAAATGATGGATTTATTTATGTGGTTATAAATGAAGGAAATAATGTTGAGGTGTTTTATCAGTATTTTTGTCGGAATGGAGGTATTAAAAATCAAAGCAGTGTTCTTGAGATATATTGCGTGAGTTATGATTTTTAATCCGACCGTTGGATCGTTGTGATTTTTGGATATGTTATACGTATATAAGTTGAGTATATGTCCATAAATTTTGAACCGTTAAATATGAACATATGATTTTTTATAAATTTTAAGAGGTGACTGATTCGAAAATTAGGTTTATAAATGATTTTGGTGGAAAATTCTTGAATTGAGTGGGCCCCACTTGTGGTTGGTAAAGAAATGTGCTGAATTTTATTTTAAATGTGGTGGGTGGCAATAGTAGCAGGTAAAGCCATCGTGTGGCAGTGTCAAAATCTGGCTTGGCTCTTAACATTTTCCTATAAATAGAGGACTAAGTTAGAATTGAAAATCACACCAGAAACAAAGTTTTCTCTCTTTCTCTCTCTATATTATCGAGCGTATTCTTGTGAGTGTTTTGATACTTGAGTGTTGCTATACGGTGCAAGTTCCTTCAGCACTATATCCAGTATTCCAGTCAGAAGTATGGTTATTTTGAGGTAAGGGATGTTATTTTCTTCATATATGATATTATTTCTTTCAATATCATTATGTCGAAGTATTAATCTGAACTTTTAATCAAATTTGGAACTTTTTGTGTCGGGGTTACTATTCACGTATATAGCACTATTCACGTATACGACACTATTCACAAATACGACACTATTAATCGAAAAATGAAATTTTCTCTTTTTCTTCTTCCAGATGTCTTTTATGGTTACTATTTTTGATTGTATCCATGTTTTGATCTTTATTTTTTGAATTCTACTTCACACTTGGTTATTATGGAGTATTATTGAATTTGGGTAAACCGAAATACGAATCCCTAATATTTGTCCTTCTGTCTCACCGGATTCGTTTTCTCTAAAATATTTTCATCATCCTCACCTTAATGGTGATAGTTGATGAATATCTTTGGCTTGTAGTGGTCTGAAGATGAATGATTACTGATGAATATCTTTGGCCGTAGTCTGCAAAGATGAACAGTGTTGAGATGAACACGACCAACTGGTGATACAAATGAATATCTTTGGCCCGTAGTGCAAATATGTATATTGATGTTACAGGGATAAAATATTGATGATGGACTTTTAAATTCATAGATGATAGTAGATTTCATTCTCTACTTAACTCTTCTAATGAATTGTTGTTTCCGCTGCAGTTGTTGATCTAAAACTTGTTGTCGATTATATTCTATCAAATTTTTCCCTGTTGAAGACTAATGATAATTTGTTGTATATTATCTTAGTCATAATATTCTTTACTGGGCTAGTTGAGCTTACCCCTTTCCTTTTTGTTCCATTTTTCTTTTCAGGAGGTGAGAACATAGCAGGATTGAGTTGGGGTATGGAGTGATGGTTCTAGAAAGATGTTTTAGCAGTCCTCACTATTTCTGTAAAATAGTGTATGAATAATTGTAATGAGGACCTATTTGAGTTTTGATATTGTCTAGAAGATAATATTTGTATTTAAACTCACAGTATGTGTGGTCGTATTTTGCACGACACTTGTATTATTGAAGTTGTAGTTTGCTTTCTGTACCATGTATTTGGTGACTTAGAATGAGTGATGTATACCTATTTTGGGGGCGTCACAGTTGGTATCAGAGCTTTGGGATATGGTCTCTGGCGGAGATCTGGGAATAGTACTAGGAGGGGAGAGACGAATAAATCCTTCGTTAGTGTGTCCTATCTAAGCTTATTTGTTGGTCGGTCATAATATATGGATATTATGTGACATGTTAATTTGTTTAATTAACCTATGTTTTATGGCAGTATTTAAGAATGGCAGCTGAGAATGTTAACAATGGAGTGTATGAGACTATGGAAACACCTTTAGTCACCAATCAGGAAAACGTGCAACAGGAAGGCAATATTCCTCCTATAAACAACATTAACGAGCACACGATGAATGATGGGATGTTTAGAAACTTTTTGCAGTTCATGCAAAATCAGACGAGGGAGACTCGTGTACAAAATACGGGTGGAAATGATAGCAACGCCTTGGGTTTATCCTGACCAAACAGATTCGAGGAGTTGGGACCACCAGATTTCTGGGGAAAGCCCGATCCGATTAAGGCGGAAATGTGGGTCAAGCAAATTATCAAGATATTCAATGTCTTGGGATGCACGAAGGAACAGAAGGTTCCATTCGCCACCTTTATGTTTCGTGGTGAGGCAGATTACTAGTGGGAATCTGTGAAGCGTACCCAGCCTGCCGCACTCAATATGTCTTGGGAAACATTTCAGAAACTGTTCAATGACAAATACTTTCCTGAAAGTATTCGTCACATGAAGGAGATAGAGTTCATCAAGCTGGAGCAAAACAATATGAACGTGTCGCAGTACGAAGCTAAGTTTGTCGAGTTGTCCCAATTTGCATCCCATTTGGTTGATAATGAAGAGAGAATGACGTGAATGTTTCTGCGAGGTTTGAAACCCGAAATACGTCAATACCTCATTTCTCACAAACTTTGTTTATATTCAGATGTTGTGAATAAGGCTCAATTTTTGGAGCGCGATAATGAGTCAGCTCAACTGAAGAATAACGACCAACAACTCGATGATAATCGAACCGGTGGCAACGGTCATCGGAACAATGATAACCATCGTGGAGGAAATTATCATGCCAGAAATGGTAACCACTTCGGTGGTAATCATGGCCAAGATAATAGAAGAAATAATTCAAGTGGAAATTTCAAGAAGAGAAGATTTAACGATGACGGAAGACGCGTCAAGCAGACAGACCAAAGACCAAAGAACAAAATTCTAGGGAAGGAGAACGACCGCCAGTTAGATGCTACAGATGCGGAGAGGAGGGACATATAAGTCCAAACTGTTCACAGCCTTCCAAGGTGTGTTTCAATTGTGGAAATGATGGTCACATAGCTCGATTTTGTCCTGTAGCGAAATCAAGTCCAGCTGAGACGGTGGCACCAAAGGTGGATACGAACAAAACAAAGTCGGCAGTTTCTGGAAGAGCGTTTTTTGTGACTTCTCAAAAAGCGAGTAACCCGAACGAAGTTAGCACGGGTTAGTTAATTATAAATTCTTGCGAAGTTTATACCTTATTAGATACCGATTCTACCCATTCTTTTATCTCTCCTGCTTGTGCTCAATGTATAAACTTGACTCCAGAAAAATTAGACTTTGATTTATCAGTGGAGACTCCGTTAGGAGAAACTTTCGTTACATCCACTGTTTATAAATCTTACTTGATTCAAGTTAGCACAATCACATTACATGTTGATCTTATCTTTTTAAAGATACTTGCATTTGACGTGATTTTAGGGATTGATTGGTTAACTACTCATCATGCCAAAATTGATTATTTTCGTAAGGTTGTTAGTTTTTATATTCCTAATCAACCTGTTATATGAATTCAAGAAAACAAACCATTGAAGTCAAACACTTTCATATCAAGCCATTAAGCCATTCGTTTATTGAAAAACGGATGTCAAGCTTTCTTAGTCCATTTCATGGATTTTAAAAAAATATACGTCAGATTTGAATGACATTTCTGTTGTTAGTGAGTTTCCTGACGTATTTCCTGAAGAATTTCTTGGCCTACCCCCAAAGTGTGATATTGAATTTTGTATCGACTTTGAACCCGGTACAAAACCCATTTTCAAAAATCCATATCAAATGGCTCCTATTGAACTTCAGGAGTTAAAAACCCAACTATAGAAGTTGGTACTCGAGCCTCTATCTGGTGACTTCCTTTGTAGAATGCACCAAAGCCAGACTCTCCGTAGCGGACGCTATATTTGTGTAGTGGTAAAATGATAGGTGTCATTGTGACGTGCTATCCAAGATTGGGATATGAATCATAGTTGAGAGAAACCAAAGTCGGTGACAAAAGTACGTAGCTTTTTGGGCTTAGCTGGTTATTATCGGAGATTTGTGGAAGAATTTTCTTGAATCGCTACTCCATTAACTTAGCTGACTCGGAAAGATACAAAATTTGTATGGAGTGAGGAATGCGAGAAGATTTTCCAGGATTTCAAGAGGTGACTCATTTCGGCACTTGTTCTGACCATACCATCCTAGAAAAACGAACGTGGTAGCTGACGCGTTGAGTGGAAGATCGTACGCAAGTACGAGTGCAATATTATTGAACACAAAGACCTATTTTGTATAATTTACAAATGATAGAGATAGAGTTATAGACTCTAAGAACCCACGTGATGTTATACGAGAAGAATCGATTTTAATCGATAACGTTAAAGCCGCTCAAGCTACAGACCTGGAGCTGATGAATATAAAGAAGAAGGTGCAAGAAGGCGCTATTCTAGAAGTAAGAGTCGATGAAGAGAAGAAAGTTCAAACCTTCGATTTATTTGAAATCCTTGATCGAGTATGAACTGTGGCCTATAGACTAGGCTTAACACTAAGTATGTCACGTGTTCATAACGTTTTTCACGTATCGATGTTATGTAAATATGTGAAAGACCCGAACCACATCATTGAGTTAGAACCAGACGAGATAGCTAAAGATTTAACCTACGAGGAGATACCTATTAAGATCTTGGATAGGAAAGAGCATATCCTACGTACAAAGGTTATACCACAAGTCAAGGGTTTGTGGAGGAACCATGCTATTGAGGAAATGACTTGGGAGTTGGAATCAGAAATGAAAGCGAGGTACCCTCACCTTTTCGAAACATCAGGTAAGTACGTCAATTTCGAGGACGAAATTTCATAAGGAGGGGAGGTTGTAAGACCCCAACTTATTATGAATAAAATTGAATTTTCTCTATTCATTATCTTGAAATAATAAGGAGTTAATTTGATATAATACTTTGATTATGGGTGAAATGTGAAAATTTTACAAAATAAGCAAGTGGTTATAAAATATTCATTTTTGTCGGGGAATATTCGTTTGGTCGTGGAATATTCTTGTTGTCGGGGAATATTAAATGACGACCAGCGACCATTCGTGGGCCTCATAATGTAATAATAACCGCGGATGAAGAAAATGACAAGTTTGAGTTTTTATAAATAATGGTGTAATCGTTACCGTTAACACTGTTGGATTACCTGGTGGTTAAAATATAGTAATACGTGTGGTTGCACAGTAGCACACGGTATTGCACAATATTTTTGAATTATTGATTCTTACGTAAGAAGGCACTACTCAATAATTGTTACAGTAATTACTGTTCAATATTTTATTTTATTGATTTAATAATTGTTGCGTTGATATTTTATTGTTGTTTCAATAATTGTCACTGCACAGTATTTCCCATTATCAGATCAATAATTCATATTATTTGAATAATATTATTAGATAACATTATTGGCAATGTCTAGAAAGTTCATCGAGGAGAGGTTTGGTCATCTAATTGCGCCAAAGAAGGAGAAATCCTTATTGAAAAGCCCCCTCTTTCTGGGAACTACTGTCAGTGATAATTGTGATTCTCAGAATATTATTTGTGAATAATTAATTATTAATTTATATGATAAGGAAATATTTATTTGATATGGATATAAATGATGGATTTATTTATGTGGTTATAAATGAAGGAATTAATGTTGAGGTGTTTTATCAGTATTTTTGTCGGAATGGAGGTATTAAAAATCAAAGCAGTGTTCTTGAGATATATTGCGTGAGTTACGATTTTTAATCCAACCGTTGGATCGTTGTGATTTTTGGATATGTTATACATATATAAGTTGAGTATATGTCCATAAATTTTGAACCGTTAAATATGAACGTATGATTTTTTATGAATTTTAAGAGGTGACTGATTCGGAAATTAGGTTTATAAATGATTTTGGTGGAAAATTTTAGAATTGAGTGGGCCCCACTTGTGGTTGGTGAAGAAATGTGCTGAATTTTATTTTAAATGTGGTGGGTGGAAATAGTAGCAGGTAAAGCCATCAGGTAGCAGGTCAAGTCTGCTTCGGCGTGCTAACATTTTCTTATAAATAGAGGGCTAAGTTAGAATTGAAAATCACACCAGAAACAAAGTTTTCTCTCTTTCTCTCTCTATATTATCGAGCATATTCTTGCGAGTATTTTGATACTTGAGTGTTGCTATACGGTGCAAGTTCCTTTAGCACTATATCCAGTATTCCAGTCAGAAGTACGGTTATTTTGAGGTAAGGGATGTTATTTTGTTCATATATGATATTATTTCTTTCAATATCATTATGTCGAAGTATTGATCTGAACTTTTAATAAAATTTGGAACTTTTTGTGTCGGGGTTACTATTCACATATATAGCACTATTCACGTATACGACACTATTCACAAATACGGCACTATTAACCGAAAAATGAAATTTTCTCTTTTTCTTCCAGATGTCTTTTATGGTTACTATCTTTGATTGTATCCATGTTTTGATCTTTATTTTTTGAATTCTACTTCACACTTGGTTATTATGGAGTATTATTGAATTTGGGTAAACCGAAATACGAATCCCTAATATTTGTCCTTCTGTCTCACTGGATTCGTTCTCTAAAATGTTTTTCATCATCCTCAGTCCTTAATGGTGATAGTTGATGAATATCTTTGGCCTGTAGTGCAAAGATGAATGATTACCTGATGAATATCTTTGGCCCGTAGTGCAAAGATGAACAGGTGTTGAGATGAACATGACCAACTGGTGATACAAATGAATATCTTTGTCCCGTAGTGCTAATATGTATATTGATGTTACAGGGATAAAATATTGATGATGGACTTTTAAATTCATAGATGATAGTAGATTTCATTCTCTACTTAACTCTTCTAATGAATTGTTGTTTCCGCTGTTATTGTTGATTTAAAACTTGTTGTCGATTATATTCTATCAGATTTTTCCTGTTGAAGACTAATGATAATTTGTTGTATATTATCTTAGTCATAATATTCTTTACTGGGATAGTTGAGCTCACCCCTTTCCTTTTTGTTCCATTTTTCTTTTCAGGAGGTGAGAACATAGCAGGATCGAGCCGGGGTATGGAGTGATAGTTCTAGAAAGATGTTTTAGCAGTCCTCACTATTTCTATAAAATAGTGTATGAATAATTGTAATGAGGACTTATTTGAGTGTTGATATTGTCTAGAAGATAATATTTGTATTTAAACTCACAGTATGTGTGGTCGTATTTTGCACGACACTTGTATTATTGAAGTTGTAGTTTGCTTTCTGTACCATGTATTTGGCGACTCAGAATGGGTGATGTATACCTATTTTGGGGGCGTCACACAAACTACAAGGGGAAAGAAACATGTAACACTGTTACCCACAGTACAACCCCATAAGTGGAGATGATGATGGAAGAAAGGGAGGAGTGTGACCCAGGCCTGCAGGTGACGGCGTTAATGAATGAGGCCAAGTTCAGAAATTTTTTCGATCAGATAGGATTGGACAAAGAAGCAAGGATTGAGGCAACCAGGGCAATCATTAAGGCTGCCGAGACTTATGAGACTTGCATGGCTATAAGCAAAGATTTACGAAGACGATGGAGGAAGAAGAAAATAAGATATCTTTCTCTAAAGCTGATAGAGAGATAAGATACCCGCACAACAGGCCGTTATATGTGACAGCAGTAATCAATGACATAGAGGTGCATAGGGCGTTCATTGACAATGGAGCTTCTGTAAATATTATGCCCTACACAGTGTTCAAACGGTTAGGCCTGCCGGAGAAGAATATTCTGAAGGAACAAACAAACATTACATGCCAACCAGAGCACAAGAACCCTAGGACACATCAAGGCGGACATAAAAGTTGGGAAGATTTGAGGGCCTGTAATGTTCCATGTTGCAGAGGTGGATGCAGTATATCATGTCTTGCTGGGAAGAGCTTGGCAAAATGACTACGGGGTGGTACCCTCGGTCTTTCATCAATGTCTGAAAGCTATCTGGAAAGGGAGAGAAATGAAGGTACCAACAACTCAGAATCCCTTTGGACCAGAGGAGGCACATATCACCGAAACAACTTTTTTCGATGATGTCGCTGAAGAGGGAGAGAACCAGATTGCAAGGCCTGATTCCCTAAGACTAGCAAGTTGGGAAGAAGTGCAGGAAGATAAGTTTGTACCTTCAGATAAAGAGAAGAAGAAGACGACCCCAAAACACGGAGAATGTTCCAAAAACAAGAAGCCAGTGGTAGTAGATCTGGAGAAAGAAGGAAGAGAAGAAAGGAAAAGGCCAGCTGACCCTGAAGATGCCAGAAATATAATAAATGCTAAGTGGATGGCATGATCTGCGGATGGCACAATCTGAGGATGGCCAAAAGACAAAATGGAGAGGGTTGTTAAACCCGACGGAAAGGTGGTGTTTCAATTGTGACGGTGCAAGGGAGAAGAGCCCAAGGAAGCGTGTGAACCCAATGGCTCAGGAGGTGTCCCCCACTCCAGAAATAATGAATGAGGAGAAGTTGTAAAGCAGAAGGTAGAACCAGTTCCAGGATGCTTCGAGGATAGGCCAAAACCTCAACAAAATGAATTAGAGGAAGTTAATTTTGTAACAGAGGGAGGAACGCCAAGACCAACTTATGTCAACAAGGAGCTGGATGCTAATTAGAAGGAAGAACTTGTACAATTATTACGAGGGTATAGGGATGTCTTTTCTTGGAATTACGATGAGATGCCCGGAATTGACAAGGATCTTGTGGAGCACAATCTAAACATAAGCCCGGGAATGAAGCCAGTGAGGCAAGCACCTCGCAACTATGCACCCGAAGTCAAAACTCAAATAAAGGAAGAGATCAAGAAGTTGCTGGAAGTAGTGTTCATCAAGCCAATTCAACATCCAACATGGCTATCCAGCATTATACCGGTAAAGAAATCAAATGGACAGCTACGAATATGTGTGGATTTTAGAGACTTGAACAAGGCATGCCCGAAGGACATATACCCATTACCCAACATAGACACTTTGGTAGATGCAACGGTTAATCATGAGATGTCATTCATGGACGGGTTTATGGGTTACAATCAAATAAAAATGTCCGTAGAAGATGCAGAGTTGACAACCTTTCGTACCCCGTTTGGGAATTTTTACTATGTAGTAATGCCATTGGGGTTGAAGAATGCGGAGGCAACTTATCAAAGGGCAATGCACACCATATTTCATGACATGATTCATGATATAGTGGAGGACTACGTGGATGACATAGTAGTGAAATCCAAGAAGGCGACAACTCATGTAGAGGACTTGAGGAAAGTGTTTGAGCGATGCCGAAGGTACAAGTTGAGGATGAATCCATAGAAGTGCGCTTTTGGGATGACGGCTAGAAAATTCTTGGGCTTTTTGGTGCACAACAGAGGTTTAGAGGTGGACCCAAGCAAGGCAAAAACAATCACAGAGATGCCCCCACCAAAAACACAGAAACAGTTGAAGAGCTTTCTAGGGAAAGTTTCATACATGAGAAGATTCATGCCAGCATTAGCCGAAGTCACAGAACCTTTCGGAAAATTGCTAAAAGGAAAAGCACAATGGGACTGGGGGCAAAACCAACAACAGGCCTTTGAAAAGGTGAAAAGAATTTTGGCTTCAGCGCAAACGATGGTAGTGCCACAAAGAGGAACGCCGTTGTAGTTATACATCACATCTACCAAGAAGTCCATAGGCGGATTGATCACGCAGGAGGTGGATGGAGAAGAGAAACCTGTGTATTACATTAGCTAGATAATCAGAGGACTAGAAACTAGGTATTCACAGGTGGAGAGGCATTGCCTAGCATTGGTGTTCATTGCGCAGAAAATGAGGCATTATTTTTTAGCGCACGAAGAAAAGCTTGCAACAAGAAATGATCCAATCAGATACCTATTAACTAAGCCAGCATTAGTAGGAAGACTTGCCAGATAGATGATGATTCTTTCAGAGTACAACATCAAGTGTGTAACACCTAAGGCGATTCGATGTCAAGCCTTGGAAGACCTGCTGGCTCAATTTCCAAATGGAGAATATAAACCCCCTTTTGAGGATCTTCCGGGTGGAGAAGTAGAATCAATCGAGTTAATGGATGAGGACCCATAATGGTGGAGTTTGGCTTTTGATGGATCATCTGCAGAAGGTAAAGGCAGAGAAGGAGTGGTGTTGACCACCAAAGAAGGAAATGAAGTGGCCTTGTCATACAAATTGTGTAAGACCCCAACTTATTATTAATGAAATTGAATTTCCTCTGTTTATTATTTTAAAAATAGTAAGGGTTGATTTGATTAATGTGGTTAGTTATGGGTAAAATGCGCAAATATTTCAAATAAGCAAGTGGTTATAAAATATTCATTGTTGTCGGGGAATATTCGTTTGGTTGTGGAATATTCTTACTTCTTGAGAGAGAATATTAAATGCGACGACCAACCTTGTGTATAACGGAAAGCGATTGGATGAAGAAAACGATAAGTATAAGTTGTTTATAAATAACTGCGTAGTTGTTACCGTTAATACTGTTGGAATACCCGGTGGTTAAAACACAATAGAACACGATATTGCATCAATTATTGATTCTTACGTAAGAAGACACTACTCAATAATTTTTACAGTAATTACTATTCAATATTTTATTTTATTGATTCAATAATTGTTGCGTTGATATTTTATATTATTGTTGTTTCAATAATTGTCATTACACAGTATTTTCCTTTATCGAATCAATAATTCATATTATTTGAATAATATTATTAGATAGCATTATTGGCAATGTCTAGAAAGTTCTGTCTAAGGAGAGGTTTGGTCACCTAATTGCGCGCTAATAAGGAGAAATCCTTATTGGAAAGCCTCCTCTTTCCTGGGAACGGTCTGGTTGTCAGTATTTTGATTCTGTAATATTATTTATGGATAATTAATTATTGATTTATATGATAAGGAAAATATTCATTTTATGTGGATATAGATGGAGAAAATTTTTAATGTGACAATTGTTGAAAATCGATATTTTATCTTTTCTAATAAAATAATTCATTTAAATTTATTATTATATTTTAATAATATAAAAATGGTGATATTATTACAATGAATGTGGGATATAGGAATAAATGAGGAGAAAGAGTATTTTTGTTACTAAAAATATTTAAAACATGTTTTTCATGTTTGTGGACCCCATTTCTTGACTGAAATTTGATTATAGACTGTAAAATCGTCCGTATGTTGATTTCGGTCAATTTTTGCTTGGAATTTAGAAAAACTTAAACCTACAAAGTTGTAGAGAATTAAATTTCCTATGGAATGGACATAAGATTTGAATTTTTCTTATAAAAGGGCTATTTTTTGTGAATTATTGAAGTTCCAGTATATCGGGTCTGAATCGATTTTTGGAGTTTTAAATATTTTTGTTTAGAAAAACGTTTTTGGTGATTTTGTCACTTGTATGGCTGATGTCGTGACCAAAAAAGTGGGCTAAGGAAAATTTATAAAAATATATTAATATTTTATTAAATTTTCTACTTTGGTGTTCTAAGTATTTTTCTATAAATAGGGTGCTTATGTTAGAATTGAAAAACACACCAGAAACAAGTTTTCTCTCTCTTTCTCTCTCTATATTGTCGAGCATATTCTTTTGAGTATTTTGATACTTTGAGTGTTGCTATACGGTGCAAGATCCCTTCAGCATTATATTCAGTATTCAAGTCAGAAGTACTGTCTTTTCGAGGTAAGGGATGTTATTTCTTTAAAATGATATTACTTCTTCTAATATCATTATGCTGGAATATTGGTAAGATTTTTCTTGTGAAATTCTTATCTTTTAGTGTCGGGGTTACTATTCACGTATACGACACTATTCACGAATACGACACTATTCACAGAAAAATTAAATTTTCATTTTTTGTCCAAAATATCTATTATGGATACTAGCTTTGATTGTATCCATGTTTTGATCATTCTTGAATTTTACTCCACTATGATTATTTATGAAGTATTTTTGAACTTGGATTGTTTAAAGTACGAATCCTTAATATTCGTTCTTTTGTTTCACTGGATTCATTTTCTTTAAAATATTTTTCATCATCCTCAGTCCTAAATGATGATATTACTGAATATATTTGGCCTGTAGTGCAAAGATGGATGAATTTTTGATGAATATCTTTGGCCCATAGTGCAAAGATGAACAGGTGTTGAGATGAACATGACCAACTGATGAATATCTTTGGCCTGTAGTGCAAAGATGAATATTTGATTCAAGATGTATATTGATTGATGTTACAGGGATAAAATATTGATGATGTACTTTTAAATTCATAGATAATAGTAGATTTCACTCTCTACGTAACTCTTCTATGAATTATTTTTTCCGCTGCGAATATTGATCTAAAACTTGTTGTCTATTATATTCTATCAGATTTTTCCCTGTTGAAGACTAACGATAATTTGTTCTATATTATCTTATTCATAATATTCTTTACTGGGCTATTTGAGCTCACCTTTTTCCTTTTTGTTCCATTTTTCTTCTCAGGAGGCGAGAATGTAGCGAGTACTAGTCGGGGTATGGAATGAAGGTTCTAGGAAGTTGTTTTTGAATTCCTCACTATTTTTGTAAAATAGTGTATCAATAATTGTAATGAGGAATTATTTGGGTGTGAATATTGTCTAGATGACAATATTTGTATTTAAACTCACAGTTTATGTGTTGTCATATTTTGCACGACAATTGTATTAATAAAGTTATAGTTATTTCTGTACCATGTATTTGGCGACTCAGAATGGGTGTTGCATACCTATTTTTGGGGCGTCACAAATTGGATTTCCCTTGTATAAACAATGAAGCAGAATATGAGGCGTTCATACTAGGATTGTTGGCAGCTCAAGAATTAGGAGCCAAACATCTTAAGGTAAAATGAGATTCAAACCTCATAGTACAACAGATAAGAGGCCAATTTGGAGAGAAGGAACCTATCTTGGCGCCATATCGAACTGTAGCACAAAAGGTGATAGAGGATTTCAAGAAGGTGGTGATTGAATATTTGCTAAGAGGACAAAATAAACAACTTGATGCACTAGCAACAGTAGCGTCTCGAGTCTATGTCCAAGGAGAGAACTTGGATGTAAAAGTAATAAAGAGAACCCTCCCAACCATGGTGCTAAACTTGTTCCCCAAAGACATAATAGATGATTGGAGACATAACATCTCCCATCAATTGCAAACAAAGGAGGGAACAATACCTATCGTGGAGTTACAGAAGTACAACATCATCAAAAGTGTCTTGTATCACAAAGAAGCAGACAATGTATTGACACGATGCTTGGGGAGGCAGGAAGCAAATAGAGTCTTGCATCAGGTGCATGACGAGAATTGCAGATTGGCAGATATAGGCCTGTATCGTAGGTTGCAACGTTAAGGGTATTATTGGCCTGAAATGAAGAAGGAAGCAGATGTCCTACAAAGCCAATGCGTTTCATGCCAAGAATACCCTGGGGAAGATGAATGAGCCTTCATTGAAGACATAGTGGATTGGTGAATCCCTTATGTGGAGTTCTTATAAAGAGGTACTCTTCTGACTAAAAAGAAGGACGTAATTATAATCAAGAGGAAGTCATAACGTTTCTTCTTGTAAAATGGAGAATTGTTTAGAAGAGGATTCAATGGCAAGCCCCTACGGTGTCTGGAACTAGGTGAAGCCAAAGATTTGGTTTACCAAATGCACAAGGATGAACACCAAGGGGGAGATAAGTTGTACAAACAACTTATCGATCGTGGTTACTACTGGCCAAAGATGGAGGGAGATTGTCTAGAATTTTTTAAAAAGTGCCACATTTGTCAAATATATGGAAACTTGATCCATGCTCCCGCCGTGGATTTGTGAACCTTGGCAACACCATGGCCCTTTCATACATGGGTAATGGATCTTATAGGTCATGTTCACCCTAATTCTAAGGGTAACATATGGATTTTAACTGCCACTGAGATGTACACAAAGTGGGTGGAAACAATACCCTTGAAGAAGGCCACGGGAACAACAATGAAAATTTTTATCAAGGAGCACATCATTTGTCGTTTTGGGATCCCGAAGATCATTTTGTCAGATAATGAAACTCCCTTCATCAACAGGGACATCAAAAATCTGATGGACAAATACAGGGTTAAACATTACAAATCATCACCCTACTACCCGAAAGGCAACAGACAAGTAGAGGCTACAAACAAAACCTTGATAAAAATTTTATCAAAAACCCTAGACGATCATCCGAAGACATGGGCAGAACAACTACCAATAGCGTTACGGGCATATCGAACTTCAAAAAAAAAAGCTCTACAAAGAGACCCCATACGCTTTGGTTTATGGTGAAGAAGCTATCTTGCCCGCCGAAATAGTAATACCTTCGGCTCGAATGAAACTTCAAAGCTTGGTTGAGGAAGAAAATCGACCAGCCGCCTTGGAGGCCTTAGTTGACTTCCGAGATAAGGCTAAAGAAAAGCTTGAACTGTAAGACCCCGACTTTTATGAAATTAAAGTCTAAATTAATTTATGGTTATTATTTTAAAACTGTAAAATGTTAAATTGATAAATGGTCAAATGAACAATTAAGCGGATAAATGAGTTAATAATAGAGGAGTATTGTAAGACCCCAACTTATTACAAATGAAATTAAACTTCTTCTATTTATTATTTTGAAATAGTAAGGGTTGATTTGATTAATGTGGTTAGTTACAGTAATTACTGTTCAATATTTTATTTTATTGATTCAATAATTGCTATGTTGATATTTTATATTATTGTTGTTTCAATAATTGTCATTACACAAATTTTTTCCATTATCGGATCAATAATTCATATTATTTGAATAATATTATTAGATAATATTATTGGCAATGTCTAGAAAGTTCTGCCTAAGGAGAGGTTTCATCACCTAATTGTCCAAGAAGGAGAAATCCTTATTGAAAGCCCTTCTTTCCGGGAATGTACTGGTTGCCACAAGATTGTGATTCTCAGAATATTATTTGTGAATAATTAATTATTGATTTATATGATAATGAAAATATTCATTTTATGTGGATATAGGTGGAGAAAATTTTAATGTGACAATTGTTGAAAAATTAGTATTTTATCTTTTTCTGATAAAATAATTCATTTAAATATATTATTATATTTTAATAATATAATAATGGTGATATTTTTACAATGAATGTGGGATATACGAATATATGAGGAGAAAAAGTATTTTTGTTACTAAAAACATTTAAAATATGTTTTTCATGTTTGTAGACTCCATTTCTTAACTGAAATTTGATTATAGCTTGTAAAATCGCCCGTTTGTAGATTTCAGTCAATTTCTGTTTGGAATTTGGAAAAACTTTCTTCTGCAAAGTTGTAGAGAATGAAATTTCCTATGGAAAGGACATAAGGTTTGAATTTTTCTGATAAAAAGGCTATTTATTATGAATTATTGAAGTTCCGAAATTCCAGAATAATTAATTTTTGAAGTTTTAAATATTTTTAATAAGAAAAACGTTTTTTTTTTATTTAGGTGAGGTGGGTCACTCTTGGTGGCTGATGTTTTGAATCAGATTATGTGTGCATAAGAATTTAATAAATATTTATTAATATTTTATTAAATTTTTTGCTTTGGTGTTCTAAGCATTTTCCTATAAATAGGGTGCGTAGGTTAGAATTGAAAATCACACCAGAAATTGAAGTTTTCTTTCTCTATATTTTCGAGCGTATTCTTGTGAGTATTTTGATACTTTGAGTGTTGCTATACGGTGCAAGTTCCCTTCAAAGACTATATACCAGATTCCAAATTAGAAGTACAATCTTTTCAAGGTAAGGGATGTTATTTTTTCTTAAATGATATTATTTTCTTCGATATCATTATGCCGAAATATTGGTTTGATCTTTTAGTCAAATTTAGATTTTTTTGTGTCGGGGTTACTATTCACGTATACGGCACTATTAACGAATACGTCACTATTCATCAAAAAATGATTTTTTTTCCTTTTCGTCCAAAATATCTATTATGGATACTAGCTTTGATTGTATCCATGTTTTGATCATTCTTGAATTTTACTCCACTATGATTATTTATGAGGTATTTTTGGACATGGATAAACCGAAATACGAATCCTTAATATTTATTCTTTTCTTTCACTAGATTCGTTTTCTTTAAAATATTTTTCATCATCCTCAGTCCTAAATGATGATATTATTGAATATCTTTGGCCTGTAGTGCAAAGATTAATGTGATTTTATGATGAATATCTTTGGCTGTAATGCAAAGATATACATGTGTTAAGATGAACATGACCAACTGATGAATATCTTTGGCCTGTAGTGCAAAGATGAATATTTGATTCCAGATGTATATTGATTGAGGTTACAGGGATAAAATATTGATGATGGACTTTTAATTTATTAGATAATAGTAGATTTTATTCTCTACATAACTCATCTATGAATTATTATTTCCGCTGCGAATATTGATCTAAAACTTGTTGTCTATTGTATTTTATCAGATTTTTCCCTGTTGAAGACTAACGATAATTTGTTCTATATTATCTTAGTCATAATATTCTTTACTGGGCTAGTTGAGCTCACCCTTTTCCTTTTTGTTCCATTTTTCTTCTCAGGAGGCGAGAATGTAGCGAGTTCTAGTCGGGGTGTGGAATGATGGTTCTAGAAAGATGTTTTAGTAGTTCTCACCATTTTTGTAAAATAATGTACCAATAATTATAATGAGGACTTATTTGGGTGTGAATATTGTCTAGACGGCAATATTTGTATTTAAACTCATAGTTTTCATGTTATATTAATAAATTTGTAGTTGTTTCTGTACCATGTTATTGACGACTCAAAATGGATGATGTTTACCTATTTTGGGGGCGTCACAGTTGGTATCAGAGCTTAGGGATATGATCTTTGGCAGAGATTGGGGAATAGAACACTAGGAGGGGAGAAACGAGTAAATCCTTCGCTAGTGTGTCCTACCTAAGCTTATTTGTTGGTTGGTCAGTATATAGGGATATTATGTGATATGTTGATTTCTTTAATTAACCTTTGTTTTATGGAAGTATTTGAGAATGTCGATTGAGAATGTTAACAGTGGAATAAATGAGACCGTAGAGACACCTTTACTCATCAACGAGGAGAACGTGCAAAAGGCTGGCACTGTTCCTCCTGTGAACAACACCACTGAGCAGATGATGAACGATGGGATGTTTAGAAGCTTTTGCAGTTCATACAAAATCAGAAGAGGGAGACTCGTGCACAAAATATAGGTGGAAATGAAAACAACGCACGGTTTGTCACAGCCAAGCAGTTCAAAGAGTTAGGACCACCAGAATTCTGGGGATAGCCGGATCCGATTAAGGCAGAAACGTGGGTCAAACAAATCACCAAGATATTCGATGTCTTGGGATGTACTGAGGAACAAAAGGTTTCATTTGCCACCTTTATGTTCCGTAATGAGGCAGATTACTGGTGGAAATCTGTGAAGCGTACCCATCTAGCCGCACTCAGTATGTCTTGGGAGACGTTTCAGAAACTGTTCAATGACGAGTACTTTCCTGAAAGTATTCATCATATGAAGGAAGTGGAGTTCATTAGACTGGAACAAAATAAAATGACGGTGTCCCAGTACGAGGCAATGTTTGAAGAGTTATCAAGGTTTGCACCTCATTTGCTGGAGAATGAGGAACGTATGACGCGGATGTTTCTGAGAGGTTTGAAACCCGACATACGTCAGTATCTCATTTCTCATAAATTTTCTCTCTATTTAGATGTTGTCAACAGGGCTCAATTGTTCGAGCGAGATAACAAGTACATTCAATCGAGGGACCATAATCAAGATCATACTGGTGATAGCAGTCATCAGAACAACGATAACCAGCGGAGAAAGAAGAACACGGACAAAGGCGGTAACCACTCTGGTGGTAATCATGGCCATGAGAATAAAAGAAGTGAGTCGGGAGGAGATTTTAAAAAGAGGAGATTCAACAACGACCATGTGAAGACGCCGGCAACCAAAGAAAGAAATGGTTCTATGGAGGAGAACGACCACCGGCAGATGCTATAAATGCGGGAAAGAGGGACATATCAGCCCAAACTGCCCACAACAGTTCAAGGTACATTATAATTGTGGAAAGGAATGACTTATCGCTCGAGATTGCACGGTAGTAAAACCAAGTCCAGCAGAGATGGTGACTCAAAAGGCTGTCCCAGAAAAGTCAAAGTTAACAGTTCCTGGAAGAGCATTTGTCGTGACTGGTCAAAATGCGAGGAACCCAAACGAGGTGATCACGGGTAAGCTAATCATAAATTCTTGCGAAGTTTATACCTTACTAGATACCGATG
This sequence comes from Panax quinquefolius, assembly GCA_020205615.1. Lineage (NCBI taxonomy): Eukaryota > Viridiplantae > Streptophyta > Magnoliopsida > Apiales > Araliaceae > Panax > Panax quinquefolius. Next base: position 12,463,654 of record CM035158.1, read on the forward strand.
CTACCCATTCATTTATCTCTCCTGCTTGTGCTCAACGTTTAAACTTAACTCCAAAGAAATTAGACTTTGATTTATCTGTGGAGACTCTGTTAGGAGAAACTTTCATCACATCCACTGTTTATAAATCTTGTTTGATCCAAGTTGGCACCATCACATTACCTGTTGATCTTATCTCTTTAAAGATACTTGCTTTTGATGTGATTTTAGGGATTGATTGGTTAACTACTCATCATGCCAAAATTGATTATTTTCATAAGGTTGTTAGTTTTCATATTCCTAACCAACCTGTTGTATGCAATTCAAGCAACTAAACCATTAAAATCAATCATCGCATATCTAGTCATAAAGCTATTCGTTTATTGAAAAACGGATGTCAAGCTTTCTTAGCCCATGTTATGGATTTGAATAAAGACACGTCAGATTTGAATAATATTCCTGTTGTTAGTAAATTTCCTGACATGTTTCCGGAAGAACTTCCTGGTCTACCCCCAGAACGTGAAGTTGAATTCTTTATTGATCTTGAACCTGGTACAAAACCCATTTCTAAAACCCCATATCGAATGGCTCCTATTAAACTTCAGGAGTTAAAAGTCTAACTACAGGAATTGTTGGACATCGGTTTCATTTGTCTTAGTACATCTCCTTGGGGTGCTCCTGTTTTATTTGTAAAGAAGAAAGATGGGAGTATGAGACTTTGTATTGACTATCAAGAATTGAACCATGTCACCATCAAGAATAGGTATCCTCTACCTCGTATTGATGACCTGTTTGACTAGTTACAAGGAGCACAATTCTTTTCAAAGATCGATCTTCGTTCTGGATATCATTAGCTGAAGATTAGAACTGAGGATATTCCAAAGACTGCCTTCAGAACTAGGTACGGGCATTATGAATTCTTAGTCATGTCTTTTGGATTGACTAATGCTCCTGCGGCTTTCATGGATATGATGAACCGAGTATTCAAGAAATATTTAGATCAATTCGTTATTGTCTTTATTGATGACATCCTTATATATTCCAAAAGCCGTGAAGATCATGAGCACCATTTGAAGCTAGTACTCCAAAGGCTTCGTGAAAACAAGCTATATGCCGAGTTAAAGAAATGTGAGTTCTGGCTTGAGGAAGTAGCATTCCTTGGGTACGTGGTGTCAAAATATGGAGTATCTATTGACCCGGCAAAGATTGAAGCAATACAAAGTTGGGAGCAACCGAAGTCGGTGACCGAAGTATGTAGCTTTGTGGGCTTAGCTGGTTATTATCGGAGATTCGTGGAAGGATTGTCTTGAATCACTACTCCATTAACTCAGTTGGCTCGGAAAGATATAAAATTCGTATGGAGCGAGGAATGCGAGAAGAGTTTTCAAGAGCTTAAGAGGATGACTCATTTCGGCACCTGTTCTGACAATACCATCTGGTTCGGATGGATTTGTTATCTACAACGATGCTTCAGGCAAAGGGTTAGGATGTGTTCTCATGCAATGTGGGAATGTCATAGCCTATGCCTCGCGACAACTTAAAGAATATGAGAGGAATTATCCTACTCATGATCTAGAGTTGGCAGCAGTCATTTTCGCGTTAAAAATCTGGAGGCACTATCTATATGGAGAGAAAGTGGAGATATATTCAGACCATAAAAGCCTCAAATATTTTTTCACCCAAAAGGAACTAAACATGCGACAACGACGTTGGCTCGAGCTGTTGAAAGATTATGACCACACTATTCAATAAAGATCCTCGAAAAAGAACGTAGTAGCCGACGCGGCTGAGTGTAAGATCATATGCGAGAACAAGTGTGATGTTGTCAACACAAAGGCCCATTTTGTGTGATTTACAAAAGATGAAGATAGAATTAAAGACTCTAGGGACCCATGTGATGATGTCAAGTATACACATAGAGCCAACTTTAATAGAAAAAGTTAAAGTTGCTCAAGCCACTGACCTGGAGCTGATGCATATGAAGAAGAAAGTACAAGAAGGTGCTATTCCGGAAGCAAGAATCGATGAAGAAGGAATACTTCGAGTCCACTCCAGACTTTGTGTTCCTAACGACTCTGATTTGAAATATAAGATCATGACGGAGGCACATAATACACCGTTTGCAATCCATCCTAGAAGTACCAAAATGTATCATGATCTTCGACATACATTTTAGTGGAATAATATGAAGAGAGAGATTGCAAAGTTTATCTCGAGGTGTTTAACTTGTCAACGTGTAAAGGAGGAGCATCAAGTACCTAAGGGTCCGTTGCAACCACTTGAGATTCTGAAATAGAAGTGGGAACACATTACCATGGATTTCGTTACGGGTCTTCCCACGGTTTCTCCAGGTATAAATGCTATTTGGGTTATTGTAGATAGATTAACCAAGTCTACTCATTTCTTACCGATACGGGAGACTTATTCCCTTGAACATCTTGCTCATATGTATGTAAATGAGATTGTAAGATTGCTTGGCATGCCAGTATCCATAGTTTCGGATCGTGACCCAAGATTCACTTAACGATTTTGGGTTAGCTTGCAAAAAGCTATGGGCATAGATTTATGATTTAGTTCGGCATACCATCCTCAAACCAGACGCACAATCGAGAGAGACTATTCAAACTCTTGAAGATCTATTAAGACTCGTGTCCCTAGACTTCAAAGGAGTTGGGATAAGTATTTACCATCGGGTGGAATTCTCCTACAACAACAGCTTATCGTGAAAGTATAGGGTAGCTCCATTCAAGCATTGTATGGAAGAAAGTGTCGCTTCTCCAATATGTTGGGATGAGGTGGGTGAAGCAACATTGTTAGGACCAGAGTTGGTACGATTACTACGTAAAAGATCCAAATGATTCGACAACGATATACAAACCAAGACAAGATCGACAAAAGAGTTATGCGGATCTTCATCGAAAGGAAGTGGAATTTAGTATCGGGGATCATGTATTGTTGCATGTCGCCCCCATGGAAGGAGTCACAAGATTCGAGAAGAGAGGAAAGCTCAATCCACGATTTATCGGTCCATTTCGATTCTTGACCGAGTAGGAAATGTAGCCTATAGACTCGCGCACCTCCAAGTATGTCTCGTGTTCATAATGTTTTTCATATATCTATGCTTCAGAATATGTGAAAGACCCAACAACGTTATTGAGTTAGAATCGGATGAGATAGTCAAAGACTTAACGTATACGAGGAGGTACCACAAGATCTTGGATAGAAGGAGCATGTCTTTTACGCATACAAAGGTCATACCATAAGTCAAAGTTTTATGGAGGAACCATGCTATTGATGAAATGACCTGGGAGTTGGAAACGAAAATGAAAGCGAGGTATCTTAACCTTTTCGAAACATCAGGTACGTACGTTAATTTCAAGGACGAAATTTCATAAGGAGGGGAGGCTGTAAGACCCCAACTTATTATAAATGAAATTAAACTTCCTCTATTTATTATTTTGAAATAGTAAGGGTTGATTTGATTAATGTGGTTAGTTATGGGTAAAATGCGCAAATATTTCAAGTATGCAAGTTGTTATAAAATATTCATTTTTATCGGAGAATATTCATTTGGTCGTGGAATATTCTTACTATCGGGGAATATTCGTACGACAGCACAGCCTTGTGTGGGCCCTATAACAGAAAGTGATTGGATGAAGAAAACGACAAGTATAAGTTGTTTATAAATAACGACGTAGTTGTTAACGTTAATACTGTTGGAATACCCGGTGGTTAAAACACAGTAGCACACGGTATTGCACCAATTATTGATTCTTACGTAGGAATGCACTACTCAATAATTGTTACAGTAATTACTGTTCAATATTTTATTTTATTGATTCAATAATTGCTATGTTGATATTTTATATTATTGTTGTTTCAATAATTGTCATTACACAGTATTTTCCATTATCGGATCAATAATTCATATTATTTGAATAATATTATTAGATAACATTATTGGCAATGTCTAGAAAGTTCTGTCTAAAGAGAGGTTTGGTCACCTAATTGCACGCCAGTAAGGAGAAATCCTTATCGGAAAGCCCCTCTTTCTTAGAAATGTTCTGGTTGCACATGATTGTGATTCTGTAATATTATTTGTGAATAATTAATTATTGATTTTTATGATAATGAAAAATATTCATTTTATGTGGATATAGATGGAGAAAATTTTAATGTGACAATTGTTGAAAAATTAATATTTTATCTTTTTCTGATAAAATAATTCATTTAAATATATTATTATATTTTAATAATATAATAATGGTGATATTTTTACAATGAATGTGGGATATATGAATATATGAGGAGGAAAAGTATTTTTGTTACTAAAAATATTTAAAACATGTTTTTCATGTTTGTGGACTCTATTTCTTGACTAAAATTTGATTATAGCTTGTAAAATCGCCCGTTTGTGGATTTCAGTCAATTTCTGTTTGGAATTTGGAAAACCTTTCTTCTTCAAAGTTGTAGAGAATGAGATTTCCTATGGAAAGGACATAAGGTTTGAATTTTTCTGATAAAGGGCTATTTATTATGAATTATTGAAGTTCCGAAATTCCAGAATAATTGATTTTTAAAGTTTTAAATATTTTTAATAAGAAAAACGTTTTTTTATTTAGGTGAGGTGGGTCACTCTTGGTGGCTGATGTTTTGAATCAGATTATGTGTGCGTAAGAATTTAATAAATATATATTAATATTTTATTAAATTTTCTGCTTTGGTGTTCTAAGCATTTTCCTATAAATAGGGTGCTTAGGTTAGAATTGAAAATCACACCAGAAACTGAAGTTTTCTCTCTCTCTATATTATCGAGAGTATTCTTATGAGTATTTTGATACTTTGAGTGTTGCTATACTGGTGCAAGTTTCCTTCAAAGACTATATCCTAGATTCCAATTGTAAGTAAGTACAATCTTTTCAAGGTAAGGGATGTTATTTTCTTCTTAAATGATATTATTTTCTTCAATATCATTATGCCAAATATTGGTTTGAACTTTTAATCAAATTTAGAACTTTTTGTGTTGGGGTTACTATTCACGCTATTTACGCACTATTCACGAATACTTAAAGACTATTCATCGAAAAAATAAAATTTTTCTTTTTTTTCGTCAAAATATCTATTATGGATACTAGCTTTGATTGTATCCATGTTTTGATCATTCTTGAATTTTACTCCACTATGATTATTTATGAGGTATTTTGGACATGGATAAACCAAAAATACTTAATCCTTAATATTTATTCTTTTGTTTCACCGGATTCGCTTTTCTTTAAAATATTTTTCATCATCCTCACCCTAAATGATGATATTATTGAATACCTTTGGCTGTAGTGCAAAGATTAATGTGATTTTATGATGAATATATTTGGTCAGAATGCAAAGATGTACATGTGTTGAAATGAACATGACTAATCGATGAATATCTTTGGCCCAGTAGTCAAAAGATGAATATTTGATTCCGTATGTATATCGATTGATGTTACAGGGATAAAATTTTGATGATGGACTTTTAAATTCATAGATAATAGTAGATTTCATTCTCTACATAACTCATCTATGAATTATTATTTCATTCCGCGAATATTGATCCGAAACTTGTTGTCTTATCAGTATTTTATCGATTTTTCCTCGTTGAAGACTAACGATAATTTGTTCTATATTATCTTAGTCATAATATTCTTAATCGGGCTAGTTGAGCTCACCCTTTCCTTTTTGTTTCATTTTTCTTCTCAGGAGGCGAGAATGTAGCGAGTTCTAGTCGGGGTGAGGAATGATGGTTCTAGAAAGATGTTTTAGTAGTCCTCACCATTGTTGTAAAATAATGTACCAATAATTGTAATAAGGACTTATTTGGGTGTGAATATTGTCTAGACGGCAATATTTGTATTTAAACTCACAGTTTTCATGTTGTATTAATAAATTTGTAGTTGTTTCTGTACCATGTTATTGACGACTCAAAATAGGTGATGTATGCCTATTTTGGGGGCGTCACAAGTATGAAACCTTTTAGAATATTGTGGTCTATGAGAGGGGCGGTTAATACTGATAGAGGTGGAATAATCTTGAGGCTTATTTTCCTAATTCTTCAAACTTTCCACACATTCCTCACCAACCTTTTCTTTAATTGTTTAATTTCATTTTGGTGGGACAAGGGAGTTAGGCAATTGATTGAGCCTAATAAGGCAAAATTAGGAGATGTCTTTCTCATTCTTCTCATAACCTCTTCCTTCCGTAGCCCAAAATTTTGATAAGATAGAGAGAGAGAAAAGGAGAAAGAAGAAGAAGAGAAAAGGAAGAAAAAGAAAAATACCATCATTTTTATTTTCAGCACACTTTCTCATTCTCTCATGTTCCCTCCCGTAGCCATGTTTAGAAGAAGAAAGTGAGAAGAGGGAAAGGAAAGAGAAAGAAAGGAAGAAAGGAAGAAAGAAGAAGATGAAATCATAGAAGCATGAAGGTAGATTATGAACTCAAAAGGTAAAACCAAAACTTTTCATCTCTTTAATTTTCCTAAGAGTTTGATTTGTTGAAGGTTGGGTTATAGGGAATCATGATGGATCCAAAGTAATAATGAAGTATATGATGATTTTATGTTTAATCCATGTCATAATAGAATTTAAGATCAAAAAGTTGGGCATTTGTTTGAGGATGAACAAAAGTTATGTTGAGGACTTAAATCAAACTTGTAAAAGTGTTGATGGTTGATTTATGTTTAAAATCTGAGGAGGAGGATCTATAGATTAAGAAATTATGAAAATATTCCAATTTGAATGGATTAAAAATGATTTAAATTGAAGTTGTGATGAAAGTTTTCGTAAAACATGTTAAATGATGAAAAACTTAGTCTTGGGGGACTTTTGAGCCAAATTTCGAAATAATTAATGAATCTGAAAAATTATGAAATCATGTGGGTTTTGTAGAGCATTTTACAAGCTTTCCATAGCCTCGAAAATGGACTAATTCTGATAACGGATGAAGAAGTTATGAAGATTTGAAGTATGTGTGTCAAAAGTTGCAAAATCTGGAAATTTGGAGTTAAGTGCCAAAGGTCGAGAGCCTAGGCACTAGGCTCGGCACGTAGAATCTGTTTTTGGGTTCCTAGGCACTTTCCCAAGGACAAATTTGGGTGCCTAGGCGCTGGTCAAGTGTTAAGCCAAAATCTGTCCGAACGTCCTTTAGTAAATTGGGCATAACATTTTCATACAAAATCCGATTAAGGTGATTCAGGATGATTCAGAAAGATAACGAGTAGACCTAAAACTTTCATTCTTTATGTTTTGAGATACGAGGTCGGTATCAATGCCTAAAATGGATATTTTAGGGACTAATGTGCATTCAGAGGAAATCAGAGAACGTCGGGCATACACGTATGCAACGTGTAATGTTTTCGACGATAAAGGATGTTGTTCTAAGTTGTAAATTAAACATGAACATTATTAAATATAATGATATTATGCGATAAATAAAGACAACTGGAATGAATAATGAATTATTAGTTGGTTTATATGTTATTCGAGATAAATATGATTTGATGTTGATCTTTACTTTTAGTAAAATTTAAATTATTTATACCAAAATATTGATTTGATTCTTATGTAAGAAGCCACTCAGTCTTTTATTCAATAATTGTCACAGTAGTTATTGTACAGTGACTCATATTATTTGATATGATATAATTATACCAGTTGGAAGTATTGTGAGTCTATGTTAATAATTGTGAATAATTATTGAAAGATTGAAAATGTGTAAATAATTGATGAATAAAAGGTTTTGATTAAAGATAAGTATGGTATACAGACGTTTGTTCAATTATTTTCTTTTTACAAAAGTAAGTTTAAGGTGACTTACCGACACTCTATTTTTTTCTAAAGTAGTATGGACCACAACTCTATTATTGAACAAATTTTGTTAAAACGTGTACAAGTTGGTTTTCTTTGTGGGACCATAAATTCCACTACTATTATTATATACCTCATTTGGTTATTTTGTCAAAGCAGGTGTGCTAGTTGTTTACTAAATTTTTTAGTATAAATAGGTTGCTCGGTTGAGTAACTAAAGGCACACCATCACTACACTAAAAATATAGAATTCTTTTACTATAATATTGTGAGTATCTCTATTGAGTGAAATGTTACTCCAAGTGTAGATAAGGAATGAAAGCATTGTTTAAGTTGATCAATTTCACTGAAAGCAGAATCAAGTCACATGCTAAGGTAAGGGATATCATTATTGTGGTAAGAGGGTATCATTTTTATGGTAAAAGGAATATCATTTTCTTTCATACTCCATATTATGGTAATATATTATTATTCGTTTATTCAGTTTATCATTAAATGGTGAAAAGTCCTGAAAGGATTATAATATCCTTAATAGTTTATGATTCATCTATTATTATGTTATCAATTTGGACTTTGGATAACTAAGTTGAAAATCACTAAGATCTATGTTATCTTATTATTCTGATGATTTATATTTATTCATTATATATATCATTGTCATCATTCTCATGCTTATATTGTGTTGAAAGTCATCTATGGCCAGTAGTGCATAGATGGACTTGGTATGATTATGACCAGAGATTATTCGGTATAATCATGACCGTAATGTTACAAATGATGTGGTAAAAGTCATATTTGGCCTGTAGTGCATAGATGGACTTGGTATGATTATGACCAGGGATTATTCGGTATAATCATGACCGTTATTAAAAACACGAATATCCTTGGCCCGTAGTGCATCAATAATTCGTGGTCATGATACTATTAAGCTGAGTCTCAACATTATTGATTTTACAGTTGTATATCTTTGGCCTGTAGTGCAAAGACGGACTATTGGTTATTTGTTTTACAGTTGTATATCTTTGGCCTGTAGTACAAAGATGAACTGTTGGTTAATGGTTTTACAGTTGTATATCTTTGGCCTGTAGTGCAAAGATGGACTATTGGTTATTAATTTAACAGTTGTATGTCTTAGGCTTGTATTGCAAAGATGGATTGTTGATTTACCTGATTATAAATATGAATTGTGATTTAATTATAATCTGTGGTGGTTCAGGCGAAGACAGGTGATGAGAGTTCTCTTTGTCTTGGGTATAACAAAAAACTGTTGATGAGTATTACAGGAATGAAATATTAACGATGAATTTTTTTATCTAGAAGAGATAGTAGACATTATGTTCTACTTGACTCTTCTAATGGATTGTTGATTCCGCTGCAATTATGGTTAAAAAGTTTTATTATCTACCATATGTTCTAAATCTCTGATTTATTATTGATGAAGGCTATTGAAAATGTAATTATCTTAAGTCATGATATTCTTTACTGGGCTATTTGTGCTCACCCTTTTGTTTCACCATCCCTTTCAAGAAATAAAAGTGTAGCTGGGACTAGTAGAGAGAACATGGGTATAAAGTGGTGATACGAATTAGTCACAAGACAAATCAAATTATGAAACGGTGTGGCATAATAATTGTACTAAGAACTTAAAATGTGTGTGACATGTTTTATACATCATTAAATATTTAATTTTGGTGAACAACAATAGGGTGAGGCGAATCAAAATTTGGAAGCGTCAAAGGTGAACTCCATTAGAATGAGGAGAACAGAAACCTTCTCGTGTCCCTTCGGGGACTTGATATATTTGTTGCTGTACTTTATATGGCCTTGTTATAATTTAAATATGAATATTATCGTATTATATATGTAACAATATTTGTATTAAAACTCACAGTATATGAGTCGTCATATTTTGTACGAAAGTTGTATAAATGGAGTTGTCAGTAGTGTATTTTCTGGCGACCCAAGATGGGTGATGTATACCTATTTTGGGGGCGTCACATGAACAGTACCATGAAAGACTGCGATGACAATACAATACTGCGGTGGTACCACGACAAATTCTGGTGGGAGACCTGGTGCTCAAAACGGCAACTAAAGTCATGAGGGGGACCCCAACCACCAAATTTTACCCCAAATGGGAAGGCCCGTATAGGGTACGAGATCTCCAAAAGTGGGTATTGCAAGATATCTCGTGTGGGATCAGATGCTGTCTCAGGCCCATTAAACTTGAAGTGGGTAAAGAAATATTATACATAAGAAGAGCATCACAAAAAGTTATACTTTCAACTTCAAAAGTAATCGAGGCACCTGATTAACAGCCCTCGAAAGTTACACTTTCAAACTCCAAAAGTGATCGAGGCACCAGACTAACATCCCTCGGAAGTTACACTTTCAACTTCAAAAGTGATCGAGGCACCTGATTAACAGCCCTCGGGAGTTACACTTTCAACTTCAAAAGTGACTGAGGCACCTGAGTATAAGCCCTCAACACCGAAAGTTACACTTTATCTTTAAAAGTAGCGAACGTTTTGCTTTATTCGACAAAAGCAAGAAAGTTACACTTTACCTCTAAAAGTGGCAAACGTTATGCTTTCTTCGACAAAAGCAAGACTTACTAATGAAACGTTATGCTTTTCGTTAAAAACAATTTTATTATCAATGAATTGACAAACTTTCACTTATACTTGAATGTTTTTTTTAAATTTCTTAAAAAAAAGAGTATGAAGTCAAGTGTTGGTTTGTGAAAAATATATGTACATTTTTTTGATAAAATTCATGTTTACTTGTTTATAATACCTATGGTTGTCTTGTAATATTAATTTGAATAACTTGAGATTCAATGATAAATATTGAGTTTTAAGGAATCATTCAAATTAAAATCAATCAACAAGGTTAAAGAAACTACATTTTGATAAATAAAATATGTAAATGAGTTTCTGAAACAGGAAATCGAAAAAAAAGAAGCTACTACAACAAGTTATGATCTAAAGGCCAAGACATATCAAAATGAAGAGGAGGCACAACTAAAGCTTCTAAGTCAGGAACGGCACCATCTCGAATCTTAAGATTTGCAACTTTTAGCTCCCTAACATGTCGGGTAGTCGACTCTAAGTCCCGTCCCTGGCACTCTACCTCCTAAAACTTTGCCTCTAGATCCTGAAGCTGGCCCTTTAAATCTTGAAACTGGATCTTTAATTTGTTTGCAGCTTCGTCAAGATTAGAAAGCTGCACTGAAAAGGATTCATCTTCACACTTACGTACAAAAACCTCCGAACGTAGTGAAACAAGATTAAAACTTGACTTGAGCAGATCCAACATATCATGAAAATGAGACATGTCAACACCTACGGCTGCAAGGCCATCTACATCATCGCTAAACTTCTTCAAGTCCTCGACTCGCAAGGAATATAAAGAAAGAGTGTGTAACCCAAGAACAAGGCCTTCGAGCTGATCTAGGAAGAGGGTTTGGGTGGAAGTTGTCTTAATAATCAACTGGTCAAGTATCTGTGGGAACCGAGCTAGGAGACATTCCAGACTTTCCTAACTAGAAGATGATATCTGGAAACCCCTCCAAGAAACAAGATCCCCACTTGGATTTTAGGAAACTCTGGTAGGAGCTACTTTAGAAGCCACCATTGAATTTGTCGAGACAAGGGATGGAGGAGCAGAAAGATGTTGTACGGCTGATGATTCCTCAAAACCTTGGCCGCCTTGAGGATAACCAAGGTCACTATATGGTGAGTGGGCAACATCCGGATGGAGAGCATCAAATAAAGCAAGTGCCTCAACAGGCAAAGGCAAATCTTTCATCTTCTCGCTCTGAAAACAAAATGTCAAATCACAACATATTATTAAAAAAATAAAAAGAAATGAAATTCAAGTCAAATTATGTGTTGACTAAAGAAGGATACTCACAATATAATCAATGGAAAAGGAGTCGGGAGATGCTACAGAAAGGGGAATGTCATTAAACCCACCCAAAGTACTATCAACAATGCCCTCCCGAGCAATCACCAACTCGGTAGAATCCTTCTGTGGAGGCTGAACATCACCAATAGTTTCAGAATGATTCCCCCTCGGGGAAGTAAGATTCTCATCAACGTCTTCAGACTCATCATGAGAAGCAGACATAGGAAGGTTTGAAGAAATTGCTGTATCACCCACAGCAAGACTCGAGCTCACATCGGATAAGGTATGCTTAGCATCCAGGCTAACACAATCATCACGAGGAGTAGAGGACTCAATATCAACAAGGACAGGTTGGGGAGGCTCACGACTAGTGGAAACCACCGTGGCCACCTCATTGGCAGTATTATACATAAACCCAAGAGGAACGCCATCATCATCATCTTCATCGACCACGGTAACCTGAAAAAAATAAAGGAAACAATTACTCAATGATATATGAAAGCTGTAATACAAGGGATGCAAGAAAAATGAGAATAGTACAACGAAAATTACCAAATTTCTATGGTGCTTCTTGATCGGATCCTCGGCTGTCGAGATACTAGGATCAACATTAGCAAGGGGGGGTTTTGTTAATGGCTTTATGATAAGCCTGATAGGAGGACGACTGATTGGAACCACGACAGAAGCAATAAGAGGAGCTATCTTAGAATCAGTAGTAGTAGCTGCTCTCGTTTTAGAATGAGTAACTCTCATCTCCTCGGCATCAGAGGATCTCTGGGGAGGCGCTAGAGAAGACACCCGAAATGGAGCTTGTGGTGGAAGACTCCTGGAAGTAGTGGAGGCCTGTGAGGGAAGAGTATCTAGATCATCTCGAAGAGGAATATCTGCTAACTGAGGTAGAGACGACTTAAACATCAAAATGTCACGCTCAGCCAACCGACTACTGGCTGGCCAAAGTACTGAGTGAACATTGGGCTTGGGAGAGCATAGCAGTCGGCCCCATTGGAGACATTTTGGAATAGAAACGGGCAATGAACAAATCAAGGTATCATCCTCCCATCTTTTAAGATTGACCTGCCAGTAATTACGTTTGCCAGTAGTATATCGCCCGCTTCGGGAATCATCTGGTATGAAAAAAGGAAGGGATCTATAAGGATCACTTGGTAGCCTCGGAAATTCCCATGTAAAAAAGGGGGAGGTAGAGACGAAATTGAGAAGAACAGCCGTGTGACCGAAAGAGCGTTCCTGGTCATATCCGAATTGTCTCATGACCTTGTGAAGAGAATACAGTACAGTGCCAAAACTATTATTCTCAAGGAAATAGGGAAGCTTTGTAGACCGAAGAAAAATGAACCAAGATAGTGCAGAACCACTCAAGCTGGTTCTGTTGAGGCTTGAATAGGCACGAAAATTGTGCTTGTAAAAATGAGGTAGATGACCGCAACTCCCTGAAATAATGGTATAGGGACGGGCAGTGAAACATGAATAATCATCAGGGAAAGGCCGCAAATCCGTATTATCGAGACTAAATCGATGATCAATCCAATGTGCTATGCGAGGAATGATGTTGGGTGATGAAAAAAGAGGAGACTTCTTCTTCTGCTTATATGAATAGCCCGAAAAGAGTTCGAAAAGAAAAATATGAAGGAATGAGCATGGAATGAAGCAATTGAAATCATACCTGAATAAATAAAAATCAAATAAGAAAAAGGTTAAAGGAAAAGAAGTGCGGTTTGAAAGACAAATAATAAATAATAAATAATAAATAATAATAATAATAATAATAATAATAATAATAATAATAATAATAATAATAATAATAATAATAATAATAATAATAATAATAATAAATATGAAACTGATTACCTCCCAACGGATTCTTTCATGGCAAGGGTTGTTTCATCTAGGCGACGATATAAGGTCCCTAGGAAGAGATAAGCAAGGGGAATCTCCGAGCCCCGGGATAACAACGCTACCAAGCTGAACATATGAGTAGAAGGACCGTCTATAGAAGACCCAGGGAAGAGGAAGCGGGACAGCCACATAACCAGATAAGCTGTCAGAGGAAAAGGATAAGTCTCTCCATAGAGGGCAAGAACAGATTTGTCATGAATAGAGTTGTCCCACTAGTTGGTCTTATAGTCATGGAAGAAGTAAAGTACCCAGGATAACCAAGAATTTTTCTGCCGAGTGGAGGTCTTGAAGTCTGGAAAGAGTGTATTGCCCTTGAAGCGGGAGAGGAAGTGGGAAGATTGCTTGAAGGTTTCCATCAAGTAGGCAACACAGTCGTCATCTCTAGTGCACATGCTAGAAGGGCCACAGGAGTTAGAAGCAACAACGGGAAGGCTACAAGATGTAATTCAAAATAAATATATATATTTCAGAAAAATGAAAATGAATGAAAGGAATAAAAGAAGAGAACTTACTGATAGAGGGCATAGACATCCTCTAGAGTAGGGGTGAATTCCCCCCAGGCAGTGATGAATGTGCAAGTAGAGGAACACCATCGTGAGATCAACACAGTAAGAGTGTTATGGTCATGGTGGATACGTAGGTCTCTACATTGTTGAACACAACAAAAAATGCTCGCATTCTTGAGTATTTCCACGTATTCAGCGTTCCAAGGATCTCGTCGGTCCAATCCTGCCAGCATTGAATACGACCAGATGAATCTAATAGGAAGCGAAGAGGACTGAAGGGGTACTCTTATTTCTCTATGCATATGCGGGGAATGCAATCGGTACGAGGGAAGTCATCCCATCTTCTAGAAGCTGGGGCATACAGAAACAAGCCTTCTTTCTCTAGTGGAGGAAAAGCTGTACGATCATAGTCTTTAACTCTATCCCAAAAGATGTCAGATGGACCAAAGAAGGGAGCTCTCCCCCAATCGGTGATGAATGGGGACTCCTTGGTAGTTCTTGGTTCTGCAGAACATTCAGGTGAAAGGGCCTACAAGCAAGGGGAAGTTCATTATAACAATCCTAAATAAAGCAAAGAAAAAATGTCAAGTAAAGTATTTGAGCTTGAAGTACTCACCATGGCAAAGAGGAAAGTCTGAGAGTTAAGCTTCAAAACACCTGAAAAGAAGAAGAAACAATGTCAGAAAGAGTTAGGGACTACATTTATGCAAGAAAAAATTCTCAAAAATTTTCAAAAAAACTTCGGACATCCAAAAGGCATCCTTCGGAGCCTGTTTTGGACTTATAACAACATATGGCATGGCCAAAGGTGATGACTATTGTAGGGCTCATCGCTAGCTTCATTTTGATATATTACGGGCCCCAAAACTCCAAACGGATCAAAAGTTACGATCCAAATAGTAATTACTCCTCCCAAACTTCATTTTTTTGCCTAAACATTGATCGTCCCCTAGGGTTCGCCCCCTAGGGTTCGGCCCCCTAGGGTTCAACTTTCTAGGGTTCACCCCCAATGGCTCGGTCAAATGGGGTGGTTTCGCCGCATGCAAACAGATCATTTTTTTCCTCCTTTTGCGTTTTAGTCGAAAAATGTCAAATCTTTCTTTATTATCCGAGGAAAAAAATCAAGATGTAATCAAGGTAATGGGGCTCGGAAGACAAAAGAAAGATTGGAGAATCCTGAAGAAAAAAAATTAGGGTTCGACCCCCATAGGGTTCGGCTCCTATAGGGTTCGACCACCTAGGGGGTGTTCCTTTCACCCTTAAAAACAATAAAAAATTATAGGGTTCGCCCCCCCCCCCCCCTAGGTTTTGGCTCCCTATAGGGTTCGGCTCCTATAGGGTTCGGCCACCTAGGGGGTGTTCCTTTCACCCTTTAAAAAAAGAGAAGAAGGGCCCCTATAGGGCTCGGACACCTAGGGGATATTCCTTCGTACCTTTGAGGTCCTGTTGCTCTACCAATCAACTGCTTGAGATGAATCTTTCTTCACCACAAAAATTATAGCCTTTTTCTGAGGAATTCTGAGGGAAAAAACCAAGATATAATCAAGGTGATGGGGCTTGGAAAACAGAAGAAAGTCCATAATTACCTGAAAAAATATAGATGAAACAATTATGAGAAATTGGCTAACGAAGACTCAAATAAATGCTGCACCCCTAATGGTCTACAATTACCTGGTGTCAAATACCGCAAAGATGTCCCTGATAGTGAGACTTGTTAATGTGGCTGCAACTATGATGAATACACGTGTGTTCGTGGCTTCTAGTGGTTATGAGACAATCCTAATTGAAGTTTAAAATCTCAATTATTGGACATATGCACGCAAGTAGCACTTGCCTAATCAGAAGCAAGACATGTGACCATGGATTATAAATATCGACTCCTTACTTCTCCAAAATAAGATAACTAAAAAGTTTATTTTCCGAAAAGAATAAAATTAAAGTTTGATTTTATTCCCAAGAAGGGGTAATTTTTGAAAATGGCTTATATATATATCCAATAAAGAAAGATTTGGTTTATTTTCAAAATAAAGAAACATTTGACTTTATTTCTAAAATAAAATTAAGATTTGATTTTATTTTAAAAATAAAATTAAGATTTGATTTTATTTCCAAAATAAAATTATGATTTTATTTGATATGATGAAAAGGAAAGATTTTGTGTACCAAAATAAAGATTTTTTTTACTTGGTGATATTTGATGATATTTCTTATTTTAATTTCCAGAAAAAATAAGGAAACAAATATTGGGGGTGAGATATGGAAAGATTTTTGGAGGATTCCCCAATATGTCCAAGGAAGAGCCCTGCTAGGTTTTGCCTCCTTAAGGTTTAACCCTAAGGGTTTGGCTCTCTAGGTGTTCCCTCTACTAGGACCATGGTCTTCAAGACCTGAAAAAGTGAAGTCCCGTAAAATCGTTCAAAGGTTTGAAGAATTATTGTACGATCGTCTATTTGGGAATGCGACTCTCGCGCAGAGGATAAATGTTGGCCCAAGTGCAAAATTAGGGTTCACATGACCTAATTAAAGTAAATGCACCATTAGGGTTCCATAACCTCATTAAATATGCATATTAGGGTTTGCATAACCTAATCGAACGAATGTGGAAAAGTCAGAAATAAAAGTGCTAGACCCGGGAGAAACCTCCACGTGTCCCGAGGCAGAAGACTCGTGGAGGCGGCTCATTTTTGGGAATTGATTGAGGGATTAGATTGGTGGCTAGAAAGACAGGGCAATATGGGCATTATTCTAATTACTAAAGGGTATTTCTGGAATTTTCCTGAAAGCATGTGCCTGGCACATGGCTACTTTCCAGAAAACCCTATAAATATCTCTTCCATTCCATTGGGAAGGGGAGCTCTCTTCGGACACAAGACTTGAACTCTTTTGGTGACTTAAGGCTTGGATATTCCACCTAAAAACACTAAAGGGTTTAGACACTTTCTCTCAACTCGAAGGACACTCAGGAAGGCTCTTGGAATCCCAATAACCCTAACACGGTTCCCGGATTCTAGGAGTTCTACCACGCGTCATTGGAGTAATCGCCTACCTGTCATTCTCCCTTCTTCAATCAATCAACCAATTCCGTGCTCTTCGTGGATTTCTCTCTTCCTCAGCCAACACGAAATCCTAACTGACAAGGCACGATTTCCTTGCCCACACTTCTTAAAAACTTGTCATTAACTGTTATTATTTAAAAACTTCTTAAATATCAACAATATAAAAAAAAAAATTAATCCAAACAAACCTTCACCACCAACTTAAAAAGAACAACACTAAATATTAAGATGTTTATCAAATGCTATGTGACGGTTGTGAGCGACCTATATTATCTGATGATCAATTCTATGATTATGTTCACTGCAATTTTTTTCTTCAAAGATTATTTGGATTTGTCACAAGTTGCTAACATTAGTTGTGAGTAAAATGCAAATGTGATTCCTAGGTGTTTTTGGATATTAAGCCTATTTTTATTAGTCCACTTGAAACAAACTTAATACTATTCGAACATTTAGATTTTGAACTCTTACGATCACATATGCGTTGACTTGCTAATGTGACACCGCTGATGTGGACATAAACTCAAATTTTACCAAATTTTTTTGCTGTTCTATGAATTTAATCCCAAAACCTCATATTTGAAATATTGGTCGTAAGACCACCCAAGCTTAACAAAAGCCTAGTTGCTTAGTTTTTCCATTAACAAATAAGTTATATATTTAATCAATTGATTCCTCCTATAGAAAAGTAATAAAATTTTAATCTTAAGATCAATTAGGAAAACAAAATAAAATATTTTATAATAAAATATGCTAAAAAGTTTTAGAAAATAATGTCATTTAAACAAATTAAAAAGTTACAATGAGAAAAAGTTACAATAAGAAAAAGTTACAATTAGTTATTAAAAATCATGTTTATAAAAAAATAGTTACAATTAGAAAAACTAATAAAAATTATTTACACAAATTTAAAAATTACACTTAGAAAAACTAATATAAATATTATTACAAATTAAATAATTACACTTAGAAAAACTAATAAAATTATTCAAACAAATTAACAAATTACACTTAGAAGAAGTAATTAAATTATTTAAACAAATTAAAAAACTTACACTTAGAAAACTAATAAAATTATTTAAATAAATTAAAAATTACTTAGAAAAAATAAAAATTTATTTAAAATAATTCAAAAAAATACTTTAAAAAACTAATGAAATTATTTAAACAAATTAAATAATTACACTTAGAAAAACTAAGATCATCCAGACATTCTACAAGGAGGAAATAGACCCTAATTGTTGGTTCTATTTTTGTCATGATTGTGATCATTCCTTCCATCCAATATCAAGTTTGGGGCTACCATGAAAATTGATGATCTCCCACTCCATGCATGTGTAGCCCAATTAAAATATGAGAGAATTAATATAAATTTTTATTTCATTTAATGTTGTAGAGCACTATTAAAATAATAGCCCAATTTTTTATTTTTGCATTACCATAAAGTCGTTAACACAAGTCATTAAATTATATGAAATTTTGGATATATACTCCCCTATTTTTACATGAAAATTTGGTTGATTTGCTCTGGAAACTAGGGATTTGGATTTCAGCAGTTGGTCTTGGAGGAAATAGACCCTAATTACTGGTTCTATTTTTGTGGTGCTTGCAATCAATCATTTCATCTAAGTTGCCTTCCTCAGTATTATGGTTTCGACTCTGTATGAAATGTTCTTTATTTCCGCCTACAATGAAACACAAATTGGATCCCCATTTCATTTTATATGAAATGGAAAGGATCTTAGTCTCATCGAATTAGGATTCTCTTCATTTCAAATGAATTGGAAAGTCTCTATTTCATTGTCTAAATTTAAAATGTGTTGGAATATGAAATCATGATGACAAAAGAGAGAGATGATGATGGAGAATATACAAAGAATGAATACTCTCCATTTCATTTGAAATGAAGAGTATCCTAGTCCAGTCCCCCCGAATTAGGATCCTCTCCATTTCAAATGAATTGAAGAGTCTCCATTTCATGGTCTAGATTTAAAATGTTTTGGAATATGACATCATGATTACATGAGAGAGAGAGATGACGGGGAATATACAAAGCATAGAGACTCCATTTCATTTGAAATGGAGAGGATCCTAGTTCCCCCGAATTAGGATCCTCTCCATTTCAAATGAATTGTAGAGTCTACATTTCATGGTCTAAATTTAAAATATTTTAGAATGTGACATCATGATGACAAGGGAGAGAGATGATGATGGGAATATACAAAGAATGGAGACTCTCCATTTCATATAAAATGGAGAGGATCCTGGTCCCCCCGAAATAGGATCCTCTCCATTTCAAATGAAATGGAGAGTCTCCATTTCATGGTCTAGATTTAAAATGTGTTGGAATGTGACATCATGATGACATGACAGAGAGAGTTGATGATGAAGAATATACAAAGAATGGAGACTCTCCATTTCATTTCAAATGAATTAGGATCCTCTCCATTTCAAATGAATTGGAGAGTCTCCGTTTTATGGTCTAGATTTAAAATATTTTGGAATATGACATCATGATGACAAGAAAGAGAGAGAGAGATGACGACGGGAAATATACAAAGAATGGACACACTCCATTTTATTTGAAATAGAGAGGATCCTAGTCCCCCGAATTAGGATCCTCTCCATTTCAAATGAATTAGAGAGTCTCCATTTTATGGTCTAAATTTAAAATGTGTTAGAATGTGACATCAGAATGACAGGAGAGACATATATGATGATGATGATGGAGAAAATACAAATTAAAGAATGAAGACTCTCCATTTCATTTGAAATAGAGAGGATCCTAGTCCTCCCGAATTAGGATCCTCTCCATTTCAAATGAATTAGAGAGTCTCCATTTTATGGTTTAGATTTAAAATGTGTTAGAATGAGACATCATGATGACAGGAGAGAGAGAGAGAGATGATTATAGGAAATATACAAATAATGGAGAATCTCCATTTTATTTGAAATGGAGAGGATCCTAGTCCCCCTGAATTAGAGAGTCTTCATTTCATGGTCTAAATTTAAAATATGTTAGAATGTGACATCATGATAAAAAAAGAAAGAGAGAGAGAAGATGATGAGGAATATACAAAGAGACTCTCCATTTCATTTGAAATGGAGAGAATCCTAGTTCCCCCGATTTAGGATCCTCTCCATTTCAAATGAATTAGAGTCTCCATTTAATGGTCTATATTTAAAATTTGTTGGAATGTGATATCATGATGATAGGAGAGAGAGATGATGATCGGGAATATACAAAGAATGGAGACTCTCCATTTCATTTGAAATGGAGAGAATCCTAGTCTCCCCGAATTAGGATCCTCTCCATTTTAAATGAATTAGAGAGCCTCCATTATATGGTCTAGATTTAAAATGTGTTGAAATGTGACATCATAATGACAGGAGAGAGAGAGACAGATGATGATGATGATGATGGGGAATATACAAATTAAAGAATGGAGACTCTCCATTTCATTTGAAATGGAGAGGATCCTAGTCCCTTCGAATTAGGATCCTCTCCATTTCAAATGAATCGGAGTCTCCATTTTATGGTTTAGATTTAAAATGTATTGGGATGTGACATCATGATGACATGAGAGAAATGATGATGGAGAATATACAAAGAATGGAGACTCTCTATTTCATTTGAAATGGAGAGGATCCTAGTTTCCCCGAATTAGGATCTTCTCTTTTTCAAATGAATTAGAGAGTCTCCATTTCATGGTCTAGATTTAAAATGTGTTGGAATGTGACATCATGTGACAAGAGAGAGAGAGAGATGAAGATGAAGAATATAAAAAGAATGGAGACTCTCCATTTCAAATGAATTGAAGTGTCCATTTAATTGTCAAGATTTAAAATGTGTTAGAATATGACATCATGATGACAAGAGAGAGAGAGAGAGTGAGATGATGATGGGTAATTTACAAAGAATGGAGACTCTCCATTTCATTTGAAATGAAGAGGATCCTAGTCCACTCATCCTATAATTTTACTAGATCGTATACCATTCGGTTGTGATTACATTCTGCAGAATTAATTCCATGTATTACCCATTCTATTCTAGGATATGTAAAGACATTTTGGGATTCGATATAATTTATGTTTTTTATATATGGATAATTTAAATATTTGATTTATTTTTATTTATTAATTAATAGTCAGGTATGTTTAATTATGTGGGCCCATTTATGTTTTAGGCTTACTTTTTAAGTTTATAAGATTTTATTTATTTTGAGGCTTTAGGTAGGTTAAATAGTCTCTTCGGGTTATTAGTATAGAACAACACCTCTTATTATTTCTGATTTCATAAACATTGTGACTGTTTATAGTTAATTTATCCAATTTTTTGAAATAATGTGACTGCAATATAAATTCAATTCATGTGATTGTTTATATTCTCTTTTTCGTCTTCCGCTGTGTTAGATTGGCTTTAGAGGCTGGGAGTTAGCCCTTAACTCAGTTGATTCCCCGTGATGGCACAAACCCACGGGAAAATAAGTCAAATTTAATCTCGTTGTCTTTCTTTGAGATCATGTTTTTACACTTGACACATGAACATCTTATATTTTCGTTCGGATCATCAACATATTCTATTGCTTTGTTCAAAAATTTACATACCCCATCACGATAAGTTGAGACTAATCCCCTCCCGTCAATGGGTATCCTACGGTGCATCCAACTCAAGTCGGTTGACATCTTTAGTTGAACAAAAGACACATTCAGAACATGAATATTTATGTATGTGGTCCATGCACGAATTATATCTTCCTAGTATCTCCACTCTACATAGGTTAGGCTTCTATCTCGTTCTTGGATGCGTCTTCAGTTCCAATGTTGAGCACGTTTCTTCTGTTTTAAGAAAATTTCAGCAATATCTCCCCATGGTCTCCAAGTGCATGAAATAGACCAAGAGAACTTAGTCTAAGTATGCACTCGGAGAACATGCATGTAGAGACACCAACTAAAAAATTTACAAAATAAAAAAAACGTACCATGTGAATTGACACCGATCTAAGTGAGAAACATAACCTCCAGTAACAGTCCCAAACTGGGGACTATTTGACATTCACTACTAATGAGTGAATGTCAAACGAATTTCTAAGCTCCAAAATATACTACATGCACATGTATATATGCAGTTTATTGTAATTATGGAAAACCAAACAAATGCTACTTAATTTATTTTTTCAATGATAAACTAAGTGAATATAATATACTATTTTACTTTACTTTATGTAGCAATAGAACAAAGTAAATGCTACTTAGTTTAATAAATTATGTTATAATACTTTATTTTAATTAAATCACTATTATTATATTTTTTTTTATTCTTTTTGTATTGTACTATATTATATTCTATTATTTAATATTGTGTTATTTATTTTATTTTATTTCATTTTATTAAATTATTTATTTATTTTTAATTAAAATTAAAATTATTTATTTATTTATTATATTATATAGTTATTTTATATTAATTTAAATTATATTTTAATATTTTAATTTAATTTAAATTAATTATGATTTATTTATTTTATTTTATTTACTATAATATTTATGTATGTTCTAGTTTATTATAATTTTTGCATTATTTTAAGCGGTACTCAACTAAGTAATTTTTAGTTTATTTTATATGGAAAACTAAATCCTAATTGTTTTTTATAGTTAAGTATTTATTTATTTATTACCTTCCATAACTTTCACGAAAATTATGTTTGAAATTCTGTCAAAAATATGTTTACATACAAATCAGGAAAACAAATACAAATTGGAATAATTAACAAATTTAATACACTAACAGAAGATCCAATTGCACAAATTAAATTAAACCCAATTTTAGCAAGTTCAGCAAAAATATCACAATATTCCCAAATAAAAAATGCAGATTTTAGATTCTACAAAATATGTAGATTTTAGATTCTACATAATAATATTACCAATTTTAAATTCAATATGCTGATTTTTCAAATTAATAACAATTTTATATTATATAAAATAATATTCTCAATTTTAGATTTGTGGGCAAGGAAATCATACCTTGCTAGGGTTAAGGTTTCATATTGGCTAAGGAGGAAAGAAATCCACGAAGAGTACGAAATTGATTGATGAATTAAAGAGGGGAGAAGTAAAGGTGAGCAATTACTCCAATAACATGTGGCATAACTCTTAGGATCCGAGAACCTTCTTAGGGTATCAAGGATCCAGAGAGCCTTCTTGAGTGTCTAGGATTGAAAGAGAATCCGTCAATATTCAATTTTCAAAAAAGTTCTTTTTCCATAGAATGGAAGGATTATTTATAAAGTTTCTTGGAAAGTGGTCACATGCCAGGCACATGACTTTAGAGAAATTTCAAAAATACCCTTAGTCATTAAAATAATGCCTAGATCGTCATGTTCTTCTAGCAACCAATCCAATCCCTCAATCAATTTCCAAAATGAGTTATATTCATAAGCCTTCTACCTTAGGACTCATGAGGCTCCTCCCCAATCTCATACTTCAAAGCTCTTGTTGCTCAAACTATGTATTCCTGATATTCCTTTTTTATTTGAGAATCTCGTCGCCGAAAAACCTTGAAAGAACTCAGCGTAGGAAACAGGAGGCCTCGCCTTAGGGGGCCGAACCCTAGAGGGCATCCTTCAGTTCTTTTCTTTCGTTTCAGCCTTTCTTGGTCGATTTTCATCATTTTCTCATTATTCTTGGTCATATATGATGTTTTTCTTATCATGGAGATTATAAGGCTACTCATTTCTTGGAGTTTCACAAGATTTTAGTTTCTTTCTGTAGTCCAGGCTCATTGCTCTGTCATTACATAGATCAAAACCCTTCTGGCACGCAAATTGGAAAAATAAGGTAGAGCGCGCCCTAGGAGGTACTTTGGTTTTCTTTTGTTCATCCCTTATCTGTTTTCCTTATTTTTGTCTGATAGTTCCAACCAAATTCACTCGGGGAACATTGTTGCCTAATTTCTTAATAGCACTTTAACACGCAAGTATACGCGTTCAATTGTAATATTCAGCAAGCAAGGATATCGTTCCCACGAGGAAATAGACTAATATTTATCAATTACTAATTCTAATGCAATTAATCCTATTTTAAACTACAAAATATTGGTTGTGATTTGAAAATTAAACTCAACAAAACTAATAATTAAAATCAGAATTTCACAAGAATAATTGCAGATTTAACAGGTTAAGATTACAACTTCCCTTGGTATTTCATTTAAATCAATTTACTTCCCATTTAAATCAATTAATTAATATGAATCATTATCTAAGAATGCTTTATAAAATTCACGCACTTTTTCCAAAACACATGAACAAATCCTCCTAACTCTGATCCTTAAGACACAAAATTACAAGGAACACCCTATTCAATTAATCCACTATTTTCCTATGTGAATCAAGTTAATTAGGATTTTACGCACAAATTCTTTCAATGGATACAAAAGACACATAGGTATATTCCTATCCTACATGCTAATCATATTAACCCTATTCAGATTATATGAACAGATGTTATCATATCCAGATCTCAATCTATACTCCATCTTCCAATTTTATATAGATTATCACAGTAATAGTTGGCCAAACAATTAATCAATAAACACAAGATATGAAAAACAATTCAATAAAATCCAACTTTCATTCAATGGGAAGGTTCAATTTAAACTACATACCAAGTTCTGTTGCAATCTTAATGAAAATTTAGTTCATGCTAATAATAAAGAAAAACATCATCTAGATTAATAATCCAAACATCCCAGATAATTACAAAAGATAAAACTAGAGAAGAGAAGAAGAAACTCTGAATTCGCTCCAATATTCTCTCTTTGATCTTCAGCCCTTGCAATTCTCCTTCGTGTTTTCCTTCGTTGTTCTCTCTGCAAATCTCTTGAAAAATTAAGTGATACGTCTTTTCTAAAGTCTTCACCTATTTATATTAGTCTCCCACCTCATTCAAATTCCTTTTTGGCTTCAAAAACCCACTTGGCAGTAGAAAATCTCTTCTTTTTCTGCATATGAGTGCCTAGGCACTCATCATAGGCCATTTCCAAGCGCCTAGGCGCTTGCCCAGGACAACGTAATTACAAAAATGTCACTCAGCTCTAATTTTCATGATTTTTTACCTTTTTCTTCTACGAAATGACCAATTTTTCCCTCCAGCTCCAACCTACAAGAAATTAACACAAAACACATAAAAAGATACTAAAAAACAATTAAAGATAACAATAATTAAGTTTAATAATATCGGATTCATAGGTATAAAATTTACTCATCAAATACCCCCAAACTTAACCAATTGCTTGTCCCCAAGCAACACAACACAATGCAATAGCTAAATATGCAATGCAAATGCATCTATCTACATGCCTAAAATTCCAGCAGTCAAACAGAACAAAATCTATTCATCAAGCCTCAAAGAAATCACAATTAACATACTAGTACATCATATCAAGACAGGTCAATAATTTCCTAGTCAATCATCAAATCTTACCCTGTTATTACTGATATAGTGTGTGTGTGTGTGTGTGTGTGTTCAACAACAATGTTAACTAATATAATGCTAAATACAACACATAATAGATCTCTTTAAAGGCTTCCTACAGTGTAAAGTCACAAAATTCATGAACAAGCTAGATCCAACTAAAGTTAAACATCCACCAAATTCAAGAGTCCAATTCGGGATACTTATGTTTTACTTATCATTATGGGGGATTTTCGCTCTTTTCCCGTTTTATTGCTTTTTTTTGTATTTTTTATTATATTTAATCATGACTGTGCAATGTCTCATTCCATTAGGATAATAGTGCTACCCCTTAGCGAGCTTTCGACCAACGACTCCCATACCATATAAGACCTTAGGACGCTAGGTGTAAAGACAGTCCCCCGAGCGTACTTGCTCAAGTAACAAAAGCCCCGAAACAAGACTAGCCACGATATCTTTTTCATCATTCATCATTTTTTTTTAAAGTTTATATATCCCAAATTTTTCCCCCAAACTTAAGTTTTTGTCTAAATTCAGTCATCTCCGCCTATTCATGTCTTTCATTCATTCAAACTAGTATTAACCTCAAGAAGTCCATTATGTGTCAATTTAGACTCAATCGGTCAACATAATTGTTTTTACTGTGCTATCCTTATTATATCAGTTTCAAACAGGTAAAGATTCAAATCATGACAAGAAATCACATCACAGTCTTAACAGTCAATACTATACTTGTCTACTCAATTCCAATCTCATCACTGGCCAAAACCGACTTAAACTATCTAACAGCTGGAAACATGCAAATACCTGAATTTTTCTTTTCTTTTTCCATTTTTTAAGAAATTAGAATGAAAATTACATGAATGAAAACTACATGAAAAACTACTAAATGAATACTACATGAATGCAACTGGAACTGGAAGAATGCACCCCTAAACTTAACCTATGCAATGTCCTCCTTGTATAAAACAAACAAAATATAAGAAATTAGGCACTGAGGACTTCCCTGAATGATCGAAGCCTTATTCCTCGTCAGTATCCTCTTCTTCTTCTTCTTCTTTTTCTTCTCCTTCTTCTTCTTCATCAGCTGGGGGGTACGCAGACAATGGTGGAAATTGGTAGGGAGCGGCAGCTGGATTCATGCGGGCAAACATCTCTAGGAATGATGCACTACAGTTCTGATACACCTCTGTTTGTCGCTGAGCTAGGCTATCCTGATTTCTTTCCACCCGGTCAAAACCCTACTGAACTCGAATAGCCACCATGTCAATCCTTCTAGTTTGATTTCTTAATTCTCAGCGAATATCTTCAAAAAAATTTGGTTGAGGCCCAGAACTTCTAGCTGTAGAAGGATTGTCATGTGACTGTTGATTAGGCTCGTCTGCAGGCCCGGGAGGCACAATAATGAAACCTAACCCTCTCGGGTGTGATGTACCCCCACCCCATATCTTGTATTTTTTTTTATCACTAAGTGGTCAATTGGGGCTAATGGAGGTTGTGTAGCTTCCTCGGCATCCCATTTTACTCCAGCTTGTCGACATAGTCCAGTAATCAAAGATGGATGAGGTAGTCCACCTGAGGTCCCTCCTTGAATTACTTTGTCAACTGTCGTGTAAAATACGACAAAACATTGCTGAGAGTTTAAACACGAATATTGCCTTCTAGACAATATCCACACTCAATGGAGTCCTCATTACAATCATTATCACACTATTTTATAAAAATAGTGAGGACTACTATAGCCACCATATCGGACCATCACTCAGTTCCCCGACTCATCCCATCTATATTCTCATTTCCTGAAGAGAACAGTGAAAGAAAAGGGTGAGCTCAACTAGCCCAGTAAGAAATATTATGACTAAGATAATGCAGAATAAATTATCCTTAGCCTTCAACAGTGTTAAACTGATAAAATACAATAAACATTAAGTTTAACTACAGCGGAATAAGCAATCCATTAGAAGAGTCAAGTGGAACATAATGTCTACTATCTCCTCTAGATTAAAAGTCCATCGTTAATATTTCATTCCTGTAATACTCAACAACAGTTCTTTGTTATACCCAAGACAAAAAGAACTATCATCACCTGTCTTCACCTAAACCACCAAAGATTATAGTTAAATCCACAATTCATATTTATAATCATGTAAATCAACAGTTTCTTCTTGACACAAAGGCTTAATAGAATGTTTACTCAATATCCTTACCCCAAAGGCTAAAGATATTCAAATGTAATAACAATGATCATACCAATCAGTTGTCTACCTTTTGCACTACGGCCAAAGATATTCAACTATAAAACTAATGGTCATGATCATACCAATCAATTGTCTGTCGCGATTACTACGACCAAAGACATTCAACTGTTAACTAATGGTCATGATCCTGCCAATCACATCATCGAATTATCCATGCACTACGGGCCAAGGATATTCGTTATTATCACCAGTGGTTATGATCATGTCATACACCTGTCCGTCTTTGCACGTAAGCCAAAGATATACAACTGTAAAACCAATAATCATTAGTCCATCTATGCACGTAAGTCAAAGATGACTTTCATCACAATATAAGCATAAGGATGATGACAATGATATAAGCATTAATCAAATGAAATCAAGGATAAATATTAAAGACTTTAAATTTATCTAGAGTTTAAAAATATCCAAATTGTCAACATGATACTGCTTTGTGGAGTAAAATTCAAGAATAATATTCATGTACCAAAAATAATTTGACGTAAAAGAAATATATTTTTCAGATAAATAGTACCCCGTGAATAGTAACTTGTGAATAATAACTCGTGAATAATAACTCGTGAATAAGAACTCATAAATAGTAACTCAGAATAAATAGTACTTCGTATTCGTACATATAAGATCACCGTATACATAAATAATGTCATATACGCAAATAGTGCCATATATGAATAATAGGTCGATACGTGAATAAGAACTCCCCACACAAAAAAGATAAAGTTTCACAATAAAATTCATATCAATATTTATAACACCTTAATCCAAATGTTATAAATCACTTAATAATCTCATAATCTAATATTATTAATATTACCACAATATTTTAATCATTTCTTAAACTTATAAACAGTTTATTTTAATTATTTACACTTTACTAATTAATGCATTTAATCATCATAAAATGTCAAACTCATAAGATTTCATCACCAATAACCAAAACTCTCATCAAAAAATCTGTATATACCTTATATAGGATTCTCAAGCCATAAAATCTTATTTTCTATTTTTCTTACTTCACATAACATATTTAATTCATTTACTCATAACTAGTCCATTTTGATGAAAAATACCAAATCAATACAAACAAATTTTCTTTTCTGGGATTTAGCAGAATATTGTTCCATATTGGACATATATTTTTCTCAAAATTTTTAAAATCCATTTACTATTTTTCATATAGCTAAAATTGTCGAATAATTAGACATTTATCAAAAATTGTACTTTTGTCCAAAAATTTCGAAATTTATAGGGTATACTCCTGTTATATACATGTACTTCCAATAAAAATTTTATCAATTTTGGAGTTAACCACGAGTTATAAGGGTTTACTTTTAAAATAATATTTTTCCATAAAATTCATAACTCCTAATCTATACATCCAAAAATCATCATTTTTTGACACAATCTAGAAAACTCATCAAATTATCATTTCAAATTTTTCCAGAATTTTTGAGGATCAGAAAAATTATGAAACTGCCCCTGGCAGAAACCCCTTACTTACAATGGCTGAACGAAAATAATATTTCTTACGAATATTGAATGAAAATAATATTTCTTACGAATATTAAACGAATGTAAGACCCCAACTTTTATGAATAAAGATGAATTTTCTATAATTATCATTTTTAAATATTATGGAATGAATTTGATATAATGTTATAGTTATGGGTAATATTTAGAAATTTTGCAAAGTACGCAAGTTGTTATATAATATTCGATTGGTCGGGGAATATTCGTTTTAACAGAGAATATTCGTACGACGACACAATCATTGGTGGATCCCACAACGGAATTATTGTCAGATTGAGAAAACGATAAAAATATTTTATTGAAAATAACTACATGAAGTTTTATCGTTATCTTTGTTGAACTACTTTCGGTAGTAAAAAATGCAGAATACGCCGTGGTTGCATAGTAGCACATGGTATTGATTATTGATTCTTACGTGAGAAGTCATTCAGTTTTATTCAATTATTGTTTATATTTATATATTATTAAATCAATAATTGAGATGACGGTTATTAAATATTATTATTTGCATTATTAACGATGTCTAGAAGTTACGCCAAGAGAGGTTTGGTCACCTAATTGCTGCTACCATAGGAGAAATCCTTATTGAAAAGCCCCTTTTCCGGAATGACCTAGTCGATTAATAGTGTGAATAATAATAATGATGATGAAGTTTTGTTTTATTAGTATTATTAATGTAATAAAATAGAAAAGCTTTTTATATAAAAAAATAATACTTTTATAAAGTTATTCGCTTTATTAAAGCTAATAGTAAAATCTTTTATATAAAAAGCGTAATACTTTTATAAAGTTATCTGCTTTTATTAGACAATAATTAGATTATATTATAGTTTATTATGCATAGTGTTTGCATAGTGCCCGCGTAGTGTTCGCATAGTAAAATCTTTTAAAAGTTATTCGCTTTATTAGATTATAAATAGAATATATTATATTTTATTGTAAACCAACTGACCATCCATTTAAAGTAAATCGATCTCGACCGTTCATGAATTAGTTACTATTCAGTCCATTCTTCTATAAATAAGCTCATTCCTTCATTATTTCTTACGAATTCAATTTAAACTCTAGAGAGAAAACCGTAGAGAAATTATTCTTCTATAATCTTGAGCGTATTTCTTTAGCGTTTAAGAAAGCTTTGAGCGTAGTGCAAGTTTCTTCAAGTATATCCCCATACTACCGCCGTGAGTACTCTTCTTTATAAAGTAAGGGGTATTTTTTTTATATTCATGAAAAGAACTTCTGTTATTCCATTCTTTATTATTTTGTTGGAATAACCTGTATACGTGGTCTACCCTATACTTGGTGATTTCTGTTGTTATTCCATTCTTTATTATTCATTGGAAGATCCTCGCTCAATGCGTTTTACACCGACTTCGATTCCGTTATTTATTATTCTCGTTGAATAACCTCGCCTATCTGGTACCGCATGCATGGTGATTTCTGTTGTTATTCTATTCTTTATTATTCTGTTGGAATATCCTGTCGGTGCGTATTACGCCTGACCCAATTCCGTTATTTATTATTCTGTTAGAATAACCTGTCTATGCAAAGTACCGCATGTATGGTGATTTCTTTTGTTATTCCATTCTTTATTATACTCAAATAAGTTAAAGTTTTGACTTATACTCCATGAAATTAGTGGAATATCCTTGATATTTGCGCTTCATCCAGAATCTTTTCATGAAAATATTCTTCTGAGCATTCTTGAATTTTACTCTACAAAGAAGTATCATGTTGACAATTTGGAAGTTATTAGTTCCTGGATAAATTAATTCTTGAACTTGTTTTATTGAATACTTATATCATTGTCATCATCTTCATGTTTATATTTTATTGAAAGTCATTTGTGGCCTGTAGTGCATAGATGGACTTGGTATGATTATGACCAGGGATTATTCGGTGTAATTGTAAGACCCCGAAATTTTTAAATAAAAAGAAATTTCCTTTATTTATTATTTTGAAATAGTAAGGGTTGATTTGATTAATGTGGATAGTTAAGGGTTAAATATGCAAATATTTCAAATTAAGCAAGTGGTTATAAAATATTCATTATCGTCGGAATATTCGTTTGGTCGTGGAATATTCATACTTTGGGAATATTCGCATTTACTGCAGTAGCCATGTATGGGCCCCATAACTGGAAAGTGATTGGATGAAGAAAAACGACAAATATAAGTTGTTTTTAAATAACTGGCGTAGTTGTTACCAAGCTATCTTTGTTGGAATACCCTGGTTAAAACACACTAATACGCGTTGTTGAACAAGAAGAGCACTTGGTATTGCACCAATTATTGATTCTTAGGCACTACTCAATAATGGTTACGTAATTATCGCTCAAAGATTTTATTGAGTTAATAATTGTCTGCGTTGATATTTTATATATCTTTGTTGTTTCAATAATTGTCATTACACAAAGATCTTTCATTATCGAAGCAATAATTCATATTATCCTAATAATATTATTAGATAACATTATTGGCAATGTCTAGAAAGTTCTGCCTAAGGAGAGGTTTGGTCACCTAATCAAGGCCCAAGAAGAAGAAATTCTTATTGAAAGCCCCCTCTTTCCTGAACCGCCTGGGTTGTCAATATTGTGATTCTCGTAATATTATTTGTGAATAATTAATTATTGATTTATATGATGAGGAAAATATTGATTTTATGTGGATATAGATGGAGAAAATTTTAAAATGACAATTGTTGAAAATTAATATTTTATCTTTTTCGATAAAATAATTCATTTAAATATATTATTTTAATAATATATTAACGCTTTATATTTTTACAAATCTAATGTGGGATATATGAGTATACGAGGAGGAAGAGTATTTTGTTGCAATAAATGTTTAAAACATGTTAAACATGTCTGTGGACCCCATTTATTGATCGAAATTTGATTATAGATCGTAAAATCGCCTGCTTTGTGGATTTCTTGGTCAATTTCTATTTGGAATTTGGAAAAACTTTCTTCTGCAAAGTTGTAGAGAATTGAATTTCCTATAAAACTCGCGTGATTCAATTTTCTGATGAAAGGGCTATTTATTATGAATTATTGAAGTTCTCGTCTCAAATAATTAATTTTTGTAAGTTTTAATTATTTATTTTATGAAAAACGTTTTTTATCATTTCTTTCTAGAAGGTGGCATGTGGGAAATGCTAGGATCTGAATTCTAAGGTTGGTGTATGAATTTGATATATATATATATATATATATATATATATATATATATATATATTTAATTTATTAAATTTCTATCTTTTGGTGTAGAATTACTATTCACGTATACTTAAGACTATTCACGATATCGACACTATTCACGTATATACGGTACTATTCAATTAAAAATGAAATTTCTTCTTTTTGTCCAAAATATCTATTCCGAATACTAACTCGATTGTATCCATGTTTTGATTATTCTCAATTTTACACCACTATGATTATTTTTGAGGTATTTTTGGGCGTGGATAAAACCAAGTACTACGAATCCTTAATCCTTAATCCTTGTCATTTTGTTTCAATTGGATTCGCTTTTTTAAAAATATTTTTTATCATCCTCGCCTTAAATAATGATATTATTGAATATCTTTGGCCCAGTAGTCAAAGATGAATGATTTCAAGAATATCTTTGGCACAGAGTAAAAGATGAACAGTGTTGAGATGAACATGACCGATTGATTAATATCTTTGGCTCAGTGGTGCAAAGATGAACAGTGTTTAAATGAACATGACTAATCGATGAATATCTTTGGCCAGAGTGGTGCAAAGATGAATATTTGATTCCGTATGTATATCGATTGATGTTACAGGATAAAATATTGATGATGGATCGTTAAATTCATAGATTATAGTAGATTTCATTCTCTACGTAACTCTTCTATGAATTATTATTTCATTGCGAATATTGATCTGAAACTTGTTGTCTATTGTATTCTATCGATTTTTCCCTCGTGAAGACTAACGATAATTTGTTGTATATTATCTTAGTCATAATATTCTTTATTGGGCTAGTTGAGCTCACCCTTTCCTTGTTGTTCCATTTTTCTTCTCGTGGAGGCGCGAGAATGTAGCGAAGTACTAGTCTGGGGTATGGAATGAAGGTTCTAGAGAGAGTTGTTTAGTAGTCCTCACCATTTTTGTAAAATAATGAATCAATAATTATGATGGGGATTTATTTGCATGTGGATATTGTCTAGAAGACAATATTATATTTAAACTCATTAAGATATATTGTCGTATTTCACACGACATTTGTATTATTGAAGTTGTAGTTTGTTTTTTTTACCATGTATTTGGCGACTCGTAATGGGTGTCAGGTATACCTATTTTGGGGGCGCCACCGTAATCACGAATAGTAATGTTACAAATAATGTGGTAAAAGTCCTCATCGGCCTGTAGTAAGGCATCGATGGACGATTGTTGGCATGATCATGACCATTGATGAATACACGAATATCATTGTCTGTAGTGAGTAATGGATAATTTATGGTTGTGATACTAATGAATATCCTCGTCAGAAAAGTGGATGATGTGGATTATTTATTAAGTTTGATCCTAGCGATAAAAGTGATGAAAACTTTTTAAATCATAAAAGATAGTAGATTTTATTCTCTACTTGACTCTTTTAATAGATCGCATGTTCCACGCAAATAAACTTGATGTCTATTGTATTTTATCGGTTTAACATCACAAAGACTAATGATAATTTATTCGCATTATCTTAGTCATAATATTTCTTCTTGGGCTACTTGAGCTCACCCTTTCTTTCAATGTTCTCTTGAAAATGAGAACGTAGCCGGGACTAGTCGGGGAACGGAGTGACGGTCCAGATGATAGTATTAGTAGTCCTCACTATTTTGTTAAATAGTGTGACAATAAATGTAATGAGGACTTATTCTGAGAATGGATATTTTCTAGAAGACAATATTTGTATTAAAACTCACAGCTTTCTTGTTGTATATTAAAGATTGTATTTGTATTCTGTACCATGTATTTGGTGACTCAGAATAGGTGATGTATACCTATTTTGGGGGCGTCACAACGAATATAATGAATATTGAACGATGATAATATTCATACGAATACAGAAAATAATATCTCTTTAGAATATAAAAATAATAACCCTTACCTCAAAAGAAGACTGGATACTGGAGTAGTGAAGTAGCAGACTACTCTTCTTCTTTCTCTCTATAACTTCTTTCTCTATAGCTTCTATCTCTATAATTGTTCTTGTGATACTTAGTGAATTGGTGAGAGATGAAGGAAGAATGAGCTTCTATTTATAAGAAAATATAGTTTCGATAATTGCACATTTTGGGGCTCGAAATATTACAGTATAATACCTTCCTCTTTTTCTTCATTTTTAATTTAGTCCTGCAAGTATTATCAAACTTGCACCACCTCCCCTAATAGTAAATCATGTGAATCAATAGTAAATCATGTGACTCAATAGTTTTAAACATGTGAAAAAATTAATTATAGTATAGTACCTTCAACTATACCTCTATTTTTAATTTAGTCATGCAAGTATTATCAAGCTTGCACCAACTCCCCTAATAGTAAATAAATGTGATTCAATAGTACACACATGTGAACAAATAGTTATAATCATGTGAATTAATAGCAATTAGTTGCTCATTTATCCGATTAATTACCCGATTGGTCAATATAACTTCCAGACATCAATTATTATCAAAATAAATGTCGGTTTCCACTAACACTAACAATCCCAACACAATGAAACTATCAATTTCATCTTTAATCAACACGAACTTATTCATCATTAATATTATAACTCACAATATTTAACAACCAAAGTCGCTCGTGAAAGAGGGGCTTTCCGATAAGGATTTCTCCTTATCGGTAGCAATTAGATTATTTAACCTCTCCTTGACAGAACTTCTAGACATTGTCAATATTGCAAATAATAATATGAATAACTTTATCGTCTCAATTATTGATTTAATAATATAAAATATTGAATCAATAACATGAGAGATATGATGCAGCAATTATTGTAGCAATAATTGAGTATAACTGAGTGATTTCTCACGTAAGCATCAATAATTAATACTGTGTGCTACTGTGCAACCACACGTATTAATGTACTTTTACTACCAGTTATTTTATGACAACTTGCTTACTTTGAAAAATTTTCACATATCACCCTTAACTTTAATCTTTTATCAATTTAACCATTTACTAAATAGAATAATTATAAGAAAATTGAATACTTTTATTTCATAAAATTCGGGGTCTCACAATCTTCACTCTTTATGAAATTTCGCCCTCGAAATTTACGTACCTAGTAGTTCGAAGAGATGAGAATACCTTGCTTTCTTTTCGGATTGTACCTTCCTGGTTATTTCGTCTCTATCATGATTTTCCCATTTCTCATCTCCTGTATTTCAGATATCATTCTAGAATATAGTTTCAAAATAAGAGTTAATTGACATGCCACATATTATCCCTATACTCTGACCAACCAATTAAATACCAAATAACTTAAGTAGGTCATACTAGCGAAGGAACTCCCTATCTCTCCCCTCCTAATTCTTGTCTCACATCTCAGCCAGGGGTCATATCCCTAAGCTTTGATACCAACTGTGACGCCCCCAAAACAGGTATACATCACCCATCTTGAGTCGCCAGTGGTTATGATCATGTCATACATCTGTCCATCTTTCTTTGCGTAAGCCAAAAGATATACAATCAGAAAACCAATAATCAATAAATCCATCTATGCACGTAAGCCAAAGATGACTTTCATCATAATATAAGCATGAGGATGATGGCAATGATATAAGCATTAATCAACGAAATCAAGGATAAATATTAAAGACTTTAAATTTATCCAGAGTTTAAAATATTCAAATTGTCAACATGATCATCGCTTTGGGAGTAAAATTCAAGAATAATATTCATGTACCAAAAATAATTTGGACAAAAAAAGAAATATATTTTTCTGTAAATAAGACTCGTGAATAAGAACTCATGAATAGTAACTCATAAATAATAACTCGTAAATAGTACTCCGTATTCGTACATAGTATCGTATACATAAATAATGTCATATGCGCAAATAGAGCCATATACATAAATAGTGTTGTACACATGAATAGTGTCGTATACGTGAATTGTAACCCCGGCACAAAAGATAAAGTTTCACAATAAAATCCATATCAATATTTATAATACCTTAATCCAAATGTTATAAATTACTTAATAATCTCATAATCTAATATTATTAATATTACCACAATATTTTAATTATTTCTTAAACTTATAAACAATTTATTTTAATTGTTTACACTTAACTAATTAATGCATTTAATCATCCTAAAATGTCAAACTCATATGATTTCATCACCAATAACCAAAACTCTCATCAAAAAATCTGCATATACCTTATATAGGATTCTCAAGCCATAAAATCCTATTTTCCAATTTTCTTACTTCACATAACATATTTAATTAATTTACTCATAACTAGTCCATTTTGATGAAAAAATACCAAATCAAAGACAAACAAATTTTCTTTTCTCGATTTAGCGTAATATAGTTCCATATTGAACATATATTTTTCTCAGAATTTTTAAAATCCATTTACTATTTTTCATATGGCTAAAACTGCCGAATATTTAGACATTTATCAAAAATTATACTTTTGTCCAAAAATTCTGAAATTTACAGGGTATACTCCTGTTATGTACATGTACTCCCAATAAAAATTTCACCAATTTTGGAGTTAACCACAAGGAGTTATAAGGGTTTACTTTTAAAATAATATTTTCCCATAAAATTCATAACTCCTAATCTATACATCCAAAAATCGCCATTTTTGGACACAATCTAGAAAACTCATCAAATTATCATTTCAAATTTTTCCAGAATTTTTGAGGGTCGAAAAAATTATGAAACTGCCCCTGGCAGAAACCCCTTACTTACAACGGTTGAACAAAAATAATATTCCTTAAGAACATTAAATGAAAATAATATTCTTTACGAATATTAAACGAATATAATGAATATTGAACGATGATAATATTCATACGAATATGAAAAATAATATCTCTTCAGAATATAAAAATAATAACACTTACCTCAAAAGAAAACTGGATACTGGAGTAGTGAAGTAGCAGACTACTCTTCTTCTTTCTCTCTATAACTTCTTTCTCTATAGCTTCTATCTCTATAATTGCTCTTGTGATACTTAGTGAATTGGTAAGAAATGATGGAAGAATGAGCTTCTATTTATAGGAAAATATAGTTTCGATAATTGCACATTTTGGGGCTCGAAATATTACAGTATAATACCTTCCTCTTTTACTTCATTTTTAATTTAGTACTGCAAGTATTATCAAATTGCACCACCTCCACTAATAGTAAATCATGTGAATCAATAGTAAATCATGTGACTCAATAGTTCTAAACATGTGAAAAAATTAATTACAGTACAATACCTTCAACTATACCTCTATTTTTAATTTAGTCATGCAAGTATTATCAAACTTGCACCAACTCCCCTAATAGTAAATGAATATAATTCAATAGTACACACATGTGAACAAATAGTTATAATCATGTGAATTAATGGCAATTAATTGCTCATTTATCCGATTAATTACCCGATTGGTCAATATAACTTCAAGACATCAATTATTATAGAAATAAATGTTGGTTTCCACTAACACTAATAATCCCAACACAATGAAACTATCAATTTCATCTTTAATCAACACGAACTTATTAATCATTAATATTATAACTCACAATATTTAACAACAAGGTCGTTCCAGGAAAGAAGGGGCTTTCCGATAAGGATTTCTCCTTATTGGCGCGCAATTAGATTATCTAACCTTTCCTTGACAGAACTTTTAGATATTGTCAATATTACAAATAATAATATGAATAACTTTGTCGTCTTAATTATTGATTTAATAATATAAAATATTGTGACAATAATTGAATCAATAATATGAGAGATACGATGCAACAATTACTGTAGCAATAATTGAGTATAACTGAGTGATTTCTCACGTTAGCATCAATAGTTAATACCGTGTGCTACTATGCAACCACACGTATTACTGTACTTTTACTACCGGTTATTTTATGACAACTTGCTTACTTTGAAAAATTTTCACATATCACCCTTAACTTTAACCTTTTATCAATTTAACCATTTACTAAATAGAATAATTATAAGAAAATTGAATACTTTCATTTCATAAAATTCGGAGTCTCACAATCTTCCCTCCTTATGAAATCTCGCCCTCGAAATTTACATACCTGGTAGTTCGAAGAGACGAGAATACCTTGCTTTCTTTTAGGATTGTACCTTCCTGGTTATTTCATCTCTATCATGATTTTTTCATTTCTCATCTCCTGTATTTCAGATATCATTCTAGAATATAGTTTCAAAATAAGAGTTAATTGGCATGCCATATATTATTCCTATACTCTGACCGACCAATTAAATAACAAATAACTTAGGTAGGTTATACTAGCGAAGGAATTCCCCGTCTCTCCCCTCCTAGTTCTTGTCTCACATCTCAGCCAGGGGTCATATCCCTAAGCTTTGATACCAACTATGACGCCCCCAAAACATGTATACATCACCCATCTTGAGTTGCCAGTTACATGGTACAGAACTCAACTACAAACTTAATTATACAACTGTCGTGCAAAAAACGACAAAACATAGCTGAGAGTTTAAACACGAATATTGCCTTCTAGACAATATCCACACTCAATGGAGTCATCATTATAATTATTATCATACTATTTTATAAAAATAGTGAGGACTACTATAGCCACCATATTGGACCATCACTCCGTTCCCCGACTCGTCCCAACTATATTACAATTTCTTGAAGAGAACAATGAAAGAAAAGGGTGAGCTCAACTAGTCTAGTAAGAAATATTATGACTAAGATAATGCAGAATAAATTATCCTTAGCCTTCAATAGTGTTAAACTGATAAAATACAATAAACATCAAGTTTAACTGCAGCGGAATAAGCAATCTATTAGAAGAGTCAAGTAGAACATAATATCTAATATCTCCTCTAGATTAAAAGTCCATCGTTAATATTTCATTCCTGTAATACTCAACAACAGTTCTTTGTTATACCTAAGACAAAAAGAACTATCATCACTTGTCTTCATCTAAACAACCAAAGATTATAGTTAAATCCACAATTCATATTTATAATCATGTAAATCAACAGTTTCTTCTTGCCACAAAGGCTTAATAGAACGTTTACTCAATATTCTTACCCCAAAGGCTAAAGATATTCAAATGTAATAACAATGATCATACCAATCATTTGTCTACCTTTGCACTACGGGCCAAAGATATTCAACTATAAAACTAATGGTCATGATCATACCAATCAATTGTTCTGTCAATTAAGCACTACTACCAAAGACATTCAATCGTTAACTAATGGTCATGATCCCGCTTAATCATATCATCGAATTATCCATGCACTACGGGCCAAGGATATTCGTTATTATCACCAGTGGTTATGATCATGTCATACATCTGTCCATCTTTGCACGTAAGCCAAAGATATACAACTGTAAAACCAATAATCAACAGTCCATCTATGCACGTAAGCCAAAGATGACTTTTATCACAATATAAGCATGAGGATGATGACAATGATATAAACATTAATCTAACGAAATCAAGGATAAATATTAAAGACTTTAAATTTATCCAGAGTTTAAAAATATTCAAATTGTCAACATGATACTGCTTTGTGGAGTAAATTTCAAGAATAATATTCATGTACCAAAAATAATTTGGACAGAAAAGAAATATATTTTTTGAGTAAATAGTACCCCGTGAATAGTAACTCATGAATAGTAACTCGTGAATAGTAACTCATGAATTGTAATTCAAAAATAGTAACTCATAAATAGTGCTCCGTATTCGTACATAGTACCGTATACATAAATAATGTCATATACGCAAATAGTGCCATATACATGAATAGTGTCGTATACGTGAATAGTGTCATATACGTGAATAGTAACCCCGACACAAAAGATAAAGTTTCACAATAAAATCCATATCAATATTTATAACACCTTAATCCAAATGTTATAAATCACTTAATAATCTCATAATCTAATATTATTAATATTACCACAATATTTTAATTGTGACGCCCCCAAAATAGGTATACACAACACCCATTCTGAGTCGCCAAATACATGGTACAGAAACAACTACAACTTTATTATTACAACAGTAAAACTGTGAGTTTGAATATAATATTGTCTTCTAGACAATATCCACATGCAAATAAATCCCCATCATAATTATTGATTCATTATTTTACAAAAATGGTGAGGACTACTAAACAACTCTCTCTAGAACCTTCATTCCATACCCCGACTAAGACTCGCTACATTCTCGCCTCCCTCGAGAAGAAAAATGGAACAACAAGGAAAAGGGTGAGCTCAACTAGCCCAAAGAAAGAATATTATGACTAAGATAATATACAACAAATTATCGTTAGTCTTCAACAGGAAAAATCGATGAATACAATAGTACAACAAGTTTCAGATCAATATTCGCAATGAAATAATAATTCATGTAAGAGTTACGTAGAGAATGAAATCTACTATAATCTATGAATTTAATAAATTCCATCATCAATATTTTATCCTCAGAACATCAATCAATATGCATCCGAATCAAATATTCATCTTTGCACTACAAAGCCAAAGATATTCATCACCGTCATGTTCATTTAAACACTGCTCATCTTTGCACTACAGCCAAAGATATTAATCAATCGGTCATGTTCATCTCAACACTGCTCATCTTTGCACTACAGCCAAAGATATTCTTCAGAATCATTCATCTTTGCACTACAGCCAAAGATATTCAATAATATCATCATTTAAGACCGAGGATGATGAAAAATATTTTTTAAAGAAACGAATCCAAAGAAACAAAATGACAAGGATTAAGGATTAAGGATTCGTACTTGGTTTTATCCACGCCCAAAAATACCTCAAAATAATAATCATAGTGGTGTAAAATTCAAGAATGATCAAAACATGGATACAATCAAAGCTAGTATCCTGAATAGATGTTTTGACGAAAAGAAGAAATTTTATTTTTCTATGAATAAGATCAGATACGTGAATAGTGTCAGATACGTGAATAGTGCCGATACGTGAATAGTAAATTCCGACACCAAAAGATAGAAATTCCACAAAAACATCTTCACGCTTCATGAATAAGTACTCGTGAATAAGAATCGTGAATAAGAACTCATGAATAGTAACTCGTGAATAGTAACTCATGAATAAGAACCCATGAATAGTAACCCGACATGAAAAAGTTCCAAATTTGATAAAACTTCAGATCAATATTTCAAAGATAATGATATTGAAGAAATAATATCATTACAAAAAAATAATATCCCTTACCTCGAAAGATTAAGACTTTAATGAATACCGTATAAGGTCAAGGAACTTGCACCGCCTAACAATACTCAAAGTATACTCACAAGAATACGCTCAATATATCGAGAGAGAAATAGAGAGAAACTTCAGCTTCCTGTGTTTTTTCAAATTCTAACCCAAGACCCTATTTATAGAAAATGCTTAGAACACCAAAGCGTAAAATTGAATATAATATTAATATATTTTTCACATTTTCTTTAGCCCACCTTAGACAACTGATCTCAGCCCATTTGAATCACATGTGAGGCCAACTTAGTTGCAAAAAAACGTTTTTCTCAAAATAATTAACTAAAACTCCCAAAAATTAATTATTTTAACTTCTAACTTCAATAATTCATAATAAATAGCCCTTTCATCAGAAAATTGAATCTCATGAGTTTTTATAGGAAATTCAATTCTCTACAACTTTGCAGAAGAAAGTTTTTCCAAATTCCAAATAGAAATTGACCGAAATCCACAAACAGTGATTTTACAAGCTATAATCAAATTTCTATTAATAATTGTGTCCACCAACACACAAAACATGTGTTAAACATTTAATGCAACAAAAATACTCTTCCTCCTCATATACTCATATATCCCACATTCATTGTAAAAATATCACCGCTAATATATTATTAAAATAATATATTTAAATGAATTATTTTATCGTAAAAGATAAAATATTAATTTTCAACAATTGTCATTTTAAAATTTTCTCCATCTATATCCACATAAAATCAATATTTTCCTCATCATATAAATCAATAATTAATTATTCACAAATAATATTACGTAATCACAATATCGACAACCGTGCGCCTCCCTGTGAAAGAGGGGCTTTCCAATAAGAATTTCTTCTTATCGCGCCAAATTAGATGACCAAAACTCTCCTTAGATGTAACTTTCTAGACATTGCCAATAATGTTATCTATCTAATAATATTATTCAGATAATATGAATTATTGCTTCGATAATGAAAGATACTCGTAATGACAATTATCAAACAACAAAGAATATAAAATATCAACGCAAAGAATTATTAACTCAATAAAATATCGAATAAAGAATTATCAGAACCAT
Organism: Panax quinquefolius; assembly: GCA_020205615.1. Lineage (NCBI taxonomy): Eukaryota > Viridiplantae > Streptophyta > Magnoliopsida > Apiales > Araliaceae > Panax > Panax quinquefolius. The sequence continues at coordinate 12,506,670 of CM035158.1, forward strand.
TATCGAGTAAAGTGCCTTCTTACGTAAGAATCAATAATTGGTGCAATACCGAAAAGTGCTACTTGCTCAACAACGCCAGATTAGTGTGTTTTAACCACCGGGTATTCCAACAAGATAATCTGTGAATAACTACGCCAAGTATTTAAAAACAACTTATATTTGTCGCTTTCTTTCATCCAATCGCTTTCACATGGGGCCCACACATGGTCAAGGCCATCAGCATTTAATATTCCCATGCATTTAATATTCCACGACCAAACGAATATTCCCCGATTTATAATGAATATTTTATAACCACTTGCTTATTTTGAAATATTTGCATATTTAACCCTTAACTATCCACATTAATCAAATCAACCCTTACTATTTCAAAATAATAAATAAAGGAAATTCCTTTTATTTAAAAATTTTGGGGTCTTACAACCTCCCCTCCTTATGAAATTTCGCCCTCGAAATCGACGTGACGCACTCAGTGTTTCAAAAGGTGAGGATACCTCGCTTTCATTTCCGCTTCCAATTCCCGTGTCATTTCTCTATAAAGATGATTCCTCCACAAAACTTTAACTTGTGGTATGACCTTTCATGGCGTAGGACATGCTCCTTCCTATCCAACATCTTGACAGTACCTCCTCATACGTTAAGTCTTCGCTATCTCGTCCTGGTTCTAACTCAATAACGTGGTTCGGTCTTTCACATATTTACTTAAGTACGATATGTGAAACACATTATGAACACGAGACATACTTTTGAGGTAACGCAAGTCTATAGGCTACATTTCCTACTCGGTCAAGAATTTGAAATGGACCGATAAATCGTGGATCGAGCTTTCCTCTCTTCCCAAATCTTGTAACTCCCTTCCATGGAGCAATTCGCAACAATACATGATCCCCTACACTAAATTCCACGTCCTTTTCGATGAAGATTCGCATAACTCTTTTGTCGATCTTGTGCCGCTTTGTATACGCTTGTCAATCATTAGTCATATCGTGACTTCTTTCCCTGATCCCAACAATGTTGCTTCACCCACCTCATCCCAACATATATGAGAACGACATTTTGTCCATATAATGCTTCAATGGAACCATGCCTATATTTGTTTAATAACTATTGTTGTATGAGAAATCCACCAATGGCAAGTACTTATCCCAACTTCCTTTGAAATCTAGGACACGGAGTTTTAATATATCTTCAAGAGTTTGAGTAGTCCTTTCGATTGCCCATCCGCTTGAGGATGGTATGCCAAACCAATCGTAAATTCGCGCTTTATAGCTTTCTACAAACTAACCCAAAATCATGAAGTGAATCTTGGGTCACGATCTAAAACTATGGATACCGGCATGCCATGCAATCTCACAATCTCATTTACGCATATACGAGAAAGACGCTCAAGGAATAAGTCTCTCATTCGGTAAGAAATGAGCAGACTTGGTTAATCTATCAACAATAACCCAAATAAAGATTGATGCCTTGAGAAACCTTGGGAAGATTAGTAATGAAATTCAGGTAATGTGTTCCCACTTCCATTTCAAAATCTCAAGTGGTTGCAATGGACCCTTTGGCACTTGATGCTCGCCTTTTTACATGTTGATAAGTTAAACATCTCGAGATAAACTACGCGATCTCTCTCCTCATATTGCTCCACCAAAATGTATGTTGAAGATCATAATACATTTTGGTACTCCCGTGATGGATTGCAAACAATGTGTTGTGCCTCCATCATGATTCTATGCTTCAAATCAAAATCATTAGGAATGCAAAGTCCGAGTCGACTCAAGTATTCCTTCTTCATCAATTCTCGCCCTAATAGCTCCTTCTTGTACTTTCTTCTTCATACGCATCATCTCCGGCCTGGTGGCTTGAGCAATCTTAACTTTTTTATTAAAGTCGGCTCTATGCGATACTTGACATCATCGCACTCGCTCCTCGCAGATATGATCTTCTACTCAACGCTACGCCTACCACGCTCGCTTTCCAAGATGGTATGGTTAGAATATGTGCCGAAATGAGTCGCCTCTTGAGCTCTTGGAAAATCTTCTCACATTCCTCGCTCCATACGAATTTTGTATCTTTTCGAGTCACCTAGTTAATCTGAATAGCGATTCAAGAAAATCCTTCCACGAATCTCCGATAATAACCAACTAAGCCTCAAAAGCTACGTAATTCGATTATCGACTTAGGTTTCTCTCAACCGCGACTCATATCCCAATCTTGGATAAGACGTCACAATGACACCTATCGCTTTACTATCGCATCTAATACGACGCCCCTACAGAGAGTCTCGCTTAGTGAATTCCACAAAGGAAGTCACAAGATAAAGGCTCAGTACCAAATTTATAGTTGAATTTTAACTCCTCAAGTTCAATAGAGCCATTCGATATGAGATTTTAGAAATGAGTTTTGTACCGTTCAAAGTCGATACAAAATTTAATATCGTGCTTTGGGAGTAAGCCAAGAAATTCTTCAGAAATACGCCAGAAAAAATCAATAACAACAGAATATTATTCAAATCGACGTGTCTTTATTCAAATCCATAACACGGACTAAGAAAACTTGACATCCGTAATAAACGAATGACTTCATGGCTTGATATGAAAATGTTTGACTACAATGGTTTGATTGCTTGAATTCAATAACAAGTTGCTTAGGAATATGAAAACTAACAACCTTACAAAAGCAATCAATTTGGCATGATGAGTAGTTAACCTTAAAATCACATCAAAAGCAAATATCTCTATAGAAATAAGGTTAACAGTGTAATGTGATAGTGCCAACTTGAATCAAGCAAGATTTTTAAACAACGGATGTAATGAAAGTTTCTCCTAACTGAGTCTCCATAAATAGGTCAAAGTCTAATTTCTCCGTAGTCAAGTTCAAACGCTGAGCGCAAGTAAGAGAGATAAAAGAATGGGTAGAACCAATATCTAGTAAGGTATATACTTCGCAAGAATTTATAATTAACTAACCTGCTAACTTCGTTCGGGTTCCTTGATTTTGACCATTACGACAAACGCCTTCCAAGAACCGCTGACTTTGACTTTTCTCGGGACATCCTTTTGAGTCACCGTCCCCTCACTTGAACTAGGTTTCGCATCGTATAATCTCGAGCGATATGTCCTTCCTTTCCACAATTATAGCATACCTTAAACTGCTTGTAGGGCGCTTGACTGATATGTCCCTCTTCCGCATTTGTAACATACGATCGGTGGTCGCTTCTCCTCCCTAAAACTAGTTGCTACAGTGCCGACCACGCCTTCACATGGTCGTTGTTGAATCTCTTCTTTTTAAAATCTCCTCCCGACTCGCTTCTTCTATTTTCATGGCCACGATTACCACCGAGTGGTTACCGCCTTTGTCTCAGATTCTTCTTTCTCCGCCGGGTTATCGTTATTCGATGACCGCTATCTTTGGTATGATCCTCGGTTATGGTCCCTCATTGAACGTATTTCGTTATCTCGCTTCTAACAATCGAGCCCCGCTGACAACATCCAATAGAGAGAAAATTTATGAGAAATGAGATATCGACGATATCGGGTTTCAAACCTCTCGTAAAACATCCGCGTAATGCTTCCTCATTCTCCACCAAATGAGGTGCAACCTCGATAACTCCGCCAACTTCGCCGCATCGGGACACCGCCATGTTATTCGCTTCTAGTCTAATAAACTCCACTTCCTTCATATGACGAATACTTTCGTGGAAGTACTTGTCATTGAACTGCTTCTCAAACGCTCTCCCATGACATATGCCGAAAAGTACAGGATGGGTGGTACGCTTCACGATTCCCACCAAGAATCGCCTTCGCCACTTTAACATAAAGGTGGCGAATGGAACTTTCGTTCTCCGTGCATCCCAAGACATCGAATATCTTGGTAATTTGTTTGACCCATGTCTCCGCCTTTAATCGGATCCGGCTTCCCTGCACTTCGTGGTCCCAACTTTTTGAACTGCTTTGCGACCACCCGTGAATTGCTATCATTTGCTCCTCAGATTTTGAACACGAAGTCTCCTCGTTCGATTTTGCATGAACTGCAAAAAGCTTCTAAACATCCCCTCGCTCATCATCCGCTTTCATGGTGTTGTTGTTCACAGGAGGAACATTGCCACTGTTGCAGACGCTCTCCTCGCTGGTGAGTACAGCATCTCCACGGGCCTCATTTACTCCACTCGTTAATATTCTCACGACATTCTCAAATACCGTCATAAAATAAGGGTTAATTAAGGAAATCAATATATCACATAATATCCCTATATACCGACCAACTAACAAATAAGCTTAGTAGACACACTAATGAAGGATTTACTCGCCTCCCCCTCCTAGTTCTATTCCCCATCTCCGCCAGAGATCATATCCCTAAGCTCGATATTAACCGCGACGCCCCAAAATAGGTATACGTAACACCCATTCTCGAGTCGCCAAATACATGGTAATGTAAACAACTACAACTTTATTATTACAACAAGAAAATATATGCGTGAGTTTGAATATAATATTGTCTTCTAGACAATATCCACATGCAAATAAATCCCCATCATAATTATTGATTCATTATTTTACAAAAATGGTGAGGACTACTAAACAACTCTCTCTAGAACCTTCATTCCATACCCCACTAGTACTCGCTACATTCTCGCCTCCCCGAGAAGAAAAATGGAACAACAAGGAAAAGGGTGAGCTCAACTAGCCCAAAAAGAATATTACGACTAAGATAATATACAACAAATTATCGTTAGTCTTCAACAGGAAAAATCTGATAGAATACAATAGACAACAAGTTTCAGATCAATATTCGCAATGAAATAATAATTCATAGTAAGAGTTACGTAGAGAATGAAATCTACTATAATCTATGAATTTAATAAATTCATCATCAATATTTTATCCTCGTAACATCAATCAATATGCATCCGAATCAAATATTCATCTTTGCACTACAGCCAAAGATATTCATCACCGGTCATGTTCATTTAAACACTGCTCATCTTTGCACTACAGCCAAAGATATTAATCAATCTGGCCATGTTCATCTCAACACCTATTCATCTTTGCACTACAGCCCAAAGATATTCTTCAGAAATCATTCATCTTTGCACTACTGCCAAAAAAAGATATTCAATAATATCATCATTTAAGACCGAGGATGATGAAAATATTTTTTAAAGAAACGAATCCAAAGGAAACAAAATGACAAGGATTAAGGATTAAGGATTCGTATTTGATTTTATCCACGCCCAAAAATACCTCAAAAATAATCATAGTGGTGTAAAATTCAAGAATGATCAAAACATGGATACAATCAAAGCTAGTATCCGTAATAGATGTTTTGGACGAAAAGAAGAAATTTTATTTTTCTATGAATAGTAATCAGATATCGTGAATAGTGCCGTATACGTGAATAAGAACTCCACACACCAAAAGATAGAAATTCCACAAAAACATCTTCACGCTTCATGAATAGTACTCGTGAATAAGAATCGTGAATAAGAACTCGCTTATAAGTAACTCGTGAATAGTAACTCATGAATAGTAACCCATGAATAGTAACCCCGACATGAAAAAGTTCCAAATTTGATAAAAACTTCAGATCAACATTTCAGCATAATGATATTGAAGAAATAATATCATTACAAAAAAAATAATATCCCTTACCTCGAAAGATTAGTACTTTCTAATTTGAATACCGGGTATAAGTCTTTGAAGGAACTTGCACCGCCTAACAATACTCAAAGTATACTCACAAGAATACGCCAATATATCGAGAGAGAAATAGAGAGAAACTTCGCCCGTGTTGTTTTTCAATTCTAACCTAAGCACCCTATTTATAGAAAATGCTTAGAAACACCAAAGCGTAAAATTGAATATAATATTAATATATTTTCACATTTTCTTTAGCCCACCTTAGACAACTGATCTCAGCCCATTTGAATCACATGTGAGGCCAACTTAGTTGCAAAAAACGTTTTTCTCAAAATAATTAACTAAAACTCCCAAAAATTAATTATTTCTAACTTCTAACTTCAATAATTCATAATAAATAGCCCTTTCATCAGAAAATTCAATCTCATGAGTTTTTATAGGAAATTCAATTCTCTACAACTTTGCAGAAGAAAGTTTTTCCAAATTCCAAATAGAAATTGACCAAATCCACAAACAGTGATTTTACAAGCTATAATCAAATTTCTATTAATAATTGTGTCCACCAACACACAAAACATGTGTTAAACATTTAATGCAACAAAAATACTCTTCCTCCTCATATACTCATATATCCCACATTCATTGTAAAATATCACCGTTAATATATTATTAAAATAATATATTTAAATGAATTATTTTATCGTAAAAGATAAAATATTAATTTTCAACAATTGTCATTTTAAAAATTTTCTCCATCTATATCCACATAAAATCAATATTTTCCTCATCATATAAATCAATAATTAATTATTCACAAATAATATTACGTAATCACAATATTGACAACCGTGCAGCCTCAGAGAGAGGGGGCTTTCCAATAAGAATTTCTTCTTCTTTGCGCAATTAGATGACCAAACCTCTCCTTAGATGTAACTTTCTAGACATTGCCAATAATGTTATCTAATAATATTATTCAGATAATATGAATTATTGCTCGATAATGAAAGATACCGTAAATGACAATTATCAAACAACAACAATATAAAATATCAACGCAAAGAATTATTAACTCAATAAAATATCGAATAAAGAATTATCGTAACCATTATCGAGTAAAGCCTTCACGTAAGAATCAATAATTGGTGCAATACCGAAAGCACTACTGCTCAACAACGCCAGATTAGTGTGTTTTTTAACCACCGGGTATTCCAACAAGATAATCTGTGAATAACTACGCCAAGTATTTAAAAACAACTTATATTTGTCGCTTTCTTCATCCAATCGCTTTCACATGGGGCCCACACATGGTCACTACTGTCAGCATTTAATATTCCCCGACAAAGATTTAATATTCCACGACCAAACTAATATTCCCCGACGATAATGAATATTTTATAACCACTTGCTTATTTTGAAATATTTGCATATTTAACCCTTAACTATCCACATTAATCAAATCAACCTTACTATTTCAAAATAATAAATAAAGGAAATTCCTTTTATTTAAAAATTTTGGGGTCTTACATTAATCATTTCTTAAACTTATAAATAATTTATTTTAATTGTTTACACTTTACTAATTAATGCATTTAATCATCCTAAAATGTCAAACTCATAAGATTTCATCACCAATAACCCAAACTCTCATCAAAAAATCTGCATATACCTTATATAGGATTCTCAAGCCATAAAATCCTATTTTCCAATTTTTTTTACTTCACATAGAATATTTAATTCATTTACTCATAACTAGTCTATTTTCATGAAAAATACAAAATTAGTACAAACAAATTTTCTTTTCTGGGATTTAGTAGAATATAGTTCCATATTGAACATATATTTTTCTCAGAATTTTTAAAATTCATTTACTATTTTTAATATGGCTAAAACTGCCGAATATTTAGACATTTATCAAAAATTGTACTTTTGTCCAAAAATTCTGAAATTTATGTGGTATACTCTCATTATATACATGTACTCCCAATAAAAATTTCACCAATTTTGGAGTTAACCACAAAGAGTTATAAGGGTTTACTTTTAAAATAATATTTTCCCATAAAACTCATAACTCCTAATCTATGCATCCAAAAATCGCCATTTTTGGACACAATCTAGAAACCTCATCAAATTATCATTTTAAATTTTTCTAAAATTTTTGAGGGTCAGAAAAATTATGAAACTGCCCCTGGTAGAAACCCCTTACTTACAACGGTTGAACTAAAATAATATTCCTTGCGAATATTGAACGAAAATAATATTCCTTACGAATATTAAATGAATATAATGAATATTAAACGATGATAATATTCATACGAATACGAAAAATAATATCTCTTCAGAATATAAAAATAATAACACTTACCTCAAAAGAAAACTGGATACTGGAGTAGTGAAGTAGCAGACTACTCTTCTTCTTTCTCTCTATAGCTTCTTTCTCTATAGCTTCTATCTCTATAATTGCTCTTGTGATACTTAGTGAATTGGTAAGAAATGAAGGAAGAATGAGCTTCTATTTATAGGAAAATATAGTTTCGATAATTGCACATTTTGGGGCTCAAAATATTACAGTATAATACCTTCCTCTTTTACTTTATTTTTTAATTTAGTCCTGCAAGTATTATCAAATTGCACCACCTCCCCTAATAGTAAATCATGTGAATCAATAGTAAATCATGTGACTCAATAGTTCTAAACATGTGAAAAAATTAATTACAGTATAATACCTTCAACTATACCTTTATTTTTAATTTAGTCATGCAAGTATTATCAAACTTGCACCAACTCCCCTAATAGTAAATGAATATGATTCAATAGTATACACATGTGAATAAATAGTTATAATCATGTGAATTAATAGCAATTAATTGCTCATTTATCCGATTAATTACCCGATTGGTCAATATAACTTCGAGACATCAATTATTATAGAAATAAATGTCGGTTTTCACTAACACTAATAATCCCAACACACTGAAACTATCAATTTCATCTTTAATCAACACGAACTTATTAATCATTAATATTATAACTCACAATATTTAACAACAAGGTCGTTCCAGGAAAGAGGGGGCTTTCCGATAAGGATTTCTCCTTATTGGCGCGCAATTAGATTATCTAACCTCTCCTTGACAGAACTTTTAGATATTGTCAATATTACAAATAATAATATGAATAACTTTGTCGTCTCAATTATTGATTTAATAATATAAAATATTGTGACAATAATTGAATCAATAATATGAGAGATACGATGCAACAATTACTGTAGCAATAATTGAGTATAACTTAGTGATTTCTCACGTTAGCATCAATAGTTAATATCGTGTACTACTATGCAACCACACGTATTACTGTACTTTTACTACCGGTTATTTTATGACAACTTGCTTACTTTGAAAAATTTTCACATATCACCCTTAACTTTAACATTTTATCAATTTAACCATTTACTAAATAGAATAATTATAAGAAAATTGAATACTTTCATTTCATAAAATTCGGGGTCTCATAATATGCTTGGGTATAATAAGTTGTACATGGAGATAATGTATGATCAATAAAGAATCTACCACTTCTAGTAAAAAGGAGAGAAATATCCTATGTGATTCGATAAATGACAACCCAGTAGTCCTTGACCAAGGCAGAATGAAATTAGAAAGGAGTTTCTAATTTGCATTATTTGGTGTTGTGCATTTAAGGATCGAAATACATATAATTAAATAAAATAAGACTTGACAGTAATTCCATGTCTTATATTTAATCGGGATATTGTATGGTAGTAAGGATTGAATTGCATTTGCAGTAACTATTTACTCAAATATTTTTTATGATTAATGTTGAAATCTATATTATCCTCGAAAGTCGTTGATCGCTAGGGAGACTTATCCTATTGTAGAATAAATATTATTTATTTAAATAAATTAATAGTTTAATTTATTTATTTAAATAATATTAGAATTGTTTCTAATTTATTTATTCACAACCTGCTTAATATGAAGAACCTAAAGAGTCACACCATAAAAGGAAGAATAATTATTTAAGAAGTTAATGGCATAATCGTAATAATATATAAGTTAAGTATATTTAATTTAATTCATGGTGATGTAATAAATTCAATAGCTTAATATTTATTATTTAATATTTTGGAAATATTAAATATAAATTAATAAGAGGAGTCTTATTATTATTATTATTATTATTACTATTATTATAATTTAATTCTTAAAGGAGTTTGGGAATTAATTAATAAAAGTACTCTCATATAATCCTAATAAGATTAGGAGGTTAAATTAATTAAAAGATTTTAATTAATTATTCCTAATAAGATTGGGAGCATAATTAATTAAAGGAATTTAATTAATTAAAATAAAAAACCCAATTCTTTAATTGTTAAGGAGAGTTGCCCACATCTATAAATAAGAGGAGTTTTATTATGAGTGTGTGTGGTTGTTGATTTTTTCACAGCAGGTGTGATTCCAATTGTTGAAGAGTACGCTCTTTTTCTATAAAGATAGAAAAACTATGGTTTAGCCAACCACCCTTCTTCTTGACAACTTCTTCTTCCTTGGTGGATCACCTCTAGAGGCCAAACACTTGGGTGGGTAACGTTGATCAAAGGAAGAAACCAAACCCGGTAGATTCAAGTTGAATGCGAAAAAGATTGGAGGTGAACTTGTACCTGAGGAAGCTCGAATCTTCAAGGGTATGATTCTTCTTCTTCATATTTTCGTTTAATTAATAATTGAGCATAAAGGGTGATCCGGGTATATGGTTTGTAAAATTTTTAAACTCTGATTTTCCATGCTTTCTCTTATTTTGTGCAATTTGATTGCGTCCAAAAATATTACAAACCTAACAATATCGTCGACGGATTATTCTGTCGGCCTTAAGTTAATGTCGAAGGATTTTAGTTTATCGAGGATAATTCCGTTAGGTTTCAACTTTTTTCTTGAATTGAGCCCACTTTGATGTCAGTGTGAAGAAGAATGATATCTATCGAACCTGCTTAGCTGGAGATTACAAGCAACCGTTTGTTCATCGTGGGGACTAGGTAAAACTAGTCGAATCTATATTTTAATTTTCTGTTTACTAAAAAAAAATACTCAAAACAGTCCATCTCGCGAGAAATCACTTGTTATCTCTGTTACAAAAAGTTTAACAACAGTCACCATCGGAATTAAGCAGCACAAAGTTTAACAATATTAACTAACGAAACCAAGAAGAAAAGTTAACATGATTTGATGTTGGGTTAGTATTGGCAAAATTTTAATTTGAGTATTCATTGTTAATCATAATCTTTTCTCGGGTCCTTGATAGTTTATACACTTACATATTTTTGCCTTAAGTTCTGATTAATTAAAATTTAACCAAAAGCTCTCTCAATCTGTGTATAAAAACTATATAGAACTACAAAGGCAAGAAATGAACAAGTATGAGATTATATTGACTTTATTAAGAATGGATGTGATTTGTTAGATTATAAGATGTATGATCGTCATCGTAAAAACTTGTTGCCCCAATATGATGATCTTTTGGAGGAATTAAAGGAATCACAATATAGACTTGACAAGTTGAAATATCGGTATCAAGTTGAGAAAAGAAAAGCTAGAGACTAGCGTCAAAGGGAGATTTCTTTTCTGATGTATTAATGAAGTTAGGAGGTGTTGCAAGAATTTGAAAGCTTGTAGGAAAAATCTTCAAGAAAGTTGTAGCGTTATATCCTATTTATCATACATGTGATTTGTCCGTTTTAGTAGAAAGCGTGGAAGATATAAAGGAGGTAGTTAAAGAAGAAGCTATAGTTAAAGACGAACCAAGCTTAATGATTGAGGAGGATCATGATTTGAAGTCAATGCAACATAAGAAAACGGATATCGTAAAAATTAAGATGATGATGATGAGGAGGAGGACGATCACGACGATTGACTTACTCGGGGAAGTCCTCAATTTTCAATTTTTATATCTTCGCATGAGGACATTGTTTCATTTAAGTTTGGGGGTTGTCTACATTTTCTTATTAGGTTGCATTTTCATTACATTAGGTTTTTTTGCATGTTTTGTATTTCTTTATATAGTTATGTGGTTGTTTTGCATATTGTTTTGTTAGTGCATATAGTGTTTCCATATAGTGCATTTAGGATAACTTGAGCATGTTGAAATATAGAAACCATTTTGTTGGCCAGTGATGAGAACGTGAATTAATGAATTTGTTTCTCTTGTTTTGCATAGGATTATATCAAGATTAATTGAAATAAATATTTTTATTTGATCCTTGGGAAAAGGCTAATAAATACTATAAAATTCCTATTAATAACTTTATTAGATTTAGTAATTTGATGATTTAGATCATTGATTCCTGTAACTTTATTAAACATTTGATTTTTAAACTTTGTGTTAAATTTTAGTTTTAATTTTAATTCACTTTTAGATATTTTTCACAATTGGGATTGTTTAAACAAAATTGAATTGATAAAAAATTATTAGTTGAAATATATTAGGCATAGATTATTGTGGGTTCGACACTCTATATTTACTCTACATTACTTGTTGATCATGTATACTTACACGTATTTATCACTATCTAAAATCGGACAACATCTCCATTAGCATACTCAAAAGGTCATAGTGACCATCAAAATGTGGGATAGCCGCCTACACAAAATTGAAGTCTGAGGCCATCGCTTCACTGCTTTGTTATTATGGACTGGTTGGGGACTTGCACACTATTGCAGGACTCACATTTTTCTCTCCTATGTGTGGCTTTGATACCATTGATACAAAAAATAAGAACTGGAAACTCATAAATTTTCATTGATAAAAATAGCCTATAAATAGGCATTACATAGGAAGGGAAATAACATACTACAATTACCACTAACTTAAGATCCTATAAAACAGGACAATGAAAACCACTTTTTGCATTTTCTGTAGCCACAAGAGCACGATCTTTTCATCTAAATAAATCCCTAAAGACTACGACAAACTAGAACTGCCAAACTTAAATAATAAATCTTAACAAAGTTTGGGGCTACCATGAAAGTTGACTATCACTCACACATTCTCAAATTTGTTGGCATGAAAAAGCATAAATTTCCTCCTAAATGGTAGCAATTCTGGTGATTAAATTCCTGAATGTTTTCCAATCCTTGAATGTGGGAACTGCTACTTTCGACTCTGTATGAAATGTGCTTTGTTTCCAGGTACAAAATCATCCACACCCCATTTCATTAGCCCATCATCCAGTCAAAAATGATGGCCTTCCATCATTTTGTACTAAATGCTACAAGTATATCCGCCCAAAAACTTTCCTCTATTGTTGTCGTTATTGTGGTCATGGCTTTTATCCTTCATATGTTTCTTGTAATGTTGAGTTGTTCGAATATTTTCAAATGGTGTTAAGTTGAATTTATTTTTTCAGACTTCGATGAGTTTGTGTATATGTCATTGGTAAGAATCATTTTTGGGCTTAGCATCTGCATGCTAGTGATGCAGGATGGTCCGAGACCGAAGATACCGAGTTATCATATAGTACGATGATGGCCATGGAATATCATGAATGGGATGATCGTCACAAACGACGAGGCCATTAAACACCTTTGGCATTAATTCCTTCAGCTTCGGGACAAGCGTTCCATCGATCAAGGTTCAGCTTCGGATGGTGTCATGACTTCGGATGTGACTTCGGATGGCGTCATGACTTCAGAAGTCGATCGAACTTATTATTATTATCATTATTATTTTTTAGTTCTTTAATTAATAATATTTTATTAATTTCAAGTTTATTTTTTTTTCGTAAAAATAGGAAGTTTGTTAAAATTCTTTTTCGCATCCCTAGCTAGGAAGTTTGTTAGAATCTTTTCATATCCCTAGGAGGATTTTATTCCCCTTTTTATTTCTATTTTTTTATTTCCATATCTCTAAGAATATTCTATGGATAAAGTTTTACTAGCTATATACACCCGGCTTGTGGGTTGGAAAATAGGGGTTGAATTTTGATAAATATATTATACACATTAAAGAGATTTCTCTGTGTTTTCTGGTGAATCTCTTGTTCCTTTATCTGTGAATTCAATTATTTACCAGCCCGCAGGATAATCACTATCTTGCCTGCTGTCAGTTGGTATTAAAGCTCAAGCATCTTTCTTGGAGTAAACACATCAGTTTTAATGGTTAGTGGTGGTGGTTGTAGAGAGCAGGCTCAAGTTGAGGAAGTCTTGCACCGTGATCATAGCATCCAGGAAGTGATGATTGAGGATTTACAGAGACCAGTTACAGAGCTAACCCAACGCCTAGCAGCACAAAATTTGGGTCATCGTGGATAGGTTTCGAAGGAGGAAGTCCCGCACCTAGGCCGTCGTGGACAGGTCCCGGAGGAGGAAGTCCCACATCTTTAACACGATGAAGAATCCTATGATTCTGGATCGAGTTATGATAACCCTTACCACCATAGGAGACAACTATGGGAACGACATGACCGTGAGGACCGTTGTAGTAATCTGGGTTTTAGAATGGAGCTACCAGACATTTATGGTACGCTGCAAGCAGAGGGATTCATCGATTGGATGAATGAGGTAGAGCGCATCTTCGAATATATGGAGGTGTTAGATAGCGTTAAGGTGAAATTGGTTGCCATCAAACTGAAGGGCAGAGCATCTTCTTGGTGGGAACAAATCAGACGATCAAGAGAGAGACAAGGAAAAGCTAAAATCACCAAGTGGGAGAAGATGAAGAAGAAGATGCAGAGTCACTTTCTTCCTTTTGGATACACTTTATCTTTATTTAAGAGATTGCATTTGTTAAGATAAGGTACTTGATCTATGGATGATTATATCGAAGAATTTTACCAATTGATAGCAAGGAATGATCTATCGGAAACTGAAGAACAACTGGTGGCATGATATTTGCGAGGATTAAAGTAGTCGTTACAGAAAGCCATTAACCTTCATTTATTTTGGACTATTTCCGAAGCATATCAGCGAGCTCGTGAGGCAGAGCAGCAGCAGAACAACAGGACGATGCCAAAGAACAATCCCCCCAACAAACTAAACCCATCGATCCCTACAATCTCGTACTACACCACAACCTCAAGGTAACTTTAATTCTAGCATCAAGTGCTTTAGATGTGGAGTATTAGGTCACAAAGCAACAGAGTGCTGAAAGCCTGCTAACTAGAAGGGTAAGAACCTTTTTATTAAAGAAAGTGTGACTGATGAAGCAGAAGAGTTTGGAGAGCCTATATATGATGAGTATGAGGACGAAGATGTGTTATATGAAGATGGACAGGAGAACTTAGCCGTATAGAATGCGAAGAGGATTGGTTGAGGACCAATATCTTCCACACTACTTGCACAGTAGCAAAAAAGGTCTGTAAAGTAATTATTGGTAGTGGTAGCTGCAAAAATTTGGTTTCTAGAGAGGCTATTTGAAAGTTAAACTTGAAAACGGATCGGCATCCAAACCCATATAAGTTATCTTGGTTGAATAAAGGCAGTGAAGTAACCTTTGATAGAAAATGTCTAGTATCCTTTTCAATCGGAAAGAAATACTTTGATAACGCTTGGTGCGATGTAGTGAAAATGGATGCTTGTCATATACTATTGGGAAGACCATGGAAATATGAACAAAGAGTCATCCATGATGCTCGGAAGAATACTTACTCCCTCAACATAAAAGGGAATATGGTTGTACTAGCACCTCGGTGAGAAGATGATAGTTCGGCTCGAGCAGTCAGAAATCCAAACCTATTATCTATGAAAAGGTTCCTAAAAGAAGTGGATCATGAAAGAGTTATGTATGGATTACTTCCTTATGAGAATAATTCGACAAATGGAATTGCAGAAGTGTCAGCCGATGTGCAAAAGTTGCTAACAGAGTTCACTGACTTAATGCTTGAAGAACTTCCATCGAGATTACCACCATTAAGGGATATTCAACATGAAATAGATCTTATCCCAGGATCGAGTTTACCGAACAGAGCCTACAGACTCAGCCCCAAGGAGTCAGGAGAGCTACAAAAGAAGGTAATAGACTTAATGGAAAAGGGATTCATTCGTGAATGTATGAGTCCATGTGCAGTTCTAGCTCTACTAGTGTCGAAGAAGAACGACTCTTGGAGAATGTGCATCGACAGTAGAGCAATCAATAAGATCACGATGAAGTATCGTTTTCCGATACCTCGTTTGGATGATATGCTAGATCAACTATCCGGTGCAAAAATCTTCTCAAAAATCGACCTGAAGAGTGGATACCATCAAGTTCGGGTGAGACCTGGAGATGAAGAAAACAGCCTTCAAAACACCACAAGGCTTGTATGTGTTGGTTATATATTTTATGATTTTAATGATGACAATATTATCGGGTTTATGAATTTGATTTAAATTGTTTGGGCTGATTTAAATTTATTATATGTTGATTTTTTGTGGCCCAAGATTGGAATTATGGTCCATTAGTATATTCCTTCTATATTTAAGTTTGCATGTTGCATGTTGCATGTTGCTGAAAAGATCTTTAATATAATTTAGTAATGATATGCAATTCAATTTGAAAAGGAAACTAAATAAGGTACCTGTTATCTAGTGATTGGCTAGTAACAAACTTTATCAAATATCTCCTTGTTCCTTTATTTAAGGTGTTTTGGTTTGACTTGAAAACATATCCTTGATTTACCAAATTTGTTGGACTCTTTAATTGCTAATATCATGGGGTATACCAACTTTGATATGAGTTTTCTATTCTATCTTATGTTCATAACCGTTGGTCAATATTAGTGGCTTTAATTATGGGATTTAAATAATCTGATTTCTTGCTAACAAATATAGTCGTTGGCCTTCTTCTTATATAAAGCTTCATCATGCTCGGTTTTGAAGGAGCCCAATAATTGGAAAGCAGCAATTCATTTTTCTTAATTCTTATAGCTTTCTAATAGTCTTTCTAGCAATCAATGTCCTGTTATCTTTAGGCTAGAAAGTTGATATTCCATTGGAATCACCATAATTGTAATCTGAAAAACAAAACTGTTAGCTTTGGTGGTCCAGAGTTTCTAGAGTTTAGTGGGTCTGTTCAAAGGAAGCTTCAAAGGTCTCAGAGGTGAGAACAGGTGCAGAGGTGTACAAGTTGCAGAGGTGCAAAGGGGGCATTGGTGTCCAACATCAAAATTGAAGCGTCTTTGTAACAGGGAGTTATTTTTTGTACTGAGGTTTAAATCTTAATAAAACGAGTCTCCAATCCTATTTGGGATTAGACGTGGATTAGGCCACTAGATTAGAGGATAGGGGCTGAACCACGTAAAAATCTTGGTGTGATTTTTACTTCTCTTTATCTCTTTAACTGTCATTCACGTTCTGCATTTTTTGTTATTCACACTACTTGAAGTTATACTATCCAGACACTAAAGCAGACAGATCTAGCTGTCTGATAATAATAAACGAAGAACAGACACTAAAGCAGATAGGTGTAGCTGTCTGAATTAAACCTGTAGCATAAAGTTTTAAAAAGTTTTCACCATCTATCACTTTTAGCTTGAACACCTATTCACCCCCCTCTAGGTGTGCACATATTAACTGAATTACAATATGAATGGATGGTTATACCCTTCGAACTTTCCAACGCGTTCAGTACCTTCATGAGGTTTATGCATCAAGTGCTACGACCTTACATGGGCAAATTTGTGGTTGTTTACTTTGATGACATATTTATCTACAGAAAGGCATCAAAATTACATCATGAGCACCTCCGAAATGTATTTGAAACGTTGAGGAAGGAACAATTGTTTATAAACTAGAAAAAGAAATCCTATTTCACGACTTCAGTAACCTTCCTCGGTTTTGTTGTTTCCACCGAAGGTGTTCACGCAGATCCAACCAAGATTGAAGCAATCTTAGTATGGCCAACACCGAAGACCATACATGACGTTAGAAGCTTTCATGGATTAGTATCCTTTTATAGACGGTTCATCTGAGACTTCAGCGCGTTGGTCGTGCCCATCACCGAATGTCTTAAGGGGAAATCATTTCAATGGTCGCAAGAGGCCGGAGATAGTTTTTAGTTGATCAAAAAGAAGATGACTGAAACAATTGTACTGGAACTTCCTGACTTTGAGAAGGTCTTTGAAGTAAACTGTGATGCATCAGGAGTTGGTATTGGTGGTGTTTTCAGTCAAGAAGGTCGGTCAGTTACTTTCTTCAGTGAAAAATTATTAGGGTTAAGAAAGAATTATTCTACTTATGATCTGGAATTCTATGCCCTAATCCAGACACTGAAGCATTGACACCATTATTTAATACATAAGAAATTCATTATTTTTACCAATTATGAGGCTTTAAATTATATTAATAGTCAACATTAGCTCAGCCAAAGACATGCTACGTGGGTAGCGAACTTGTAAGAGTTCACTTTCACTCTTCGACATCAAGCAGGGAGTCTGAATCGAGTTGCTGATGCGCTAAGCCAAAGAGTATTTCCCCTTAGTACTATGCAAAATAAGATTGTTGGGTTTGAAGTTTTCATTGAGATGTATGAAGGAGATCCTTCCTTCGGTAAGATATTTCAAGACATACGAGAAGGTCGACAATCTGACTTTATCTTACATGAGGGGTATTTGTTTCGACAACTCCAGTTGTGTATTCCTGATTGCTCGCTTGGTCAATAGATAATAAGTGAACTTCACAAAGAAGGACACTTCGGACTAGATAAGTCATTGGCCTTAATAACAGCTGACTATTACTGGCCAAAAATCTCGAGTGATGTGAAGCGCTATGTAAAAGGGTGTTCTACTTGTTAGAAGTCAAAAGGAGTTCTCACCAATTCAGGATTATACACTCCCTTACCTGTTCCTGAAAGGCCTTAGTGTGATGTTATTATGGACTTTGTCTTAGGCTTGCCCCGAACTCAAAGAGCTTTAAATTCTATTATGGTTATCGTCGATCGATTCTCTAAAATGGCTTATTTCATAGCTTGTCGGAAGACCGTGGATGCTGTTCGGATCGCCCATCTCTACTTTCGGGAGATTGTACGCTTACATGGCGTTCCATAGTCCATCACATTTGATCAGGATACTAAACTTATGAGTAATTTATGGAAGAGTCTGTGGGAAAAGCTCGGAACGCAATTGAACTCCAGCAGTGCTTACCATCCTCAAACTGATGGACAGACCGAAGTAGTAAATCTAAGTCTGAGCAACCTTTTGAGGTGTTTGGCCGAAAATAAACCGAAGCAATGGGATCTAGCCCTTTCTCAAGTAGAATTTACTTATAACCGTTCGAAGAATCGGACCACCAACATGAGTCCATTTGAAATAGTTTTTTGTTCAGAACCCTTATGTAGTCTTGGATTTAGTTCATAGTCCTCGCATTGGTCGAATGCATCCCAAAGTGGAAGAAATGACAGATCATATTCGGGTTATCTATGATCAAATGTACAAGTCTATCTTGGACAACAATGATAAATACAAGGATCGGGTTGACAATCATCGGCGTAGAGTTTTTTTTAAAGTTGGAGATCTTGTTTGGGATGTACTTACCCGTGATTGTTTTCCTGTTGGCGATTATAATAAACTTAAAGATCAAAAAATTGGCCCTTGCAAAATTTTGCAGTGAATCAACGATAATGCCTATCTGTTACACATTCCGAATCATCTGAGGACTTTGGACATTTTCAACGTTAAACATCTGAGCCCCTATTTCGAGCAGTCTGCTGCAAAAACTGAGAACTCGAGGATGAGTTCTTCTCAACCTGGGGTGAATGATGCAGGATGGTCTGAGACCGGAGATACCAAGTTATCGGATAGTATGATGATGGCCTTGGAATATCATGAATGGGATGATCATCACAAATGACGATACCATTAAACACCTTCAGCATTAATTCCTTCAGCTTCGGGACAAGTGTTCGGTCGGTCAAGGTTTGGCTTCGGATGGTGCTATGACTTTGGATGTGACTTTGGATGGCGTTATGACTTTGGATGTGGCAAACTTCTTCTGAAGAGGTGTCATGACTTCAGAACTTGATCGACCTTATTATTATTATTATTGTTGTTGTTGTTGATTAGTTCTTTAATTAATAATATTTTATTAATTTCCAGTTTCTTATTTTTCCATAAAAATAGGAAGTTTGTTAAAATCTTTTTTCGCATCCCTAAGAAGTTTGTTAGAAATATCTTTTCATATCCCTAGGAGGATTTTATTCCGCTTTTTTATTTCTATTTTTTTATTTCCATATCTCTTGGAATATTCTAGAGTGACTTGGGGATAAAGTTTTGCTAGCTATATATACCCGGCTTGTGGGTGGAAAATGGGGGGTGGTTGAATTTTGATAAATATATTATGCACATTAGAGAAATTTCTCTGTGTTTTCTGGTGAATCTCTTGTTCCTTTATTTGTGAATTCAATTATTTATCAGCCCGCGGGATAATTGTTATCCTGCCCGGCGTCAGCTAGTAAGATGGATGTAAGAAAAGAGTTTTGAAATTGAGAGAAAGTCACACAAAATATAGTTCAACTAATATAATTACTTTTTTTGATAACTGACTAAAGAAATAGACACTATATAGTTCAACTAATCAGCTTAATAAAAATCTAGTAATATTCTATAATTATATTCTCAAAATCCTAACTGAATTATATATTTAATTGATTACCTTAAACTTATATATTTGTTGAGTAACTGTGACTTAATAATGTTTTCACATTAGTTTCAAACACCTATAGCTTTTAAAACTTAAATGAATATCACATCAATTTATCTTTTAAGATTTTTTATAAACTGACTTCATAACATCAAAATGAGATCCTTTAGTAGAACACAAGTTTATCACCCGTGCAAAGCGTTAATTGTTTGAATTAAAAAAAAATCTAAAAATTTCAAGCACTCAACTCACTTGAATGAATTGTTTTGGTTTACATAGGAAAAAAATGAGCATGTTACTGCATCTTGAAAAATAGATACAATTTAGTTGGCAAAAATAGAGTCAGGAGGAGCTAAACAGATACATAAGATAAGAATAATTAAAAAAGATGTAATACATTTGGTTTATGAATTTGAGAAGTAATTGTTAGAACCGTAGCTTCGTAGAGTCATAATCGAAAAAAACCCATGACATTACATGTCCTTAAGGTATTTATCACCTCACCACGAATGGTTTGATATGAGTTACAGGTGATATACCTTCAGAATATATGTCAAGTTTCGGAGTTGAAGAATTTTGTGATAGCAATTCACAAATGTTCAAGTCAAATATTTCTTTGTGATAGTTATATGTTTATAGAAAAAATTAACTGAAAGAAGAGAGAATTTCATGTGCATGTTTTCTTCTTCTCTTATAAGTAATACTTCATTCCTCATATATGTATATATCTTCATATATCTACACACACATACACACACACTTATATATATATATAGAGCCGTTCTCCAACGGACTGGTCCGTTAACGGACTAGTCTTTAGCGACGGATTGTCCGTCGCTAAAACCCATGACATTACATGTTATGAGCTTTAGCGATGGACAATCTGTCGCTAAAGATCGTCCCGTTAATGGACCAAATCAGCCTCTAACGATGGATATATATATATATATATATATATATATATATATATATATATATATATGAATACATATATAATAGTAACAACTATTATATATCTATTTTAATTACACATTATTATATATATAATCTTTGTAAGTTACACATTAGTCATAATGATGTAAGTTACAAATTATTAATAATAATGTAATTTAAATAGAAAATGGAGAGTTTCTTTTGTTTCACATAATTAAATAAGATTACACCTCTTATGCTTATTAAGCAACTAGTAATCATTTATTAATTATAATGGAACTAAGACAAACTAGTTTTTACAAACAACTTGCACCTTATCAAATTCTTCACATTAGTCATTGATAAACACAAGTCATATGATTTCAACTCGAACCAAATGAATTACTCTCATTCTCCACATATAGGACATTAAGTTACACCTTTTATACTTACTTAAATTACATCCACGAATGAGTTTTATCAAACTTAAATATGACAAATAATAAGTCTCAAAAGTATAAAATAAGGTGCAATATATAACAATCCCCCACTTGTTTGGAAAAACTAATTTTCTTCCAAACACTTTTCTATCAAACAACTCCAAGGCTTGTATGGATAAAAGAAGGTGTGACGAACATTGAACCTTCCCTTAGTGTAAACAACTCAAAGTCACATCGAAGTTGATGGTGTCCGTAGATTGAACCTCTACTTCTATATGATATGACCAGAATTGTCTCACACAAAAAAATCCTCCTACCACAGTTAATATTCTACAAGCATTGCGTTATTATAGTCATGCGCAATATCCTGTTTCATGAACCTCTAAGAGTAAACCACAACCCTCTATGAGAAGCGGCTCCACTTCTAGTTCATATAGGCAAAGTGTTTCACATGTGTTTCTGTTTCTAAGAACACAACAACTTTGTTAAGAGTATAATTGAGTCTCAATCGCGCAACAGACGTTACTATCTTAAACTACATATGGAACCGCATTGATAGTAACACAGTTAGCAACTGTGATTTGTTTTTCCCATTGAACCTATAAACTAGGGGTAACATAGGAATAGGTTGGGTTCCCATCACCCCTGACTCAAAGTGGTTTAAGTTCCATATCACAATTCAGTAGTTAAACTTACTAAGCTCTTGTCAGAGTCTTAGTAACAAGATAAGTCAAGTCGTCACTTGACTTCCTCATAAACAAATATTATGATATCTTCTTGTATCAATTATCTGACAAAAAATATGTATATGACCAACATGTCAAGACCTACCATTAAAGGTAATCTCATTTGCTTCATACAAAAACAATTTCATTATCACAATATAATGAACTAAGCAATTTTGGAAGTGGCCATAATTTGATGTTACGTTTCAACAACAAATTTCGATTCCAATTGCTTTCTACATTATATAAAGCAATAGTATTACTTGTTACTCAAGTAAATTATACCCTTCACAAAGAGTAATAATATATCCACCTACTTGTGAAAATATAAGAATATATTCACATACTTGTGAATATTTTTTTACTTAATTAATCAAAATCACAACCAACTATGAAAGATGAATAACATTAGATCCATATTGTAAAATGAGAAATACTCATTTGTTTCTTTCTCATCTAAGAAACAATACTCAAGATTGGGTGAAAATTCACTTACTTGTAAATTTATGATTTCCCTTACTAAAATATAAGTGACATTTATGTGATCTATTAAAATATTGAAAAATCTAACAAAAACCAATTTTAAATCATTAGTATACTAATTAAGTTTAAAACTGTAGGTAATATCTGATCTCGTGCGTTGCATCAAACATAAGGCTCCCACTAGCGTATGAGTACTTCAGATTTACAATAGCTATATCATAATTAACTTTCAGTATACCACCACTATTAAAAAATTATTAAATTCTTCAATCTCAAGGTTTATCAAACTTAGTTCAGTATTGCGTCTCAATACTATTAAACTGGTTTAGTTGAAATTTTCACTATGTTTTCACATGATACTAAGATAACATCTATTTTACAAGTCTTTCAACATTAAGACAAAATATAGATGTCTTAAACTCGTCTACGTTAACAATTCTATGTAAAATGATCAAACATATCATTAATATACGCAAAAACTATCACATTATAGTTTATACAATTATATTGTTAGTGTAAACATATAAATAATTCTATAACTGATAGAATCTCAAGGTAAATATGCACATATTTAAATTCTTCAATCTCAAGGTTTATCAAACTTAGTTCAGTATTGCGTCTCAATACTATTAAACTGGTTTAGTTGAAATTTTCACTATGTTTTCACATGATACTAAGATAACATCTATTTTACAAGTCTTTCAACATTAAGACAAAATATAGATGTCTTAAACTAAATCTACGTTAACAATTCTATGTAAAATGATCAAACATATCATTAATATCATAAAAACTATCACATTATAGTTTATACAATTATATTGTTAGTGTAAACATATAAATAATTCTATAATCGATAGAATCTCAAGGTAAATATACATATTATTATCACCTAATATGTATCCACTTTAATATTTATAACTTAGTTTCAATCTCACTATTGAACTAAATCACAATAAATATTTTGGATCATATTTAGGCTAATAAAATAAGTATTTTATTTACCAAATTATTATATTGATTTCCTTTACCAAATCAATATTGCTCTTTCTAGGTTCAGTTTATAACTTTGTTGAACCTTAGATAATTAATTAAGTGAAATAAGTTCACACTTCAATATTATTCAAAAGTTTGTGTTTCAAAGACTTTCATTTCACAGAACTACACAATCAAATTGAATTTTGCAACAAGAAATTCATAAGCCTTACTATTTCTTACATAAATAAAATTATGCTCCAAATAGTTCAAAGACCAAAATAAAAATATTAAAGAATCACCCCCCACACTTTTAAATAATTGATATCTCATTGAATAATTTCACTTCACAATATTATGCTCACTACTTAATATAAATTTTAGATTAATTGACATTTTATGTGACAATGTTCCTATAAATATTACTTCCACGTCAGAATATTAAGGAACACTTCTCAAAATAAAAAAAATAAGTTCTTGTACATTTTATGTATTAGTTATTCATATAAAAATTGCTTCAACTTAATAATCTTTTATAACACCCCACATAAGAAAATAAGCTCTTATTTTCTGAATTACATAAAATCTCAAATCCAAAAATTATTTAATATAAGCACTTAAAATTATACATGTACAATTTTAAGTATATCGACAAAGTAACACTTGACTCATGTAAATAGTATAAAATTTATTATATACAAATTATAGCACAACTCATCATATTACACAAATTTATTTGCATATAAATCATAAAATATAAAATTTATATTTACTTTCTAAGAAATTAATTTATCACAAATAAAATTAATTTATGTTGAAAGCAAATAAAATTTACACATGAATTAGTATATCCTCAAGTGTTTTCTTATCTCAACTTAGACTTTAAATACCATAAACATTATATCTTTTGAAAATTATAAATATAGAATTCAAGACAATTATCATAATAATATGAAATACTTGAACTTCACTATATTTATAAAAAGTCAAAAAATAAAATATTTACCTCAATTAAAATATACAAAATTCATATAACCACATTAAAATTTACTACTTCTTGGACAAGAAGTACATATAAAAATAAATCAACATATACCAATTATGATTATCCCAAAAATACTACGAATATCATTTCTAAGTGTTTTCTCAACATCAAAATCATAATGTATACAAGATTTACTCAACCAAATTTACTTCTATAATATCTCTTCTAAATATTAGTTGATAATTAATTTATTATCCACAAACAAAGTAATCTATGTCAAAATTCATGCATACAAATACCAAGTAATATTACACATTAAATATTACCTCAAATTTATGCATAATTTTGTTCAAGAAAAATATAAATTTACTTTGTTCTCAAATTAAATGAATTTACAACTAATTTGTTATACATAGAGAAAAGTAAATTTCACAACTTTTTACTACAAACACTAATAATAAATTAATTTCAATTAGTTTATAAGAATAATAATTTTCTTAAAACTAATGCATACACACATTTAGCAATATTATCTACTTAAAATATTACTAGTCAATATATATATGCACAAGTTAAAGTTTGTTCCACCATGAACAATTATCAAATTATCTCCAAATCAAATAAAACTAATCAAATTAATTTGTTCCACCATAAACAATTAACAAATTATCTTATTATATATAATCATTAGCAAAACAATACTCACATATGCAAATATCATCAACACATGATATAGTACATCACATATATACCATTCATGTATATATACATGTAAAATGATAAATAAATATCATTTTCCAAAATAAAGAAAAAAATTCATGACACACCATTTTGGATAAAATCCTAAGAACGCTGTATCAACTATGGTGTTTTCCATGATGACTCTTTGTCTCCTCCACGTCAATTTACAAACTTGAAAATTGTAAATCTTTTTTACTTTTATTTTTCTCCACAATCCATCATCTAACAGGAATTATCAATAAAAATAATTAGCTTAATATCTCAATATATTACTAATTATCATAAAAAGTCCATTGATAAAATAGATACAAGAAAATGGCACTTATCTTTGAAAATCGTGTTGTCTTCCATTTCACCAAAATCATAACTCCAACAGATACAATAAAGACCTTAAGATTGTTAGAACCGTAGCTTCGTAGAGTCATAATCGAAAAAATAATCGAAAAATATGACACGGGTAATCCCTGTCCTTAAGGTCTTTATCGCCCTCACCACGAATGGTTTGCTATGAGTTACAGGCGATATGCCTCCATGATATATGTTAAGTTTCGGAGTTGAACAATTTTGTGATAGCAATTCACAAATGTTCTAGTCAAATATTTCTTTGTAATAGTTATATGTTTATAGAAAAAATTAACTGAAAGAAGAGAGAATTTCATGTACATGTTTTCTTCTTCTCCTGTAAGTATACTCCATTCCTCATATCTGTATGTATCTTTATATATCTACACACACACACACATACATATATATATACATATATAATAGTAACAACTATTATATATCTATTTTAATTACACATTATTATAGATATAATGTTGTAAATTTCACATTAGTCATAAATGATGTAAGTTATAAATTATTAATAATAATGTAATGTAAATAGAAAATGGAGAGTTTCTTTTGTTTCACATAATTAAATAAGATTACACCTCTTATGCTTATAAAGCAACTAGTAATCATTTATTAATTATAATGGAACTAAGACAAACTAGTTTTTACAAATAACTTGTGTAAGACCCCAACTTTTTATAAATAAAATTAAATTTCCTTTAATTATTATTTTGAATAATAAGGTGTTAATTTGATATAATGCTTTGATTTTGGGTGAAAAATGTGCTAAAATTTTATTTTTAAAGTGGTGTGCATGAATAGTAGCAGGTAAAGCCATCAGGTAGCAGGTTAAGTCTTCTTCGGTATTTTAACATTTTCCTATAAATAGGGTGCTTAGTTATAATTGAAAATCACACCAGAATCATAAGTTTTCTCTCTATATATTATCAAGCGTATTTTTTTTGAGTGTTTAGATACTTTGAGAGTTATTATTTAGTACAAGTTTCTTTCAGTACTATATCCGAAATTTTAGCTGGGAGTACTATTCTTTTGAGGTAAGGGATGTTATTTTCTTCGTAAATGATGTTATTCTCTCAATATCATTATACCAAAATATTGGTATGAATTTTATTATGAAATTTTTACCTTTTCATGTCGAGGTTACTATTGACGTATACGACACTATTCACAAATATGGTACTATTCACGAGTACTGTTCACGAAGTATGATTTTTCTTGTGGAATTTCTATATTTTCTTGTTGGGGTTACTATTCACATATACAGCACTATTCACGTATACGACACTATTCACCGAAAAATGAAATTTTCTCTTCTTTGTCCTAGATGTCTATTATGGTTACTATCTTTGATTGTATTACTCCACTATGGTTTATTATGGAGTATTTTTAAACTTGGATTATCTAAAGTACGAATCCCTAATCTTTGTCCTTTTATCTCACTGGATTCGTTCTTTAAAATAATTTTCATCATCCTCAGTCCTTAATGGTGATACTTGATGAATATCTTTAGCCTGTAGTGCAAAGATGAATGATTACCTGATGAAGATATTTGGCCTGTAGTGCAAAGATGAACATGACCAACTGGTGATACAGATGAATATCTTTGGCCCGTAGTGCAAAGATGAATATTTGATTCAAGATGTATATTGATTGATGTTACAGGGTTAAAATATTAATGATGGACTTTTAAATTCATAGATGATAGTAGATTTCATTCTCTACTTAACTCTTCTAATGAATTGTTATTTTCGCTGCGAATATTGATCTAAAACTGATTGTCCATTATATTTCATCTGATTTATTGAAGGCTAACGATAATTTGTTTTACATTATCTTAGTCATAATATTCTTTACTAGGCTAGTTGAACTCACCCTTTTCCTTTTTGTTTCATTTTTTTTCTCAGGAAGCGAGAATATAGCGGAAAATAGTCGGGGTGTGGAGTGATGTTCCAAAGCAGTTGTTATAGTAATCCTCACTATTTTGTAAAATAGTGTATCAATAATTGTAATGAGGACTTATTTGAGTGTGGATATTGTCTAGAAGACAATATTTGTATTTAAACTCACAGTTTATGTGTTGTCATATTTTGCACGACAATTGGCGACTCGGAATGGGAGATGTATTCCTATTTTGGGGGTGTCACAACTTGCACCTTATCAAATGTTTCAGTACTGAAGTCATTGATAAACACAAGTCATATGATTCCAACTTGAACCAAATGAATTATTCTCATTCTCCACATATAGGACATTAAGTTACACCTTTTATACTTACTTAAATTACATCCACAAATGAGTTTTATCAAACTCAAATATAACAAATAATAAGTCTCAAAAGTATAAAATAAGGTGCAATATATAACAGTAATTGGAAATGAACGCATGACATGCGAAATCTCAAAAAAAAAATAAAACAAAATAAAATTTCATGAGTTGGTGAGTTATAAAGAAAAATATAGAATTGCAACATTAGTATTTTTAGTAACTTCTTTCTGCACAAAACCAGCACCGATCAAATTAGACTAACAATGGACCACCCTATGCACCTAAAACACTCCACTAACCTCCGGTCACACCCACGATACAAAACCTTTTGTACGGCTCATCAATATGAGAAGTCGTTCACCTATGAATTTAGGCTTGCAAATGAACCTAATTGATCCAAACTTTTTTGAATTTGAACCAAACTCGAACAGTACTGTTAGTCAAACTCGAACTTGTTCGAGTAATATGATCGAACCAACACTCATGTGCGAGTTCGATCGTTAGCTGTTCGCGAACATGACCGAGTTCACGAACATAAAGAGTTCGCGAACGTTCACGAACACATACTCGTTCGTGAACGTGATCAAGTTCGTGAATATTTTGACTGATCATGTCGGCTGATTATATTTCCAACTTTCAAGTCAGTTAATAAATTTCACATGTAAGAAATCGAACCACTTGAACTCATGTTAGAAAATCGAACCACTCGAACTCGTGTAAAAATTCTAATAACTCGAACTGATCTTGAATCGAACTCAAACTTCTCAAACCAAATTGAACCCGAACTGTTCGCGAACATAAA
This sequence comes from Panax quinquefolius, assembly GCA_020205615.1. Classification (NCBI taxonomy): domain Eukaryota; kingdom Viridiplantae; phylum Streptophyta; class Magnoliopsida; order Apiales; family Araliaceae; genus Panax; species Panax quinquefolius. Next base: position 12,535,606 of record CM035158.1, read on the forward strand.
CAAACCGAACCACATGGTTCGTGAACATTTTTGATCGAATAATCGAACGTGAAATCATGTGCGAACTCAACTCGACAAGGCTTTAAACTCGAACCGAATCGAACCGAACTCAAACTGAGTCAATTCGTGAATAGTTCGGTTCGTTTACATGCCTACCTGCATTAAATGTATATTTAAAATTTGCATGATTTGTGCTTTTGATGCTTTTGAGGAGTGGAAATTTCAAAATATAGCGTTAGCTAGGAATGCATATTTCATCATAATGGTCACAAGCAGCATGCGTTAACATTACTTAGTGTGATGTTTGCGGCGTCAAAGGTGAAGACTTATAATATGTATGTACCACTTGTCCTTTTTGGATCCAAAAGAGTTGTGCGTCGGCTCCAAGAAACATGGAAATTTAGATTCCACAATCACCCTCTCATCTTAGAATACTCTCTTCCCAAACAATTTCAAAAGTTTTCAGCAACACTGTAGCATGTGTTGTAACATCATCTTCTCAAATAAGAAAGGGAGGTCACGTGCAAAGCACAACAAACCTCAAAATACATAAACATAGCACTATAATAACTTCAAAATATTTAATAGTTGATAATCTATAAATGTCGAATTAAAAAGAATTCTCCAAAAATGTACACAATAATGAAAATATAAAATCAAATAAACTTACTTAATCGGTCAAAAGTAGCTCTCTTCACACAAAATCTTAAATCGCCCTTGCAAACCTACAAAAAGAAAAACACAAGATGAGTTAAATCCCCAGTATGAATAATTAAAGATATACAAAAGATGTGCAACTGAAATACAAAACTAACTGACAAAATACTGAACAAGACCTTAAGAATAAATATCGACGAAAATATAATCTCTAAACTTTTAATATAATATATTTGAATCAATAGAATTAACGAAACAAACGAAAAGCTGAATCAAAGTAGCTGAGTGGTTATTTTATACCGAGTTTAAAACAAAACACAAATATCTTGCCACACAGACAAATCAAAATAATGTCACATGGACAAATCACACATTGGACCGCGAATCCAAATGTATGCAAATCAAAAGGTATGTCTAGCACAAACATCATCAATCCACAAAACAGAACAGAAACTAAGGCCGACCCATACGTATCCTGAACAAACATATTAAATGGTCAAAGCTCACACCTAGAGCAAACATACAAAAGGATACGATGTGGAGTAATCACACCGCCAGAAAAGGTATCATGCCTCGGTTCTAAGAGGACATATCTATGGTACCCCCACAGATGGTTATAGCTAAGGTATACCCTACCACTTATTCGTATACAAAGATATAATGTCACAACACATGCGACATAATACCAACAAAATAATTCTACACTTACATGTTGAACCAAACCAAATCATAAATACAATGTCTCCAAAAGATGGTAACATGTACTGCTCTACAAATATCAATAAAATTCTATGCATGATGAACAAATTCAAAAAAATACAAAATATGAAGTATCAACAGAAATATAAGAAAAATGTAACGAATGACGAGATATCGCGAGATATATAGAATACAATAATAATCAAATGAGTGGAGTACAAAATATGTACCTGATACTCAAAACCACTTATAGCACACTCTATAAAATCTTAACATCAAATGTCAACTATATCAAATACGAAATGTTATTCACCGTTTAAACATATTCACCTCGAATTAAATATAATCCAAACTAATGATTCGCAATTCATTCAAGGTGCCTTTAATTATTGCCTTAGATTGTTATTAATACTCCAAAACTTAAAAAACCAATAACAAAACTTAAGAAATCTTAAAACCCTACTATGACAAATTATTCTTAAGATATTAGTCCACTATTCTGATCTTATCACCATTAACTAAAATTTATTTGTCAAGTTAATTAATTTTAAAAGAAATTAGACTTCAAATACTCTAATTTAGCCTCAAGAATCACTTAATTCAGATTTAAAGTCATAGAGTTATACATTTTTAAATATTAGAACTTGTTGAAAATTCAGCCATGCACAAAAATTGCATATCATCCCTGTCTTAAAACTCATAACAATTCATATGCTAATCTTTAACGGTTCAAAATTGGTGAACATATTCTCAACTTACATATGTATAACATATCTAGAAATCATAACGATCCAACGGTCGAGTTAAGAGGTATAACCTACGCAATAAACCTTAAAATATAGAAACTGATTTTAATTTTAAATTCAATTAAATTATATTCCTTTATATAAATATATCTCCTCTTTCTGATTATCATGATATCTAATTCCATGTCAATATTTTGATAAAAAATAATCTCTAATTTAAAAATCCTCGTAACTAAATATAAAATAATATTTACCTTCCTTGTTCACACTTCTTCAATACGCAACAATAAATAATCTGACTTTCAGGTCTTTTAGTCTTTAAAAAAATTCAGTTCTTCAAAAAAAATGTAGCTCTAAAAAAGATACATGAAATAGGCTTAAGAATCACTCTATTCTAAGATAATATGACTGAGTTACGAATTTTCAAAATAAGGGCTAAAAATAGTGACGGGAATCATGACAGATTGTGGTTCTTGTTAACGCCAAGTTTCGCCAGCGCGTCCAATCACAGAATCCACGCGCTTGAACCTGCACAATAATGGATCACACACAAAGATTGATGACTTGTGCCGCCTGGGGATAGCTCCGATGTGAGAATAAGTACAGGCCATTGCACTAAATAGCAACTCTCAACGTATCTAAATACTCACAAAAATACGCTCGACAATATAAAGAGAAAGAAAACTTGTTTCTGGTGTGATTTTCAATTCTAACCTAAGCGCCTATTTATAGGAAAATGCTAGAATGCCATAGGAGACTAAAATAATAAAATAATAATATTTCTTTCTTTATCTTCTACACCATCCTTCTTGAATCAGCTAGCATGCCAATTCTAAAAATTTTCAGCAGCCCACATGTTTTTAACACAAGTTGGTCCCACCCATAATTTAATAAAAATCATTTTATTTTTTGAAACTTCAGTAATTCATAGAAAATAGCCCGTTTATCAGAAAAAATACGAATTTTATGTCCATTCCACACGAAATTGAATTCTCTACAACCTTGTAGCTTTAAGTTTTTCCAAATTCCAGTTAGAAAATATCCGAAACCCACAAACAAATGATTTTCAACACCTCTTAAAATTCATAACAAATCATGCGTTAATTTTTAACGGTTCAAAATTTGTGGATATATACTCAACTTATATATGTATAACATATCCAAAAATCACAACGATCTAACGGTCGGATTAAAATTATAACTCACGCAATAGAGTTTTAAGAACATCGATTTGATCTTTTAATACCTCCAAACCGATAAAATATTGATAAAACACCTCCACATTGATTCCTTCATTTATATCCACATAAATAAATCCATCATTTATATCTGCATCAAATAAATATTTTCTTATCATATAAATCAATAATTAATTATTCACAAATAATATTACAGAATCACAATTATGACAACCAGGCCGTTCCCAAGTAAGAGGGGGCTTTCTGATAAGGATTTCTCTTTACTGGCGCGCAATTAGATGACCAAACCTCTCCTTGACAGAACTTTTTAGACATTGCCAACAATGCTGTCTAATAATATTATTCAAATAATATGAATTATTGATCTGATAATGGGAAATACTGTGCAGTGATAATTATTGAAACAACAATAATATAAAATATCAACGCAACAATTATTGAATCAATAAAATAAAATATTGAGCAAGAATTCATCGTAATAATTATTGAGTAGTTCCTTCTTACTTACGAATCAATAATTCAACAATATTGTGCAATACCGTGTGCTACTGTGCAACCACGCGTATGACTGTATTTTAACCACCAGGTATTCCAACAGTGTTAACAGTAACAATTACGCCGTTATTTATAAAAACTCATACATTGTCATTTTCTTCATCCAACACTTATCCTGTTATGGGGCCCACGAATGGCTGCGTCGTCGTACGAATATTCCACGACAACAAGAATATTCCACGACCAAACGAATATTCCCCGACAATAATGAATATTTTATAACCACTTGCTTATTTTGCAAAATTTGCACATTTCACCCATATCCAAAGCATTATATCAAATTAACACCTTATTAATTTAGAATAATGAATATAGAAAATTCAATTTTATTTATAATAAGTTGGGGTCTTACAACCTCCCCTCCTTATAAAATTTCGTCCTCAAAATTGACGTACGTACCTGGTGTATCGAAAAGATGAGGGTGCCTCGCTTTCATTTCTGATTCCAACTCCCAAGTCATTTCCTCAATAGCATGGTTCCTCCACAAAACCTTAACTTGTGGTATAACCTTGGTGCGTAGGACATGTTTTTTCCTATCCAAGATCTTAACAGGTACCTCTTCATATGTTAAATCCTCGGCTATCTCGTCTGGTTCTAACTCAATAATGTGGTTCGGGTCATCCACATATTTACGTAACATCGATACGTGAAAAAAGTTATGAACACGAGACATACTTAGCGTTAAGGCGAGTCTATAGGCCACAGTTCCAACTCAATCGAGAATTTCAAATAAATCAAAGGTTTGAGCTTTCTTCTCTTCATCAACTCTTACTTCTAGAATAACGCCTTCTTGCACCTTCTTCTTTATATTCATCAGCTCCAGTGTGTAGTTTGAGTGGCTTTAACGTTATCGATTAAAGTCGTTTCTACTAGTATATCATCACGTGGGTCCCTAGAGTCTTTAATTCTATCTACATCCTTTGTAAGTCGTATAAAATGGGTCTTTGTGTTAACAACATCGCACTCGTACTCGTATACGATCTTCTACTCAACGCGTTAGCAACCACGTTCGCTTTTCCAGGATGGTATGGTCAGAACAGGTGCCAAAATGAGTCTCCTCTTGAGTTCTTCGAAGTTCTTCTCACATTCCTCGCTCCATTCAAATTTTGTATCTTTTCGAGTCATCTGAGTTAATGGAGTAGTGATTCGAGAAAATCCTTCCACGAATCTCCGATAGTAACCAGCTAAGCCTAGAAAGCTAGATATTTCGATTACTGACTTAAGTTGCTCTCAACTGTGACTCATATCCCAATCTTGGATAGCACGTCATAATGGCACTTATTAGTTTATCACTGCACGAATATGACGTCCCCTACGGAGAGTCTGGCTTGGGTGCATTCCATAAAGGAAGTTACCAGATATAGGCTCGGTTACCAGCTCCTGTAGTTGGGTTTTTAACTCTTAAAGTTCCATAGGAGCCATTTGATATGGATTTTTTTTTGAAAATGGGTTTTGTACCGGGTTTAAAGTCGATACAAAATTCAATATCACACTCTGGGGGTAGGCCAACAAGTTCTTCAGGAAATACGTCAGGAAATTCACTAACAACAGAAATATCATTCAAATTTGACATAATTTTTTTTTAAAATCCATGAAATGGGCTAAGAAAGCTTGACATCAGTTTTTCAATAAATGAATTGCTTTATGGCTTGATATGAAAGTGTATGACTTCAATGGTTTGGTTGCTTGAATTCGCATAACAGGTTGGTTAGGAATATGAAACTAATAACCTTACGAAAACAATCAATTTTGGCATAATGAGTGGTTAACCAATCAATTCCTAGAATCATATCAAAAACAAGTATCTTTAAAGAGATAAGATAAATAAGTAATGTGAGTGCCAACTTGGATCAAGCAAGATTTATAAATAGTGGATATGATAAAAGTTTCTCCGGAGTCTCCATAGATAAGTCAAAGTCCAATTTCTCCAGAGTCAAGTTTAAACGTTGAGTACAAGTAGAAGAAATAAAAGAGTGAGTAGAACTGATATCTAATATGGTATAGACTTCGCAAGAATTTATAATTAACTAACTCGTGATACCTTCGTTCGGGTTTCTCACATTTTGGGCAGTCACGACAAACGCTCTTCTAGAAACCGCTGACTTTGTTTTGTCTGTATCCGCCTTTGGTGCCACCGTCCCTGCTCAACTTGACTTTGCTACCGGACAAAATCGGGCTATATGACCGTCTTTTCCATAATTGAAACACACCTTAGAAGGTTGTGAACAGTTTGGACTTATATGTCCCTCTTCTCCGCATTTGTAGCATCTAACTGATGGTCATTCTCCCCCCCTAGAATTTGTTACTGGTGTTGGTGCTGCTGCTGATGTCTTCCCATCATTGTTGAATCTCTTCCTTTTAAAATTTCCACTTGACTCACCCCTCCTATTATCATGGCCACGATTACCACCCGAGTGGTTACCGCTTTTGTCCGTATTTTTTCTTTCTCGTTGGTTATCATCGCTCCGGTGACACATGACTACTGTCACCGGTATGACCCTGGTTATGGTCCCTTAGTTGAACATACTCATTATCTCGCTCTAATAATTGAGCCTTGTTGACAACATCTAAATACAGAGAAAATTTATGAGAGATAAGGTATTGACGAATCTCGAGTTTTAGACCTCTCAGAAACATCCGCGTCATACGTTCCTCATTTTCTACAAAATGAGGTGCAAACCTGGATAACTTCGCGAACTTCGCCTCGTCTTTGAGACAATCGCCATGTTGTTCTGCTCCCATCCTAATAAACTCTACCTCTTTCATATGATTTAATACTTTCGTGAAAGTACTTGTCATTGAATAGTTTTTGAAATCTTTCCCAAGAGACATGAAAAGTGCGGGTGGTGATGCAGCTTCACGATTCCCACCAAGTCTGCCTCACCACGAAACATAAAGGTGGCGAATGGAACCTTTTGTTCCTCTGTGCATCCCATGACATCGAATATATTGGTAATTTCCTTGACCCATGTTTCCACCTTAATAGGATCAGGCTTTCCCCAGAAATCTGGTGGTCCCAACTCCTTGAACTCCTTGGCTGTGACAAACCGCGCGTTGCCATCATTTCCACCCATATTTTGTACACGAGTCTCCCTCGTCTGATTTTACATGAATTGCAAAAAGCTCCTAAACATTCCATCATTCATCGTTTGCTCGTTAGTGTTGTTTATAGGAGGAATATTGCCTTCCTATTGCACGTTCTCCTGGTTTGTGACTAAAGGTTGTTCCACAGTCTCATACACTCCATTGTTAACGTTCTTAGCAGCAATTCTTAAATGCTGCCATAAAACAAGGGTTAATTAAACAAATTAACATATCACATAATATCCCTATATTATGACCGACCAACAAATAAGCTTAGATAGGACACACTAGCGAAGGATTTACTCATCTCTCCCCTCCTAGTTCTATTCCCTGATCTCTGCCAGAGATCATATCCCTAAGCTTTGATACAAACTGTGACGCCCCCAAAATAGGTATACAACACACATTCTGAGTCACCAAATACATGGTACAGAAAGCAAACTACAATTTCAATAATACAATTGTTGTGCAAAATACGACAACACATACTTTGAGTTTAAATACAAATATTGTCTTCTAGACAATATCTACACGCAAATAAGTCCTCATTATAATTATTCATACATTATTTTACAGAAATAGTGAGGACTGCTAAAACATCTTTCTAGAACCATCACTCCATACCCCGACTAGATCCTGCTATGTTCTCACCTCCTGAGAAGAAAAATAGAACAAAAAGGAAAAGGGTGAGCTCAACTAGCCCAGTAAAGAACATTATGACTAAGATAATATACAACAAATTATTATTAGTCTTCAACAGGGAAAAATCTGATTGAATATAATAGACAGCAAGTTTTAGATCAACAACTGTAGCGGAAACAACAATCCATTAGAAGAGTCAAGTAGAGAATGAGTTCTGCTATCTTCAAAGATTTAAAAGTCCATCATCAATATTTTATCCATGTAATAACAATCAATATACATCTTTAATCTTGTACTACAGGCCAAAGATATTCATTTGTATCACCAGTTGGTCATGTTCATCTCAACACCTGTTCATCTTTGCACTACGGGCCAAAGATATTCATCAATTAATCATTCATCTTTGCACTACAGGCCAAAGATATTCAGTAATATCATCATTTAGGACCGAGGATGATGAAAAATATTTAAAGAAAACGAATCCAGTGAGACAGAAGGACAAATATTAGGGATTCGTATCACAGTTTATCCAAGATCAATAATACTCCATAATAACCAATTTTGAAGTAGAATTCAAAAATAAAGATCAAAATATGGATATAATCAAAGATAGTAACCATAATAGACATCTGAGACAAAAAGGAAAATTTTCATTTTTCGGTGAATAGTGCCTTATTAAGTGAATAATTATCGTATAATGAATATAACCTTCCGTACAAAAAAGTTCCAAATTTGATAAAAAGTTCAGACCAATATTTCGGCATAATGATATTGAAAAAAATAATATCATATATGAAGAAAATAACATCCTTTACCTCAAATGGTAGTATATACGCTGAATATCGGATATAAAAGCCAAGAAAACTTGCACCTGAATAAAGAACTCTCAAAGTATCTAAATACTCACAAAAAATGCTTGATGATATAGAGAGAAAGAAAACTTGTTTCAGGTGTGATTTTCAATTCTAACCTAAGCGTCTATTTATAAGAAAATGCTTAGAACATACATAGGAGACTAAAATAATAAAATAATAATATTTCTTTCTTTTCCTTCCATACATCCTTCTTGAATCATTAGCATGCCAATTACGAAAATTCCCAAATGACCCACATGTTTTTAACACAAGTGGGTCCCACCCATAATTTAATAAAAATCATTTTATTTTTTGAAACTTCAGTAATTCATAGAAAATAGCCTGTTTATCAGAAAAATACGAATTTTATGTCCATTCCACATGAAATCGAATTCTCTACAACGAATGATTTTCAACACCTCTTAAAATTCATAACAAATCATGCGTTAATTTTTAACGGTTCAAAATTTGTGGATATATACTCAACTTATATATGTATAATATATCCAAAAATCACAACGATCTAACGGTCGGATTAAAATTATAACTCACGCAATAGAGTTTTAAGAACACCGATTTGATCTTTTAATACCTCCAAACCGACAAAATATTGATAAAACACCTCCACATTGATTCCTTCATTTATAACCACATAAATAAATCCATCATTTATATCCGCATCAAATAAATATTTCCTTATCATATAAATCAATAATTAATTATTCACAAATAATATTACAGAATCACAATTATGACAACCAGGCCATTCCCGGGAAAGAGGGGCTTTTTCGATAAGGATTTCTCTTTCTTGGCCGCAATTAGATGACCAAACCTCTCCTCGATGTAACTTTCTAGACATTGCCAATAATGCTATCTAATAATATTATTCAAATAATATGAATTATTGATCGATAATGGGAAATCTTGTGCGGTGATAATTATTGAAACAACAATAATATAAAATATCAACGCAACAATTATTGAATCAATAAAATAAAATATTGAATAAGAACTCACAAACAATTATTGAGTAGTGTCCTTCTTACGTCACGAATCAATAATTCAACAATCTTGTGTATCTTGTGTGCGTAATGCTAATGCAACCACACGTATTCATCATATTTTAACCACCGCGAATATTCAACAAAGGTGTTGACGGTAACAATTACGCCATTATTTATAAAACTCATACATTGTCATTTTCTTTATCCGACACTTATCCTGTTATGGGGCCCACGAATGGTTGCGCCGTCGTACGAGTATTCCCGACAACAAGAGTATTCCCCGACCAAACGAATATTCCCCGACAATAATGAATATTTTATAACCACTTGCTTATTTTGCAAAATTTGCACATTTCACCCATAACCAAAACATTATATCAAAATAACACCTTATTAATTTAGAATATTGAATATAGAAAATTCAATTTTATTTACAATAAGTTGGGGTCTTACAATAGCCCACTGTACATGTAACAACCCCAGATCCGGGTCCCAAATCACGACGGATCTGGTATTAAACATTACACACTATCCCCAAGGTCGAGAACCTTCACATAATACCTAAATCAATATCCCATTTTACATACAAAGTTATTATCATACATCACTGTTACAAATTTAGCTGGACATATAATCCAAAGCTGACTTTCCTTTGACTTTTCCTGTATCTGACGTATTCGTCCTAATCTGCAATGTTTATCATGATATAGTAAGGGTGAGCAACAATTTTGCCCAACAAGTATAAGTTCAATTAAGGATATATCATGATTGAAAGAATTGAACAATAAGCTGGCTAACTTTCTACAATATATAACATTGTGAAAGAGCATGAATAAATTTTCATAGTTGAGCGAATAATGAACATGAATAAATCAATTTGGACCAAATGGTAATGAAGGTGATCGACCTTTCATACACGATGAATACATCTGATGTGCATAGAGTGTGAATCAATAATTCATAGACATGGTATAATCAGTAATGATTAACCCCAAGTATATTTCAAAAATATCAACTCGAGATCGAGTTAGAGAACTTGCATGTACTGTTGATTACCGTTACGCAACATATATCGCTTTGTCTGAAGACCTAATATAGATAATACTGATCTCCAAATATTAGAATAATATCATCACAGTATAGTAATGTTAAATACAGTTATAATATAACCTAACAAATTACCACATAATCCTATCGATTACATAAAATACCTAAAATTAAATTATCGAGTCAAACTATTTGATTTGAGTTGAATTGATACAATTTACGACATCCAAGCGATTGCTAGTTGGATAATTCATGAGTCTAATTTCCATAAGACTTTGCCTAAATGCTTTACATTTACCTTAGATAATTTCATTTTAGATCAAAATATTTTTCAATAACTTATAATAATTTTTTAGATAATTATTATCATTTATCATGATTTTTCAATCATTAATATCATATTAATATGAATTAAATACTACTTAATTCCATTATCATTAATATTTATTTCATATCAAATATTAATGAAATACATATCGTAATATTATAATATATTTATAATATTTCAAACTATTTTAATACCATAAAATCATATTTTTATAATTTTTAAATGATTAAATCCATTATCAGATATTTGCCATTAATATTAAAATATTAGTATTTTCATGACAAAATATCAAAAGTTATATTTTATAACTTAAAATATTTTTCTAACCCTTAAATCATTTTTATATGATTTTTAAAACATTAATTCTAATTTTCCATAATTTATTTAATATATTTATTAAATAAATCCATTATCATTAATATTAATTTATTAATGAAATTCATCACAAAATATTAAAAGTCATTAAAAATAACTTAAAATATTTTCTTACACTTTAATATAATTTCAAATGATTTTTAAAGTATTAAAATCATTTTTAAGTAATTTATTTAATATAATAATTAAATAAATTAACTATCATTAATATTTAAAAATATTAAAATATTAATGAAATATATTCCAAATTATTAAAAACCCATTTTTAGGCTTTAAAATAATTTTTACAAATTTATTATGAATTTCTAATATTTATTTTCTATTTATTCTATAATTTTCGTTTAAAGTTGGGGTCCTCCACAGAAACACTTGTAGACGGTAATCTACAAGTCCGATTTGGGCCCACTTGGTATCGTTAGAACCGTGACTTCCCGAGCTACGTTTTAGGCTCAAGAAACGGTCCATTTGGACCAGTATAGCACCCTGAAAATAGGCCACTATCGATTGACCATTAGATGCCTTGTAAACATTTTCAGTTTTGGAGTCTTTTACAGAAATGCTTGTATTACGAGATCCATAACTCCGATTGAGGCCCAATCAGACTCGTTGGATCCGTATCTTCTTGAACTACAGTTTTCAGTATCAAACACCAAATTCTAATCTGTCTAGGTCCCAAAAATCAGGCCCAAAGTGACTGGTCATCAAGGTTTTCTTCAACAGTTGGTTCATTTTTTTAGATTTGGGGTCCTTAAAGGAAACGCTTATAAAACAAAATCTACAAATCGGATTTAGGTCCAATAGGTATCGTTAGATTCGTACTTTCCCAAAATACAGTTTCCATGTATCAAACATCTATTTTGGTTCTATTTTGGTACTGAAAAAATGGACAGAATTGACAGATCAGTAGCTTGTGTTCAACAGTAAAGGTAGTTTGGGATTTAATTCATAACTTGCTCATTTCTTAACATATTTGAGTGATTCCAAAGGGGGTTTTCCCTTAACTCATGTTTCTAGCATGCTAACATGTTTTAAATCATTTACCACATGAACCCAATGAATCTAACATAAAAATATATATAGCATACAAAGGAAAGATTTTTCTTAAACCTTTTGGTACAAAACTTGATTTTCTCACTTTGGATCTAACTTTTGATTTAAAAAATACTTTGATACACATATAAAATACCAATACTTATGTAAATCATGAGTCTTTTGTAAAGATCCAAAACAAAAGTTGCTTGGTTCATAAATATCTAACAAAAGAGAGCACAAAAATTGTAAATTTTCAATTTCTTACCTTTTTCTTCTTGCAAGCCTTCTTGATTTTTTTTTCTCCTTTCTTCTTTTTCTCCATCAATGGCAGCCTTCTTCCTCTTATTCTCTCTTCTTCTCTTTGTTCTTAGTTTAGACTTAGGTTTAGAAATCTAACATAACTTAGTGTATATATGATATACATATAACACTTATAATTATAGAATATATAACTCCCGATATAATTACATATACTAATTATCAATTTAATATATAAGTTACAAAATTAGAATTTTAAAAGCCCTAAAACTTGTTTGGCAAAACCATATTATTTTAAAATTAGGTTTTAATAGTTAAGGTCTTGTTTGGGTAAAACAGGTTTAAAACAAAAGTAAGGTTTGTTTGGGAAAAAACTCTTTTTTTAATAGATCCTTTAACACATATTCTTAATGTTATCCTTTAATTAATTAAATCTTAACATTAATTTAATTAATTAAAAGTTTAACATCAATTAATCACATAAAATTGTCACATTATAATTACTAAGCTAATTATAACTTCATATAACAATTACCACATCACTACATTATCTCGATTAAATTAAAACTATAACATAAAATCATTATATATTAATTAAATATTAAATAATCATTTAATTAATATAATACACTTAATTACATTACTCCATATTAATCACATAATCTCGATAAATAATTCAATTAAAATATTTATTTACTTGATAAATATTAAATTAACATTTAAATTCTCTTCACACCAATTCACATATTTCCCAATATATAACACATACACATACTCGTACTTAAACATCTTAAAATAAGAATTTTATTTATTAAATTCTCATTTATTAATTCTTAAAAATCCGGGGTGTCACATCCTTCCCTCCTTATAAGGATTCCGTCCTCGAAATCAATGAAACCTCCCTTACTTGGTTTTCGCAGAATCTCTTTCACAATTATTGTTGAATAACTTCAACACGTTAACTTAGCAAAAAGTTTTACATATACATATACTTCATTCATTTCTTCAACAAATTTTAGGTTTTATTACATAACCTTCAATTAAACACAGTCATATATCAAATATTATATATTCTTTAACCCATTCATTTCCTTTTCTAAGGATCGTTATCATAAACACTCGGGATATTACATTCACCCTTTCTTCTAATAATTTTGTCCTCGAAATTTTATTTATTAATCTTCATTCATTCAATCTATCAAAATAGATTTTACGTTAATCTCTATTCACTGGATTAAAGCGTTCTACAACTACTTCTTTCTAAGGGTTATTCTTCTCGCTACATTCTCCATCAGAATAATAAGAATCTTCCACAATTGCTTAATAATTGGGAAGCGATATAAATAAATTCGGAATTTAAAAGATTCCAATAATGCTGAGTGGTCGCAAGACCTTGAACTTCTTTCTAGATTTAATAGTGCTTCACCCCTGGTACTTCACACTATAAATTGCATCGGTACTCTAGGTGGCCAGCCTATCGTACCCCTGCGTCGAGCCCAAACGTAGTACATCGTAACGACTATATGCGTTACATTCAGAACTATTGTCTCTGATAACATGTCCCTTTTTATAGGGTTGTTCACCTCAGCTTCTTAACATCTGAATCTGCACCAAAACAATTTTGTTTGGCATAGTTTGACCAAAAACGCTCAAATTCCATAAACATCTTTCAATATTTGTCTAGCTGAAGCAAGTAGCCTAGACTTCTAGCAAAAATTCGGATATCAATCGAAATAATTTTATCCAAATCATATGGCATATCTTTCTTATTTTAAAGAAAACCAAAAATCCTTTTATGATGACATGATACCGTACTATCTCGATAGTACATTGAGGATTCAGTCATTATATGATTTTGTCATGCTACATTATACCATAGTGGGTTGACGATCTTATGATCACATCCAACACCAGGTTTAATTGCATTGATGACTTCCTCGTTTATTAAATCAACATCATATTTAGTGATGCCTTAATGACTACGAAAAAAAACAAAATACATTTTGATATTTTTAAATCATTTTTGTCTAGCCGAAATAATTAGCATAGACATACGAATAACGATATTGTTTTTAAAACTCATTGGTTCCATTATTTGATCCAATGTTTTTTAAGAAAAATAGAAGTGCAAACATCAGCGGGAATTTAATAAATTTCAAAAATCTAGCAAAGCTAGAAGATTTTAAATACCTAATTTTCTCCATCAATTTTAATTTTTACTCCATTATTTTATTACTGACTACTTCTTTTATTTCTAGCACCACCAATGCTCTTATACTAAGTATTCTTATATTTCAACATACAATCTTCCTATACCCCCAGTATAGTTCATCAAACTTTTTACACATTGGAAGTTCAGGACTTGCCACAATAATATGAGTTTAAGAACTTATCCTATTCAGACCATAGACAACCATTCGTTGAGGGGTTCAAAACATACCATATTATTATGAGTCACGAACTTATCATATGCATTAGTTTTAAGAACAGTACCTAATCTTAATAATATCTGACTAATCTTAATAGTTTGTAACTATCAAATATAGACATGAGAAAAAAATCACCTTTTCGCCACATATACATTGATAGCGCAACACCAACATTCTAATGATTATCAATGTGATAAACTGAGTGCAAGCACAAAACCCTCACCCATACAAAGGTTTGTACAACTCAACCATCACATGAGTCCTCAATTGAAATCCCACCTAACTCTATCTTGCTTATAACTTACTCTTTGCTCGATACGAATTTTTCGTAACTCATCATCTATAACTCCTAGTGAGTTATCTCGTACTATTCCATAGTACATTATCTTCATAGCATCAAGCTATAATTATTAAAACATTACAGACCATCTTTCTTTTATAACTTAAACAGATCATGTCGTGATCTTATTCTATAATCATCTCCCTTAAAATTCTTTTCTTAACTTGTGATCGTTTTGTTTTACGATCTTCTTTCATTCCATTTTTCATCATTTACGATTTCATTTATGCTTTTAATCTTATTGACTTTGTCTATTCATCATTATTCGTTATCTCGGCTATTGGAGTTAGGTAACTCCCACTTCTTATCTTCATATCTCTTCAAGATTCTTCTTTGAATCTTCTTATTTATTTATTAACTCTTCCTTTAAGAATTTAATATAATTCACGTTACTCAATATTTTATTCGAGTTTTATCCCTCGCCATTCTAATATTCTTCTTATAACATTTCTAGGACTAAACTCATCCTATACATCTACGTATGTGAAAAGAATCACCTTTTTCATTATATGTAACTTAAACTTAACTTCTTATTCTTTTAACCTAAGTTCATAGCCTAAGGTACTCTTACCTAAGCTGTATAACCTATCAGCTTTGATACCCACTGTAACAACCCCAGATCTGGGTCCCAAATCACAACGGATCTGGTATTCTATTTCAATAACTATTGCGGAAGATATAAACATAAATTGTTTATATATTAAACATTACACACTATCCCCAAGGTCGAGAACCTTCACATAATACCTAAATCAATATCCTATTTAACATACAAAGTTATTATCATACATTACTATTACAAATTTAGCTGCACATATAATCCAAAGCTGACTTGTCTTTGACTTTTCCTGTATCTGACGTATTCGTCCTAATCTGCAATGTTTATCATGATATAGCAAGGGTGAACAACAATTTTGCCGAGCAAGTATAAGTTCAATTAAGGATATATCATGATTGAAAGAATTGAACAATAAGCTGGCTAACTTTCTACAATATATACATTGTGAAAAAGCATGAATAAATTTTCATAGCTGAACGAATAATGAACATGAATAAATCAACTGGACCAAATGGTAATAAAGGTGATCAGCCTTTCATACCTGATGAATACATGCAATGTGCACAGAGTGTGAATCAATAATTCATAGACATGGTATAATCAGTAATGATTAACCCCAAGCATATTTCAAAAATATCAACTCGAGATCGAGTTAGAGAACTTGCATGTACCGTTGATTATCGTTACACAACATATATCGCTTTGTCTGAAGACCTAATATAGATAATACCGATCTCCAAATATTAGAATAATATCATCACAATATAATCTTTATTAAATACTGATTATAATATAACTTAACAAATTACCACATAATCTATCGATTATATAAAATACCTAAAATTAGGTATCAAGTCAAACTATTTGATGCAGTTGAATTAAATTTACAATTTCGACATCCAGATGCGCTTAGTCGGATAATTCATGAGTCTAATTTCCATAAGACTTTGCCTAAATACTTTACATTTACCTTAGATAATTTCATTTTCGATCAAAATATTTTTCAATGACTTATAATAATTTTTGAAATAATTATTATCATTTATCATGATTTTTCAATCATTAATATCATATTAATATGAATTAAATACTACTTAATTCCATTATCATTAATATTTATTTCATATCAAATATTAATGAAATACATATAATAATATTATAATATATTTATAATATTTCAAAGTATTTTAATACCATAAAATCATATTTATATAATTTTTAAATAGTTAAATCCATTATCCGATAATTGCCATTAATATTAAAATATTAGTAATTTCATGACAAAATATCAAAAGTTATATTTTATAACTTAAAATATTTTCTAACCCTTAAATCATTTTTATATGATTTTTAAAACATTAATTCTAATTTTCCATAATTTATTTAATATATTTATTAAATAAATCCATTATCATTAATATTAATTTATTAATGAAATTCATCACAAAATATTAAAAGTCATTAAAAATAACTTAAAATATTTCCTTACACTTTAATATAATTTCAAATGATTTTTAAAATATTAAAATCATTTTTAAGTAATTTATTTAATATAATAATTAAATAAATTAACTATCATTAATATTTAAAAATATTAAAATATTAATGAAATATATTCCAAATTATTAAAAACCCTTTTTTAGGCTTTAAAATAATTTTTACAAATTTATTATGAATTTCTAATATTTATTTTCTATTTATTCTATAATTTTCGTTTAAAGTTGGGGTCCTCCACAGAAACACTTGTAGACGGTAATCTACAAGTCCGATTTGGGCCCACCTGGTATTGTTAAAACTGTGACTTCTCGAGCTACGTTTTAGGCTCAAGAAACGGCCCATTTAGCCTAGTATAACACCCTGAAAACAGGCCACTATCGATTGGCCATTATATGCCTTGTGTTTAACATTTTCAGTTTTGGAGTCTTTTACAGAAATGTTTGTATTACAAGACCCACAACTCCGATTGAGGCCCAATCAGACTTGTTGGATCCATATCTTCTTGAACTACAGTTTTCAGTATCAAACACTAAATTCTAATTTGTCTAGGTCCCAAAAATCAGGCCCAAAGTGACTGGTCAGCAAGGTTTTCTTCAACAGTTGGTTCATTTTTTTAGATTTGGGGTCCTTAACGGAAACGCTTATAAAACAAAATCTACAAATCGGATTTAGGTCCAATAGGTATCGTTAAATTCGTACTTTCCCGAACTACAGCTTCTATATATCAAACATCTATTTTGGTTCTGATTTGGTTCCGAAAAAATAGATAGAAGTGACTGATCAGTAGCTTGTGTTCAACAGTAAAGGTAGTTTGGGATTTAATTCATAACTTGCTCATTTCTTAACATATTTGAGTGTTACCAAAAGGGGTTTTCCCTTAACTCATGTATCTAGCATGCTAACATGTTTTAAACCATTTACCACATGAACCCAATGAATCTAACATAAAAAAATATATAGCATACAAAGGAAAGCTTTTTCTTAAACCTTTTTGTACAAAACTTGATTTTCTCACTTTGGATCTAACTTTTGATTTCAAAAATACTTTGATACACATATAAAATACCAATACTTATGTAAATCATGAGTTTTTTTAAAGATCCAAAATAAAAGTTGCTTGGTTCATAAAGATCTAACAAAAGAAAGCACAAAAATTATAAATTTTCAATTTCTTAACTTTTTCTTCTTACAAGCCTTCTTGATTTTTTTTTCTCCTTTCTTCTTTTTCTCCATCAATGGCAGCCTTCTTCCTCTTATTCTCTCTTCTTCTCTTTGTTCTTAGTTTAGACAGAAGTTTAGAAATCTAACATAACTTAGCGTATATACAATATACATATAACACTTATAATTATAGAATATTTAACTCCCAATATAATTACATATACTAATTATCAATTTAATATATAAGTTACAAAAGTAGAAATTTAAAAGCCCTAAGGCTTGTTTGGCAAAACCATATTATTTTAAAATTAGGTTTTAATAGTTAAGGTCTTGTTTGGATAAAACAGGTTTAAAACAAAAGTAAGGTCTTGTTTGGGAAAACGATTTTAAAAACTCTTTTAATAGATCCTTTAACACATATTCTTAATGTTATCCTTTAATTAATTAAATCTTAACATTAATTTAATTAATTAAAAGTTTAACATCAATTAATCATATAAAATTGTCACATTATAATTACTACGCTAATTATAACTTTATGTAACAATTACCACATCACTACATTATCTCGAATTAAATTAAAACTATAAAATAAAATTATTACATATTAATTAAATATTAAATAATTATTTAATTAATATAATACATAATTACATTACTCCATATTAATCACATAATCTCGATAAATAATTCAATTAAAATATTTATTTACTTGATAAATATTAAATTAACATTTAAATTCTCTTCACACCAATTCACATATTTCACAATATATAACACATACACATACTTGTACTAAAACATCTTAAAACAAGAATTTTATTTATTAAATTCTCATTTATTAATTCTTAAAAATTCGGGATGTCACAGTACATGCCCAACCCAACCGAACTCATCATCAGTCTCTTCTTGAAAAGGACTCAAGTTCACCACAAGAAGTTTCCTACCAAAGGACTCGGATACCAAACCCGAACACCCTCAGCATCTCCAAGAGCTTCGGCCCATTGGGCTTACAAACTCATTCTAGTGTCAGGCCTTCGGCCCACCTGGAGGTCGGTAAAATGCAGAGTCATTACTGCGCAGGCCACCAGTATAACCTACAGGCCCATAGTTGAGGGGGGCCCAAATTTTTTTATAAAATTATATATTTATGTGTATAAAAAAAATAAAATAATAAAAAGATTAACAATATTATACATTAAAAATGATATGTTAGAAAACATTAAATATGATAATATACTTGATGATTTTACATCTAAAAGTGCAACAAGAAGACATCTTTAATGATGTTTTGTGGTTTAGATTTCATTGGCCAAAACTAAAGAAATACCCACTGTAGTTGGTAGGTTTTACTGATTATACCATTGAACTTTTAATTTTTAAAATTACACCACCAAACTAATTATTATTTTGAAATTGGGTCATTTCGTTAAAAAAAATAAACGGACGTTAATTTTTTATCTACAAAACTAATGAATTACCCACTGTAGTTGGCACATTTTACTGATTACACCATTGAACTTTTAATTTTTCAAATTATCCCATCAAACTAATTAAAAATAATTATTTTTAATATTTTTAAAAATAATTATTATTTTACGTAAAAAATATTAGAAACTTTTTTTTTCTTCATAAAATGAGTAGAGTTTCATAAAATATAGATTCAAACAAATTAAAGTGATTTTAAATTAAATTAATGTCTACTTAATTTTTAACAGAATGACCCATTCTTAATATTAGATATTTTTTAAAAAAAACTAAAAATAGAAATTAAAATAAAAAAAAAACAAAGAAATGATAAATAAAAATTTTGATTCAATTTTTTCAAAAAGAAAATATTAATTTTTATAAATAAATATTATTTTCAAGAAAAAATTGGAAAATTCTTCATATTTTAAAAAAATGAGTAAAATTTTATAAAATATAGATTCAAAAAATAAACTTTATTTTCCAAAAGGAAAAAGAGATTTTTTTTTAAAATCGAGAACTTTTCATAAAACTTTAATTTTTTAAATCTATATTTTATAAAACTTTACTCATTTTATGGGTAAAGAATTAAATTTTCTAATATTTTTTTAAAAATAATAATTATTTTTAAAAATATTTAAAATAATCATTTTAATTAGTTTAATGGGATAATTTAAAACGTGACAACTACAATGGGTAATTCATTAGTTTTGTAGATAAAAAATTAAGGTTCGATTATTTTTTTTAACGGAATAACCCAATTTAAAAATAATAATTAGTTTAGTGGGGTAATTTAAAAAATTAAAAGTTCAATTGTGTAATCAGTAAAACTTGCCAACTATAATGGGTATTTCATTAGTTTTACCGATTTCATTGATATTTTTATTTTGTAGGTACATGTAATGATTTTTTGCTTCGATGACATTTTAAAGTGTTCTTCCTTATCTTTTGTAAATTCTTATAATCTTAATAAAAAAAATTAGTTGATAATTTATTTATTTTTTAATTTAATTTGTATAAAGGGCACACTTGAAAAAATTTGCCCTGGGCCTTAGAAAACCCAGGACCGGCTCTGGTAAAATGCTCCCGAACATTGGCCCCCCAGTCTCCTGTTATAATTTATTTATAATTAGAGACTCGAAAAGACGTGAACTTGAAAGGTCATGACAACCAATGATGAAATGTCTGGGAAACCCAAACAGTCTCTCTTCGTTTCTCAAAACGTTACACGCCTCCCCAGGACTGGCCCCCACCAGTCATAAATAGCCGCCCTGGGGTCTCGTGCATCTTAGAGCTTATAAAAACCCCCATTCTTCCAACTCTGCCACTTTTCCCAGTTTTTTCATTTCAAACTCTGCTCTCAAACTTTTCGGCCAGGCGATTTCCGGTGAGCATTCCATCCCACACTTTTCCTCTAATTCAAGCCTTTCTCTGTTTATCTTTGCTTCCAAATCTCTACATTCACACTTCCTTTTCCTCAATGGCTGATTCTGGCACTCTTTCTCCTACTGGACAAGTTCCCCCAACCGTCCTTTCAACCTCCATGACTGCCGGCGATCTAATTTCGGTCGATCTACCGGTGGCACCCACTGACACCACAACCGATGGTGCCGAAATGAAAATTCGAAGCATTTATGCTTCCAAAACCAACTACTCGCATATCAACACGAAGTCTACCATCACCATATCCCAATTTTTTGACATCCGAACTCTCTTCAATATCTTGAAGGAGTATAAGCTTCGGGTTCTAAAGCTGAACAAAAGGATGTTTTGGCGACCTGAAGGTGACTGGATGGCCATTCCCCTCTGGGCCCTGAAATATGGGGTCCGGTTTCCCCTCCATGAGTTCATTTCCTCCTTCCTCTGTTTCGTCGGTATCGGGTTGGCACAATTGGTGCCGAACTCATATATCCATTTGATTTGCTTTATTGCTCTTTGTCAGGAGGTTGGGATCACTCCCGGCCTTGATTTCTTCTTCGTCTTGTTTATAATCGGGAAGTCAAAAGAACCTGGCTTTCGGCAACTCAACCGAGTGGCTGGTCGGGCCACCTTCATGAAGACTCCTTCTAGCAACAAATGATGGCATCCTCAATGGTTCTTTATGAGGGGAACCGACCTTACACTTCTGCCGAACTGGGCCAGTCTTGAAGATCCGATTGCAAAGGTATCCAAATTTCCCAAGGATCAAGTCGATGCCTTCAAGGCATTTTACAAGAAGCTACAGAAGACCGAATGGGGTCTGGAAGTTGTATCTAAGGAGGCTTGGCTCTACAAACATGGCCGTAAGTTACAATCCTCCCATCCTTTCATGACTTGACTTTATCTCTTGTATACCTTATTTTACACTGTTTTGTTTACCTTGCAGTGACTATCTTTAAGCCCGAGGGTGCCGATGATTCCCTGGTACCTCTTTCCATCACCACCAAACCTATTCGTCCACCGAAAGCTGACGATTCGACCGATGAGGAGACCATCCCGATCGCAGAGCTTTCGGTGGGTTCCACATCGGGGCCCGTCCCTCCGACCACCACCGCTGCCGAAACCACCAACAAGAATGCGCTGAAAATGAGCCGAGCTGAGAAGATGGCCTTGTTAAAGAAGACCAAGAAGCCCTCCAAGCCTTCCAAAAAGGTCCCCACCAAGGCTACTTCTTCAGTTCTGCCGAAGCCGATTCCTCCTCCCCCTACACAGGTTGCGGTGATCGAAGATTCAAAGGAAACCAAAGAAGTTCCTCTCGATCCTCGACCCAAGAAGCCTCGTGTGTCTGAAGTTCCTGAGCAGCCAGTTGTTGAGGTCGAACCCCTTCCCGCTTCAACTCCTACTTCCAAAGCGAACTCTTCTCAAGGGACGCTAACTACCTGTTGGCCGAAGAGCCCTTCGAAAGTGTTTCCCTTCCTGTTGTTCGATCATTTCAAACTTTCTGGTGATGAAGAACACTTTAAGGGATTCTCTTCTGAAGAGTATCTCGTCGCCTATGTTCGAGCTCAGTGTTGGGTAATTCCCAAATTGGTTAGCCTCTTCTATCACTGTCATGCTTTATTCTTCATAGCTGATATGCCCTTTTTGCTGCAGGCCAACGTCGTCCTCGCTCGAGCCATTCCGCCTCTTGCCCGAACGACCAAAAAGGAAGTTTAGCTGAGGTCGGACGTGCTGCTTCTCGAGGCTGAGGTTCGAGGTCTAAACTCAGACTTGAAGAAAGAAAGGGATCTCCATGCCGAGACCCAAAATAAGTTGACTAGGGCTGAACGTCAAGCCGATGAGCTCAAGGAACAATATTCGCTGCTTTAGTAGGAGTTTGTCTGCCTCGAAGGTCATGCTAATCGACTTCTTGAGGAGAGAGATCATCTATTCGGAGAGAGCAATGAATAATTGCAGGTGCTTCATGCCCTTGAGGAGAAGTTTGACGGGATGCACATTAAGCTGATGCATTCGATCTGGGAAAACAATGCCTTGAAGGATGAACGTGTCGAGGCCAAGTAGTGCACAATTGAAGAATATGAAGAATCCCCTGCCTTGACCGAAAAAATCATGGCTTAGTTCGCTGAAGGCTATGAAACCTATCGGGAAAAGGCTCAGGCAAAATTGACTGCTGCTGGACTCGATGTCTCCGTCCTTGACTCTTCGGACGAAGAATCCGAGACTAGGGATGAGCCTCCTCCGGAATAGCTTCTGTTAGGACTTGTAATTTTTGTAATCTTCTTTTTTTCTCTTTATTTGTACTTTGCCCAAATCTTATACGATCGGGTCTTGTAAAAATGTGAAGATATGAATGAAGTACAAAATTTTTGTTTATAAACTTTTTTGATCAGTTATACTCGTGACTTTTCTCGATCAGTTATTTTGTTTCAAACTTTCTGATCGTATTGTGCCCGAAGTTCGTTTGATGAACAATTTCAGTTTTCTCGATCAGTTATACCCATGACTTTTACCGATTAGTTATGTCATTTTTGACTTTCTGATCGGTTTGAGTCCGAAGCTTATCTGATTCGATTGGTGGTTATCCCGATCAGTTGTACCCGATATTTTTACCGATCAGTTTCGTTATTTTGAACTTTTTGATCGGGTTGATTCCGAAGTTTATCTGATTGGGTATGTAAAATTTTATGAATATAAATGACGTATAAACGTTTCTGAAGAAAAATCTCATTTATTTCATTGATAAATAAAACGATTACACAAACAAAGAATAACATAACTTTTACTGGTAAAATTTTCTAAGTCTTCCAGCATGCCATGTATTCTTTACTCCAGAACCATCCATTGCTCGAAGCTGGTATGTACCTGGCTTTTGCACTTCTACCACTTCAGAGTGTCCCTTCTAGTTAGGCATCAGTTTGCCGGTGTTCTGGGGGGTTGATGCCTCCGACTCCCAAAGGACTAAGTCTCTGAATTTAAATATCCTCTGCTTCACCTTCTGATTGTAGTGTCGGACTGTTCTCTTTTGGTAAATTGCTAACCTTATCAGAGCTGAGTCCCGAACTTCTTCCAAAAGATCCAAATTTAACCATAGTCCCTGGTCGTTGTACAACTCCTTATATTGGCTGACCCGAAGGGTAGGAGATCTGATCTCAACAGGTATGAGTGCATCGGTCCCATATGCCAATCAGAATGGTGAATCCCCGGTAGTTGTTCTCGGAGTAGTCCGGTAAGCCCACAAAACACTAAGTAATTCCTCTGGCCACCGAACCTTTAGCTCGTCAAGTCGTCTTTGAATTCCGTTAAGCAGGGTTCGGTTAGTGACTTCTACTTGGCCGTTTGATTGAGGGTGGGCAACTGAAGTCTTTCGGTGCTGAATCCCCAATTCTTTCAGAAAAGCTTCAAATTTTGACCCTACAAACTGCCTGCCATTATCCGAAACCACTGCCATCGGTATACCGAAACGATACACAACAGCTTTAACCCACTTCGTCATTTAGTCGATGGCCACGATCACAAAACTGACTTGTCCCTTGGCCTTCGGCAGAGGCCCCAAGATGTTGATTCCCCATATGGTGCTGTTCAACTGGCATTTCAGACACTTTTTGACAAAATCTTTGGCTTTTTGGTACATGGTTGGCCAATAATATCCCTGCCTCAGAATCTTATATGCCAATGACTTAGCCCCCATGTGATCTCCATAAATTCCTTCATGCACTTCCCGAAGTGTATAATCTGCTTCTGAGGGTGTTAAGCATTTGAGCAGTGGAGAACTAAAAGTCCTTCGATATAGATCCCCATCGATAAGAATGAAATTTGAGCTCCTATGCTTAATCTTCCTAGCTAGTATTCGATCCGAAGGAAGAACCTCATCTGCCAGATACGAGATATAAGGTGTGAGCCAGCAATTGAGCCAGTACAGGGCCATCACCTCCGCCTTCTGTACACTAGGTTTCTCCAACAGCTCTAAGTATACTAACCCGTTAAATGAACTAGCTTCAGTAGTTACTAGTTTGACCAGAGCATCCGCTATCGTATTCTGCCCGATCGATCCCTCGACAACTATGTGTGCTGAAGTACATGAGTTTATCTTTCACTTCGGATAGATATTTTAACAATCTTGCCCCCTGAGCCTCATACTCCCCCAATATCTGCTTGACCACCAGCTGGGAATCGCTGTAGATGACTAGCTTCTGTACTTTTAAGCTTCGGGCCAACCGAAGTCCAGCTAGAATGGCTTCATATTCTGCTTCATTTTTTGTAGCTTTGAACTGGAACTGGATGGCTTGCTAGACTTTAAACCCTTCGGGACTTGTCAGAATGACTCCTGCTCCACTGATGTCCGAAGTTAATGACCCATCCACATACAAAGTCCACGAAGTTGGCACCTGCTGATCTTCGACAATCGTATTCACGTCTAGTTCGGTGAAAAAACATTCTACTATGAAGTCTGCCAATGCATGTCCCTTGATTGCTGTTCGGGGATGGTATTCTATAGCAAATTGTGTTAATTTCATCGCCCACGCGGCCAACCGACCTGACACTTCTGGCTTGTGCAACACTTTCTTTAACGGCTAATCCGTATATACCACTACCAACCGACCTTAGAAATAATGACGCAGCTTTCTACTCGCAATAATCAAGGCGTAGGCGAATTTTTCCAAGTTTGGGTATCTTGTCTCTGCATCCCGAAGAACATGGCTGATGTAGTATAACGAACCGCCTTCCCCCTTATCCTCGACCAAAGGTGCTCGACGGCCATCGAGCTTGCAGCCAAGTATAGATACAAAGGTTCCGAAGGGACTGACTTCATCAATAAGGGTGCCGAAGACAAATATTTCTTGATCCCTTGGAATGCGTCTTCGCACTCTGAGGTCCACTGGAAACTCTTCTCATTCTTCGGACCCTTGAGAGTGTCAAAGAAGGGTAAACATCTTTTGGCTGATCTCGGCACAAATCTCTGAAGGGCAGCTATCCGACCCGTCAACCTCTGCACATCTTTGTATGTCTTCGGAGATTTCATGTCTAAGATCGCCTGAATCTTCTCCGGGTTCACTTCAATACCTCTCTTACTGATTAGATATCCCAAAAATTTTCCTGATCCCAATCCAAAAGTACACTTGGTTGGATTCAATCGCAGCTTGTGTCTTTTGGCTGTTTCGAAACAGCCTTCTTGATCCTCCAGATGTGTGACGCCCCCAAAATAGGTATACATCACCCATCTTGAGTTGCCAAATATATGGTACAAAATACAAATACAAACTTAATTATACAACCGTCATGTAATATACGACAAAACATAGTGAGAGTTTAAATGTGAATATTGCCTTCTGCATAATATACACTCTCAAATAGAGTCCTCATTACATTTATTGTCACACTATTTTATAGAATAGTGAGGACTACTAATACACCATCTCTAACCATCACTCCGCTCCCGACTAGTCCCATTCGTTCTCATTTCAAGAGAACAATGAAAGCAAAAGGGTGAGCTCAACTAGCCCAAGAAGAAATATTATGACTAAGATAATGCGAATAAATTATCATTAGTCTTCAACAATGTTAAACCGATAAAATACAATAGACATCATGTTTAATCATAGCGGTGAATAAGCAATCCATTAGAAGAGTCAAGTAGAGCATGATATCTACTATCTTCTATGATTTAAAATGTTTTCATCAATTTTTATCACGAGACTCACGACAAATAATAAACCACATCATCGAATCATCCTTGCACTACGAGCCAAGGATATTCATTAAATCATCAATGGTCATGACTATACCGAATAATCCCCGGTCATAATCATACCAAAAACTGTCCATCAATGCACTACAGGCCACTGAGGACTTTTACTACATCATTTATAACATTACAGGTCATGATTATACCGAATGATCCCTGGTCATAATCATACCGAGTCCATCTATGCACGTAAGCCAAAGATGACTTTCATCACAATATAAGCATGAGGATGAGACAATGACATAATAATTCAATAAAACAAGTTCAATAATAAATTTTAAAGATTTATAAGTTAATTTATCCTAAAATCAATAACGTCCAAATTGTCAACATGATATTGCTTTGTGGAGTAAAATTCAAGAATTCTCAAAAGAATATTTCCATGAAAAGATACTGGATGAAACGCAAATATCCAGGATATTCTACTATTTTCATGGAGTATAGAAGTCAAAACTTTAACCAACTGAGTATAATAGAATATATGAAATTGCAAATGAATTTTTGTCCGCCATGCGGTAATCCACGTAGACAGATCATTTTCACAATTTAATAAGGAATGAATACGAAGGATCATTCACCATGCATTTGATAATCCATGTAGACAGTTATTCCAATGTAATAATAAAGAATGGAATAATGTAAGAATTCACTGTGCATGCGATGGATGGACCGCGATAGATAGGTTATTCCTAATCGAATAATAAAGAATGGAACTGTGTCACGCCAGAATCGCACATGCATGTGATATTCCAATAGATAATAAAGAATGGAACCAAGTCATGCGTAATCCGATATGGCGTGGATATTCCAATGTAATAATAAAGAATGGAACCAGTCATACGTAATCGCATGCATGTGATATTCCAAATGTAATAATAAAGAATGGAATAACAACAGAATTCACTAGTACGCGATAGATCAAGATGCAGATGCATGTTATTCCAATGTAATAATAAAGAATGGAATAACAGAAGAATTTCAACATGTATGCGGTACTTTGCATAGACAGGTTATTCCAACATAATAATAAAGAATGGAATAACAACCCTTATGAGTATTGAAAGATAATAACTCTTTTCATGAATACGAAGGAATAATACTCCTTACCTTAGAAGAAACTGGATATTGGAATAGTGAGCTAGCAGACTTCTCTTCTTCTTTCTCTCTAAATTTCTGTCTATAATAATTGCTCTAAAGCTTTAGTGAATTGGTGAAAAATGAAGGAAGAATGAGCTTCTATTTATAGAAAAATATTGTTTCGATAATTGCACGTTTTGGGGCTCGAAATATTACAGTACAATACCTTTAACTTTTCTTTCATTTTTAATTTAGTCCTGCAAGTATTATCAAACTTCCACCACCTCCCCTAATAATAAATCATGTGAATTAATAGTTCATTCATGTGACTCAATAGTATAATCATGTGAAAAACTAATTACAGTATAGTACCTTCAACTATACCTCCATCTTTAATTTAGTCATGCAAGTATTATCAATCTTGCACCAACTCCCCTAATAGTACATGAATGTGAATCAATAGTACACGCATGTGAACAAATAGTTATATGTATGTGAATTAATAGAAATTAATTGCTCATTTATCCAATTAATTACCCGATAACTTCCAGACATCAATTATTATCGAAATAAATGCCGATTTCCACGAACACTAATAATTCCCACACAATGGAACTATCAACTTTATCTTTAATCAACACGAACTTATTCATCATTAATATTATAATTCACAATATTTAACAACCAGGTCGTTCCCAGGAAAGATGGGGCTTTCCAATAAGGATTTTTCCCTATTGGCGCGCAATTAGGTGACTAAACCTCTCCTTGACAGAACTTCTAGACATTGTCAATATTGCAAATAATAATATGAATAACTTTGTTGTCTCAATTATTGATTTAATAATATATAAAATATTATGTAGATGATAATCTTTGTGACAATAATCAATCAATAATATGAGATATATGATGCATCAATTCTCGTAGAAATAATTGAGTATAACCGAGTGACTTCTCATGTAAGCATCAATAATCAATACCGCAGCTACTATACAACCACGCCAGACATCGATTTCTTTTACTACCGGGGTAGTTCAACAGCGGTTTAACGAAAACTTCCACCGTTATTTTTATAAAAGATAATTGCATGCTTTCTAACTACGACAATACTTCCATTAATAGGGTCCACTAATGATTGTGCAAATATCTTTATATTCCCCTGTTAAAATGAATATTCCCCGACCAATAGAATATTATATAACCACTTGCTTACTTTGCAAAATTTGTAAATATTACCCACAACTATAACATTATATCATATCCACACCATAATATTCAAAAAATATATTTCGAGAGAAATTAATCTTTATTCATAAAAGTTGGGGTCTTATAAGATGATCCTGGACTGACATGCTTTTCACAATCATATCGTCCACATACACCTCCATGCTCCGTCCTAACTTCTTTGTGAAAACGAAATTCATCATTCGCTGATATGTTACCCCGACATTTAACAATCCGAATGTCATCTTCCGATATGCATAGATGGCCCGATGAGTAATGAAACTGGTCTTCGGGATATCTTCCTTGCTCATCAAAATCTGGTGGTATCCCGAGAAGGCATCCACAAAACTTAACATACCATACCTCGAAGTGGCATCAATAAACTGGTCGATGTTGGGCAAGGGATAGAAATCTTTTGGGCACGCCCTATTCAGATCTGTATAGTCGATGCATAGCCTCCACTTCCTGTTCTGTTTCTGGACCAATACCACATTAGCCAACCACTCGGGATAGTCGATCTCGAAGATGAATTATGCTTCCAGTAGTTTGGTAATTTCTTCGTCTATGATCCTCTATCTTTCTGGAGCAAAAATCCTTCGTTTTTGTATAACTGACTTCTTCTTCGGATCTACATGCAACCTGTGTAATGCCACCGATTCACTTACCCCGAGCATGTCACTAGGTTCCCATGCAAAAATGTCGGCATACACCCGAAGAAGATCTATCAACCTTATTCGGAATGGTTCCGTCAATCCTGATCCGATCTTGATCAATTTTTATGAATTCCCTAGGACCAACTCTACATCCTCCGTCTGCTCGGCGAAGCAAGTAAGCGGTTACTCTGCTTACTTTTAGTGAACGGCTCCATTTCAATGGCCATTATTCTTTTTTCTTCTTCGACGCCGAATTTCCCAAAGAAATTAATGTATTCCGATAGCACCTTGAGCAATATCAAGATCTCCTTTTACCTCCCTATCCCGCTTAAGGTCAAAAAAAACTTGATCTTGAAGTGAGGGATGGATGTGACTTCTTGAAAGATTTCTAGTGTCGGCCTTCCTAGTATAGGGTTGTATGGCGAATCTACCAGTACCATAAAGAATTTGACCAATATTTCTACCTGATGGGGTGCCGTGCCGAACCTAACCTGCAATTTAATGGTGCCTGACACATATACCGGGTCCCCACTGAAACCGTACAACGGGCCTTCTCCCCCCAACTCCATCTTTTTTCCTTCTAGATCCATCCTCTGATAGGCGTGCGTGTACAGTATGTCAACCGAGGACCTATTATCGATCATCATCATTTTCATGTCCACCGGTCCGACTAGTGCCAAGTATTACCAATGCCCCGTCAGATGGCTCTATTAGATCTGTTGGATAATCCTCATCTGAGAACAAGATGGATGTCCCCGGATAGGCCTGATCCTTTCTTGGCGAGGAACTCCTTATCAACAAAGACGGCCTCGAGATGTCGACTCCTCTTTTTCCCAATCCACACGCCTCCTACCGAACCGCTTGAAAGATTACATCGCTCACTCTTCTAAGCTTCTTTGGTTCGATTTTGGTCGTGTGTCCCGATCTGGTCCTCTACTTTCCTCTCTAGGTGCCTCAGAATTCTCTCGACCTACCACGTATTGAACCAGTTGGCCATTCTGGACATTCTTCTCTATTAAATCCTTCAAATCATTGCACATCTCCGTCGTATGTCCATGACTTTGATGATATTCACAGTACTTGTCTCGACCTCTCTTGCCAGGCTTCGGATGCGTCGAACAGGACTCAAAAAATGGTTTATTCTGCATCTCCTCCAATATCTTCGCCCAGTCTGTGTTGAGGGCGGTGTAGACTTTGTTAACATTTCTGCTTGGGAAAGGTGGTCGGCCATTTCCCGAACCTCCACCATTGTAGTTTTTTCTTCCAGAGCTATTCGATCTCCCCTGATTGTCTGACCATGGATAATTCTTCTTGTTCCGATCCTTAGACTTCTCATAAGGTTAGGAGTGCGGTTTGAAATTTCCCATAGCTTCCTCTATCGCTATGAATCCTCTACCGATGGAAAGCTTCACAAATCTGGCTTGGAGGTTGATCACCAGATCCTTCATCAATTTCTTTGATTTTCCGATATCCAAACCAGTTGTGAAAAATCCCAAGGATTGTGGAGAATTCAACTCTGCTACTGAACCCACGGCCTCCCAAAATCTTTGAACATATTGGCCTAGGCTCTCATCCGACTTCTGCCTAACCTGCATGAGGGAAGTAGTAATTTTCCCTCATCTTCTGTTACTCCCTAATCGAGCATGAAATTTATCCCGAAGGTGGCTCCATGAATTAATCGACCCGGCCGCCAAAGTTCCCATCCATTCTCGGGCGCTCTTTTTCAAAGTTGTTGCGAACATATAACACTTAGCAGCGTCCGAATGTCCGTAGTATGTCATCGGTTTGTCGTACCCGTCTGAATGGTCGTAGGGATCCCCCAGCCCATCATATGTCTTTATCGGGGGCATCTTCTTCTTAGGGTCGGCGGTGACATGATTTATCTCGGGCGAGAAGGGTGATCCTAGGCAAGTCGACGGTGGTCCCATCGAATTCTTTCCTGCCAACAACTTCTCCAATTTAGCCACCCTTCGAGCAAGGGGTCGGACTCCTCTTTACGAGGGGACGATCTGTGTCTATCCCTCTCGTATTCAGCAAACGCGTCCCACCTCCTTTGTCCCGATCTTCTCGGATGTTTCGATCTTCGATCTCATCGAAATGATTCCTTCTTCTTCTTCGCTTGTCTCGGAGCGGCTTATGGGCCTACTCTTTTCTCTCTCTGCCTCTCCCTTACGTGATGACCGGGATCGGCTTCGATGTTGATGCCTTTTCGAGGACGCTTCCTGTTCCCCCACCATCTTTGCCATCTGCTCCTCGAGCTCTTCATGCTAAAGACGCAGAGCCATCATGGCATCTTTGTTTTGCTGCATCTTCTTCTATAGAATAAACTCCCTCTGGTCTCGACTACCTTCATGTGCCCGAGAGTGGTTTTCATCGGCATGGATAACCTGCTTGGGCGTGTGCTGGCTGTCATGGAAGAGTTTACGTCGGAGGGAAGGAGTCGGTTCTCCCTGATCTCCTTAAGTTCTGGAACCCAATCTATCTTTCACCGACCCCCTTACCTGTGTGGTTGGGTGGGTTTTCTCCTTCTCCTGGACAAAGGCACCGTTTTCCCTGCTCGCCATGGTCTGCTACCGAAAAAGTTGGTTGTGATTGAAAAAACACTAAAAAGCCCTCCTTCTAGCGCCAATGTTAACGCCAAGTTTCGCCGGCGCGTCCAATCACAGAATCTACACGCTTAAACCTGCATAATAACGGATCACACACGAAGCTTGACGGTTTGTGCCGCCGGGGGATAGCTCCGGTGTGAAAATAAGTACAGGCCGTTCACAAGGTTTAACAATGGAGGCTTTAGTATTTAGTGCTCAAAAGTAAGTATTACCTGTTAATTGTAACCAAAGCCTAATATAGTACTCTCAACCTTAGAATCCTTCTATTTATCCTAAACATACTCTCATCACCTTAGAATCCTTTCTCCTTAAAAGATGAAAGTTTAGGACTCCAAAACTACCTTTGGCGAGTTACTTTATAAATATGGTCCAACACAATCTCCTTAAAAGATGAAAGTGGAATCCAATCTAACCGAACTCACCATCTGGTCTGAGCTTCGCCCAAAGGACTCGAAGGCCCGATCCCGAACACCATGCACCACAGTAGGGTTACGGCCCAAAGGACTCGGATACCGAACCCGAACACCCTCATCATCTCCAAGAGCTTCAGCCCATTGGGCTTACAATCCCTTCTAGTGTCAGCCTTCTACCACACCCGAGGTCGGTAAAATGCTCCCGAACAGTTCTCATGCATGAAGATGACGTCAAATAACTTATCGTCCTTCTTCACAATTGTGGAGGACGAAAAAATGAAGAAACAAACTTTGGATTCACTCAATACTGACATCGGATGAATTAATTATGATTTTTCTACTGCGATGTAGTGTGTATAAGTATTATACTCGAAAATTCAACTACTCGAATTAGAATAGAATTAGGGTTACACTTCCACTTTTTAAATATAAATAGGAAATAATATAGGAGATACCAAAGTCTTAATTGACTCTTTAATTTTAATTAAATCAATTATTTAATTATCTATTAAAAAGTTAACTTTCCAAGAGAAACATTGAAGAAAAAAATACTGACATCATGTATATTTTGATGGCGCGTCGCAGTAGTAAATCGCACGTGGGCCATCAAAATATTCAATAAATGATGCGAAATGATTTTATGTGATAGTATACTTATTTAGAAAAAAATATTTAATAACTTACTTTTTTTAATTTATTTATATTTTTACAAATAAAATTTACAAAATTTGGGTTATTAATACATGTGTGTGGTAACAAAGTGCGCCAAAGCATGTGGCTTTATTATTGTGGCAATTGTAGATTTTTTGCCCATATCAAATGTGCCACACTTGGGAATAGATAAATTAATATACTTGGAATATGTTTGCCCAATAATTTTGGTGTGGTTCCACAAGTCAATGGAAGGAGCTGAATATTCAACAATGGTGGGCTTCTTTACCTCCGTAAGACAACTAAACAAATAGAATATATAGAAAGGGGACAACAAACACGACGTACATTACACCTTAATTATATCAACATGAAACTGACTCCAATTAAAAAAACTACGTTTAAAATGACTCTAATTATTGAAATAACTCGAACAAAGTTTCGTATTCATTTAATTTCTTAAAGTGGTTAGGTTTCTTAAGGAAAACATTGGATAGTTACACAACTAATTTTTAATTCATCTAATTTCTTGAGTTGTAATTGTTTTTAATTTATTATTGAGTCTTAGGTATCAAAGAATACTTAAAGTGATCGAGTTGGAGAAATGTATACTAGCTCACTTTCGCAGATGGAGTCTCATTCATTTACAAATATTTAAGACATATTCTGTCCTATGTTTACTCTTAAAATTAATAAACATATTTAAGAAAACTGCGTCATTTTATACTAAATAAGACCATTTCTGTAGAACAAGGGAGTACAATTCAATAGGTGTAATTTAGCTTTAGAAAAAGAAAGGCTAGAACCTCTCGCTCTCTCCCTCCCTTGAGTTTTCTCTCACAACCACACATTCAAATTGTGAGATGGAGGGGCTGAACCACTTTAGCCATGAACATCCACTAATCCTTATTGAGCTCAATGAAAATCATGCTTAGGCAGATGTTGTTTGATATGGGTGCAATACAACAATAACCAAAGGCAGCTTCACTTATAGTTGCAATAGTAGTAGTAGTCAAGGTGGTTGTGACCATATCTTTAACACTCTCTTCCCGAAAAAGAAAGAGAGGTCACTATTACGAAACTAACTTAACCCTTTGCCTTCAGCAGTGGACCCAGAATATCAATCCCCCATACAACAAATGGGATTGGGGATAAAACAGAGAATCACCTGCTGCACTTTAAATTCTTCTGGACTCGTCAATATAACCCCGACACCACTAACACCTGAAGTTGAAAAACCATCCACGTACAATGTCCACAACATCTAAATAGGCCGAGCATCCAAGACCAACCCAACCATCTCTCTTTCCTGGTCAACGGTGTCAAGTTTAGAAAATAAGCATTCTACCACAAAGTCGTCCAAGGCCTAACCTTTTATTCTTGTTCGAGGATGATACTCCAAAATAAACTGTGTCAACTCCATTGCCCAAGCTGCTAGCTGACCGGAGACGTCTGGCTTATTGAAAATCTTCTTTAAGGGTCAATCAAAGTAATACCGAAGTTTCCAACTAGCCTTTATTAGGGTGTAGCCAAACTTCTCATGGTTCAGATATCTAGTTTCTGCATCCCGAAGAGCATGATTCACATAATACACGGGGTATTGTTTTCCCCCTATTACACAAACCAAAACAGCTCTAACCGCTAACAAACTCGCTGGCAAGTACAAATATAAATGTTCTGAAGGAACCTGTTTCACCAATAAAGGAGCGGAAGACAGATACCTTTTAATTCCATGAAAAGCGTCCTCGCATTCTGAAATCCATTAGAAAGTTTTCTTGTTATTCGGCCCTTTCAATGTATCAAAGAATGACAAACACATTTCCGCTGAGTTAGACATATACCTCTTCAATGTTGCAATCCTACCACTCAATCGTTGAACATTCTTGTAAGACTGAGGAAACTTCATATCCAGAATTGCCCTAATCTTCTCCAGGTTTGCCTTTTGCTTATTAGTTGACCCAAAAATTTGTTCGCTCTAAGACTAAATGTGCACTTCGTTGGATTTAACCTGATGTTGTAGTGTTTGAAGGTCTGAAAACAATCTTTTAGATCATCTAGATGTCCCTGAATAAATAAACTCTTTACGATCATATCCTCGACCTATACCTCCATACTTCGACCCAACTGTCTCAGGAACACATAATTCATCATCCTTTGATACGTTGCTCTAGTGTTCAGTAGTACAAATATCATCTTCCGATAGGCATAAATCTCCTGATGAGTGATGAAAGTCGTCTTCTAGATATCTTCCTTATGCATAAAAATTTGATTGTACCTCAAAAAGACATCCATGGAGGTGAGTAAGGCATACCCTAAAGTAGCATCGATGAGTTGATCAATGTGTGGAAGGGGGTAAAAGTCCTTCGGGCATACCTTGTTCAAATCCATGTATTCTATGCAAATCCATAATTTTCCATTCTGTTTCTGCACTAATACCACATTCGTCAACCAATCCAGAAAATCAGTCTCGAAAATAAAGTTCGCTGCCTATAGTTTTTCTATCTCATCATCAATGATCTTTTGCCTCTTTGGGACAAAGATCATCCTCCTCTTCTACCGGACTAGCCTCCTAGTAGGTACCACATTCAATCAATGCACAATAACCTTTTCGTCGATGTAAGACCCCAACTTATTATAAATGAAATTAAACTTCCTCTATTTATTATTTTGAAATAGTAAGGGTTGATTTTATTAATGTGGTTAGTTATGAGTAAAATGCGCAAATATTTCAAATAAGCAAGTGGTTATAAAATATTCATTGTTGTCGGGGAATATTCGTTTGGTCGTGGAATATTCTTACTGTCGAGGAATATTCGTATGACGGCACAGACTTGTGTGGGTCCCATAACGGAAAGTGATTGAATGAAGAAAACGACAAGTATAAGTTGTTTATAAATAACGACGTAGTTGTTACCATTAATACTGTTAAAATACTCGGTGGTTAAAACCCAGTAGCACACGGTATTGCACCAATTATTGATTCTTACGTAAGAAGGCACTACTCAATAATTGTTACAGTAATTACTGTTCAATATTTTATTTTATTGATTC
This sequence comes from Panax quinquefolius, assembly GCA_020205615.1. Taxonomy (NCBI): domain Eukaryota; kingdom Viridiplantae; phylum Streptophyta; class Magnoliopsida; order Apiales; family Araliaceae; genus Panax; species Panax quinquefolius. The sequence continues at coordinate 12,572,379 of CM035158.1, forward strand.
AATAATTGCTATGTTAATTTTTTATATTGTTGTTGTTTTAATAATTGTCACTACACAGTATTTTCCATTATCAGATCACCAAGATATTCGATGTCTTGGGATGCACGGAGGAACAGAAGGTTCTATTCGCCACCTTTATGTTACAGAATGAGGCGATTCTTGGGTGGGAATCATGAAGCGTACCCATCCAAATTACACTTAGCATGTCTTGGGAGACGTTTCAGAAACTGTCCAATGATAAGTACTTTCCTGAAAGTATTCGTCATATGAAGTGGAGTTTATTAGATTGGAACAAAATAATATGACAGTGTCCCAGTACGAGGCGTAGTTTGCAGAGTTATCCAGGTTTGCACCTCATTTGGTGGAGAATGAGGAATGTATGACGCGGATGTTTCTAAGAGGTTTGAAACCCGGCATACGTCAATATCTCATTTCTCATAAATTTTATTTTTATTCAGATGTTGTCAACAAAGGCTCAATTGTTAGAAATGAGATAACGAAATACGTTCAACCGAGGTACCACACCGTGATCATACTGGGTGACGGCGGTCATTAAAATAACGATAACCAAAGCAGAGAAAGAAAATACGGACAAAATGGTAACCACTCGGTGGTAATCATGGCCATGAAAATAGAAGAAGCGAGTCGGGGAGATTTTAAAAGAGGGGATTCAATAATGACCATGTGAAGACGCGTCAAACCAAAGAAGAATCGTTCTAAGGAGGAGAACGACCACCGGTCGTATTCTATAAATGTGGAAAAGAGGGACATATCATTGGCGCCCACAACAGCTTCAAGGTATGCTATAATTATGGAAAAGAAGGACATATCGCTTCGAGATTGTGCAGAATAAACCAAGTCCACCGGGATGGTGACTCAAAAGTCAGTCCCCGAAAAAGTCAAAGTCAATGGTTCCTGGAAGAGCGTTTGTCGTGACTGGTCAAAATGCGAGGAACCCAAACGAGGTGATCACGGGTAAGCTAATCATAAATTCTTGCGAAGTTTATACCTTCATAGATACCGGTGCTACGCATTCATTTATCTCTCCTGCTTGTGCTCAATGTTTAAACTTAACTCCAGAGAAATTAGACTTTGATTTATCTGTGGAGACTCAGATTAGAGAAACTTTCATCACATCCACTTTGCTTATAAATCTTGTTTGATCCAAGTTGGCACCATCACATTACCTGTTGATCTTATCTCTTTAAAGATACTTGCTTTTGATGTGATTTTAGGGATTGATTGGTTAACTACTCATCATGCCAAAATTGATTGTATTCATAAGGTTGTTAGTTTTCATATTCCTAACCAACCTGTTGTACGAATTCAAGCAACTAAACCACTAAAATCAATCACTGTCATATCAAGTCATAAAGCTATTCGTTTATTGAAAAACGGATGTCAAGCTTTCTTAGCCCATGTTATGGATTTGAATAAAGACACGTCGGATTTGAATAATATTCCTGTTGTTAGTAAATTTCCTGAAGAACTTCCCGGTCTACCCCCAGAACGTGAAGTTGAATTCTTTATTGATCTTGAACCTGGTACAAAGCCTATTTCTAAAACCCCTTATCGAATGGCTCCTATTGAACTTCAGGAGTTAAAAGTCCAACTACAGGAATTGTTGGACATCGGTTTCATTCGTCCTAGTACATCTCCATTGGGTGCTCCTGTTTTATTTGTAAAGAAGAAAGACGGGAGTATGCGACTTTGTATTGACTACCGGGAATTGAACCATGTCACCATCAAGAATAGGTATCTGCTACCTCACATTGATGACCTGTTTGACCAGTTGCAAGGAGCACAATTCTTTTCAAAGATCGATCTTCGTTCTGGATATCATCAGCTGAAGATTAGAACTGAGGATATTCCAAAGACTGCCTTCAGAACTCGGTACGGGCATTATGAATTCTTAGTCATGTCTTTTGGATTGACTAATGCTCCTGCGGCTTTCATGGATATGATGAACCGAGTATTCAAGGATTATTTGGATTAGTTCGTTGTTGTCTTTATTGATGACATCCTCATATATTCCAAAAGCCGTGAAGATCATGAGCACCATTTGAAGCTGGTACTCCAAAGGCTTCGTGAAAATAAGCTATATGCCAAGTTGAAGAAATGCGAGTTCTGGCTTGAGGAAGTAGCATTCCTTGGGCACGTGGTGTCAAAACATGGAGTATCTGTCTACCCGGCGAAGATTGAAGCAATACAAAGTTGGGAGAAATCAAAGTCGGTGACTGAACTACGTAGTTTTCTGGACCTAGCTGGTTATTATCGGAGATTCGTGGAAGAATTTTCTCGAATCGCTACCCCGTTAACTCAACTGACTCAGAAGGATACAAAATTTGTATGGATCAAGGAATGCGAGAAGAGTTTTCAAGAGCTTAAGAGGAGACTCATTTCGACACCTGTTCTGACAATACCATCTGGTTCGGATGGATTTGTTATCTACAGCGATGCTTCGGGCAAAGGGTTAGGATGTGTTCTCATGCAACATGGGAAAGTCATAGCCTATGCCTCGCGACAACTTAAAGAATATGAGAGGAATTATCCTACTCATGATCTAGAGTTGGCAGCAGTCGTTTTCGCGCTAAAGATCTGGAGGCACTATCTATATGGAGAGAAAGTGGAGATATATTCAGACCATAAAAGTCTCAAATATTTCTTCACCCAAAAGGAACTCAACATGCGGCAACGATGTTGGCTCGAGCTATTGAAAGATTACGACCACACTATTCAATACCATCCTGGAAAAGCGAACGTGGTAGGTAGACGTGTTGAGTAGTAGAAGATCATATCACGAAACAACAAGTGCGATGTTGTCAACACAAAGGCCCATTTTGTGTGATTTACAAAAGATGAAGATAGAATTCAAGACTCCGGGGACCCATGTGATGATGTCAAGTATACGCATAGAGCCAACTTTAATAGAAAAAGTTAAAGTTTCTCAAGCCACCGACCCGGAGCTGATGCGTATGAAGAAGAAAGTACAAGAAGGTGCTATTCCGGAAGCGAGAATCGATGAAGAAGGAATACTTCGAGTCCACTTCAGACTTTGTGTTCCTAACGACTCTGATTTGAAATACAAGATCATGACGGAGACGCATAATACACCATTTGCAATCCATCCTGGAAGTACTAAAATGTATCATGATCTTCGACATACATTTTGGTGGAAAAATATGAAGAGAGAGATTGCAAAGTTTATCTCGAGGTGTTTAACTTGTCAACATGTAAAGACGGAGCATCAAGTACCTAAGGGTCCATTAGAACCACTTGAGATTCCGAAATGGAAGTGGGAACACATTACCATGGATTTCATTATGGGTCTTCCCCCGGTTTCTCAAGGTATAAATGCTATTTGGGTTATTGTTGATAGATTAACCAAGTCTCGCTCATTTTCTTGCCGATCTGGGAGACTTATTCCTTGAACGCCTTGCTCATATCTATGTAAATGAGATTGTGAGATTGCATGGCATGCCAAGATCCATAGTTTTGGATCGTGACCCAGATTCACTTCACGATTTTGGGTTAGTTTGGAAAAAGCTATGGGCACGGATTTACGATTCGATTCGGCATACCATCCTCAAATGGATTTTATTAATCGAGAGGATTATTCAAACTCTTAAAGATCTATTAAGACTCTGTGTCCTAGACTTCAAAGGGAGTTGGGATAAGTATTTACCATTGGTGGAATTCTCCTACAACAACAGTTATAAGACAAGTATAGGGGTAGCTCCATTCGAAGCATTGTATGGAAGAAAGTGTCGCTCTCCAATATGTTAGGATGAGGTGGGTGAAGCAACATTATTGGGACCGGAGTTGGTACGTATTACTACAGAAAAGATCCAAATGATTCGATAACGTATATAAACGGCACAAGATCGACAAAAGAGTTATGCCGATCTTCATCGAAAGGACGTGGAATTTAGTATTGGGGATCATGTATTATTGTGTGTTGCCCCATGGAAGGGAGTTATAAGATTCGGGAAGATAGGAAAGATCAATCCACGATTTATTGGTCCATTTCAGATTCTTGACTGAGTAGGAAATGTAGCCTATAGACTCGCGTTACCTCCAAGTATGTATCGTGTTCATAATGTTTTTCATATATCTGTGCTTCGTAAATATGTGAAAGACCCGAACCACGTTATTAAGTTAGAACCGGATGAGATAGCCGAAGACTTAACGTACGAGGAGGTACTTGTCAAGATCTTGGATAGGAAGGAGCATGTCTTACGTACAAAGGTTATACCACAAGTCAAAGTTTTGTGGAGGAACCATGCTATTGAGGAAATGACCTGGGAGTTGGAAACGTAAATGAAAGCGAGGTATCCTCACCTTTTCGAAACACCAGGTACGTACGTCAATTTCGAGGATGAAATTTCATAAGGAGGGTAGGTTGTAAGACCCCAACTTATTATAAATGAAATTAAACTTCCTCTATTTATTATTTTGAAATAGTAAGGGTCGATTTGATTAATGTGGTTAGTTATGAGTAAAATGCGCAAATATTTCAAATAAGCAAGTGGTTATAAAATATTCATTGTTGTCGGGGAATATTCGTTTGGTCGTGGAATATTTTTACTGTCGGAGAATATTCGTATGCGACGGCAAGCAATTTTTTAATGGGCCCCATAACGGAAAGAGATTGGATGAAGAAAACGATAAATATAAGTTGTTTATAAATAACGACGTAGTTATTACCATTAATACTATTGGAATACCCGGTGGTTAAAACACAGTAACACACGGTATTGCACCAATTATTGATTTTTACGTAAGAAGGCATTACTCAATAATTGTTACAGTAGTTATTGTTCAATATTTTATTTTATTGATTCAATAATTGTTGCGTTAATATTTTATATTATTGTTGTTTCAATAATTGTCACTACACAGTATTTTTCATTATCAAATCAATAATTCATACTATTTGAATAATATTATTAGATAACATTATTGGAAATGTCTAAAAAGTTCTGTCTAAAGAGAGGTTCGGTCACCTAATTGCGCGCCAGTAAGGAGAAATCCTTATTGGAAAGCCCCTTTTCCTGAGAACTACCGGTTGTTTATATTGTGATTACAGTAATATTATTTGTGAATAATTAATTATTAATTTAAATGATAAGGAAAATATTCATTTTATGTGGATATAGATGGAGAAAATTTTTAATGTGACAATTGTTGAAAATTGATATTTTATCTTTTCTGATAAAATAACTCATTTAAATATATTATTATATTTTAATAATATAATAATGGTGATATTTTTACAATAAATGTGGGATATATGAGTATATGAGGAGGAGGAGTATTTTTGTTACTAAAAATATTTAAAACATGTTTTTCATGTTTGTGGACTCCATTTCTTGACTGAAATTTGATTATAGCCTGCAAAATCGTCCGTATGTGGATTTCGGTCAATTTATGCTTGGAATCTGGAAAAACTTAAACTTACAAAGTTGTAGATAATGAAATTTCCTATGGAAAAGACATAAGGTTTGAATTTTTCTGACAAAAGGGCTATTTATTATGAATTATTGAAGTTTTGAAGTTCCGAAATAATTGATTTTTGAAAGTTTTAATTATGTTTATTAAGAAAAATGTTTTTTTTTTGTTTTGTGGGCTACACTAACATGTGCAAAATAAGCTGAGATCAGTTGTCTAGGGTGGGCGTGAAATTTATATATATATATATATATATATATATATATATATATTATTAAATTTTTTGCTTTGGTGTTCTATGCATTTTCCTATAAATAGGGTGCTTAGGTTAGAATTGAAAATCACACCAGAAACTGAAGTTTTCTCTTTCTATATTATCGAGCGTATTCTTGTGAGTATTTTAATACTTTGAGTGTTGTTATACGGTGCAAGTTCCTTCAACGTTATATCTGATATTCCAGCCAGAAGTGTTATTCTTTTCGAGGTAAGGAATATTATTTTTTTTAAAAATGATATTATTTCTTTCAATATCATTATACCAGAATATTGATAGTATTTTTCTTGTAAAATTCTTGTCTTTTAATGTCGGGGTTACTATTCACGTATACGGCACTATTCACGTAGATTTTATATTCACTTCACTACTTTATTCACGTAAAATTAAATTTTCATTTTTGTCCAAAATATCTATTATGGATACTAGCTTTGATTGTATCCATATTTTGATCATTCTTGAATTTTACTCCACTCGATTATTTATGAAGTATTTTTGAACTTCCTGATTGTTTAAAGTACGAATCCTTAATATTTGTTCTTTTGTTTCAATCGGATTCGCTTCCTTTAAAATATTTTTCATCATCTTCATCCTAAATGATGATATTATTGAATATCTTTGGCCTCAGAGTGAAAAGATTAATGATTTTCTCGATGAATATCTTTGGCCGTAGTGCAAAGATGAACAGCGTTGTGTTGAGATGAACATGACTTAATCGATGAATATCTTTGACCTTGTAGTGCAAAGATGAATATTGATTGATGTTACAGGGATAAAATAATGATGATGGACTTTTAAATTCATAGATTATAGTAGATTTCATTCTCTACGTAACTCATCTATGAATTATTATTTTCGCTGTGAATATTGATCCGAAATTTGTTGTCTATTGTATTTTATCGATTTTTCCTGTTGAAGACTAACGATAATTTGTTCTATATTATCTTAGTCATAATATTCTTTACTGGGCTAGTTGAGCTCACCCTTTTCCTTTTTGTTCCATTTTTCTTCTCAGGAGGTGAGAATGTAGCGAGTTCTAGTTGGGGTGTGGAATGATGGTTCTAGAAAGTTGTTTTAGTAGTCCTCACCATTTTTGTAAAATAATGTACCAATAATTGTAATGAGGACTTATTTGGGTGTGAATATTGTCTAGATGGCAATATTTGTATTTAAACTCACAGTTTTTATGTTGTATTAATAAAGTTGTAGTTGTTTCTGTACCATGTTATTGACGACTCAAAATGGGTGATGTATACCTATTTTGGGGGTGTCACAGTTGATCCCTGGCATATCGCTAGAAACTCATGCAAAGATATCTACATAACCCAGAAGTGGTACCTGCAGTCCCAATCCGATCTTGATTGTCTTATACTTTTTACCTGGCACTAAATCAACGTCTTCCATCTCTTTGATAAGCATAATGAAGAGCTCTGTACTGCCTTCGGTAAATGGCCCAATCTCTATCGGCATTGTCTGCTTGTGTTTACTGACCCCTACACCCGAAGAGATCAAAGTGTTCTGATAGCACCTTGTTTCCAAGTCAAGGTCCCCAGCAACCTTTAAAACTCCATTCAGTGTAGGGAACTTGATCTTAAAATGTGGAATTAAATTCACTTCCTACAACGCTGTTAAAGTCGATCTCTCAAGAATGGCATTGTAAACCGAGTCCACATGTACCACAAAAAATCTACACATAACCTCGACCTACTGAGGAGTTTTCCTAAAGACGATCGGCATCTAGATCGTCCCTACTACCCGAATTGGATCATTGCTGAAGACATATAGGGGAGGCTCATGCCCGATCTTAATCTTTCTACCCTCTAAGTTCATTCTCTGATATGCGTGTGCATATACTATATCAATCGATGAGTCGTTGTCGGTCATTATTCTCTTCATATCCAACGAACCCACATGTCCAGTAATAATTAACGCTCCTTCATGCGGCTCGACCGGCTCCGAAAATTAGTCTTCATTAAAAAAAGATATGATCGTGCCCAGATATTGTCGTTCTTGCCTAACATGCTGATCAGACACAGAGAGAACATCATCTAACAATCCACGCCTCTTCTTCCTCGTAACCTTTTAAACCGACCCACCCGTGATCACATCCACCACCCGGCGTAATGACTGGGTCTAACCATATTGTTGGGGTTGGGTGGTCAGGTTTTGTACTGGGGTAGTGTTCATCTGTTGCGCCCCCGAAGCATCACGTCCTGCAACATACTAAACTAGTTCTTCAATCTGGACATTATTCTCGATTAACTCTTTTAGACTCCAACAAGCTTCGGTAGAATGCTCAGTCGTCCCATGATAGTCACGGTACTTGTTATGATTTCCCCTGCTTTATTTTTTGTTATTTTTGGTCGATTCAAAGTATGGCTTATCCCTCATTTGTTCCAGAATAGTGGCCCAATAAGCATTGAGAGGAGTATAAACCTTGTTAACCCTTTAGTTCGGGAAGGGTGGATGGCCTCTTCTCAAACCCCCATTATTATTGTTATACTTCTTCTGTTGTCCGTTCGATCTGTTATTATTGTCATTCTTGGAATAATTTTTTATATCCATATCCTTTAGCTTCTCTGTTGTGCTCGACTTCAGACTTCTCATTGCCTCTTCCACTATTATAAAGCCTTTGGCCCTGTCGAACACTTCGACCAAATCTTTCTGGTGATTGAACATCATATCCTTCACCATTTTCTTTGACTTTACGACATCCAAATCCATTTGAAAATATCTGAGGGCCTGAGAACCATTCAGATCTATGACTTATCTGACCACCTCCCGGAACCTTTAACATACTAGCCCAAAGTTTCGTTTGAATATTGCTTTATCTGGACTAGGTACCCCATCGGCTTTCCTCCCCTCTTGTTTCTTCTAAACCGAATGTGGAACTTATCGCAGAGTTCTTTCCACGACGAGATTAAGTTTAGAGCTAATAATTTCATCCACTGTCGAGCATCCTTTTTCAATTAAATTTGTCATGAACACCTGACACTTGGCAGTGTCAGAGTAGTCATAATAGTTCATCAACTGATCATAAGTCTGGTTGTGTTCATAGGGGTCTCCAGATCCATCATAACTCTCCATATATGGGGCTTTCTCATTTAGATCGGCCCGTTCTCGATCTCTCTACGGGGAGAATGGTGATGATGAATTAATTAATGTCCCTTTATCTGGACTGGAACTTGCGAGTCTCTATTCCAACTTCGCTAACCTTCGTGCTAACACTTTGGTTTCTCTCTTTCGAGGGGATGATTTTTGCATGTCACGATTCAATAAGTCTGGAGAGGCTTCCTGTTTTCTCCATTCAAACCTCCATCTATCTGTTGAAATTGCTTCCCGGGAGCGGCTTCAATTCCTACTCCTCTCCTGTGAATGACCTCGTGGCATGTTCCTCCCCTAAGAGCGGCTTCGGTGCATGTTCCTTTCACGAGAGCAATTTTGGTGCCTACTCTCGATCTGATAAGAATAGTTCGGATGATGTGTCCTGGACTGATTCATTGGCGAACGCTCCCACCTTCGGCTATGGCTGGAAGCACTGTCCTTACCATCCAAAAGAGCTAATTAAGCATCCCAATCCTTTTGTTGAAGAAGTATGGCCTTCACAGTATCATTGGCCTCTTGAACCTTTTTCTCTAGGATCGTCCACCTTTTGTCCCGATCATCTCGCCTAGAGTTTTGGTCTCCCTGGGACCGTATTCGAGACGGATTGTCATTAACACGTTCGTTGGGTCTTGCTTCTTTTTTAGCCTTCGAGAACAACCGTTGTTTGACATCACCAACCTGAGTATTCTTATGACCTTTCAACTGACTGCGGGGTCCGAGCACGTTTAAGGTTTCTTTGGATTAGCCCAATTTGTACTTAACCGAACCCTTAGGCTGAGCAGATAGGTTGGCATTTGATTTTCCATGTACGAAGACTGTCTAACTTGTCGCCATTACTCCTGAACAACTTTCTTGTGATTGAAAAGATCTAGCATTAAACGCCCTCCTTCTAGCGCCAATGTTAATGCCAAGATTCGTCCACGCGCCTCAATCCCAAGAGCGTGTTCAATCCTGCACAGAAATGAAATCACACGTGAAGCTTGACGACTTGTGCATGCCACCGAGGGATAGCTCCAGTGTGAGAATAAGTAAATGTTGAATAAGGTTTTAAGAATAGAGGCTTTATGTTAAAATGCTAAAAATAATAGTGTACCTGATTATTAGGATGTAGCCTTGTATTTATAATGATCACACCACTTCCTCCAAGCTCTTCCCCGTATAAAAATAGGATTCCTCATTAGGTATGATTCTTTAATGGGATTGAACAAAATATCCTTAAAGAAAGGAAATCAGATCATATTCTGACCCTTTCCTTAGGAGTTCGAAATTAAATGTAATTAGGAATCTTTGATTCCTTAAAATAATCTACTGCCAAACCAAATTCCTACACAGGTTAAATACCTCCACGTGGACTTTGACCCATCATATATTTTGGGCCCTAATAATCACACCCCAACATTGCCCCCTAGTCTTCTATTAAATGGGATATTTAATGGAAGAGTTCTTGATTAAAAGCCCAATAATCACATAATTAACTAATAAAAATGCAGCAAACCCAAAATCAACTGCCTCAAAAATATTTTCTCTCTTCATTGTTGGGCCCCTACATCACCCCCACGTTTACCATCATTACAACCGCATTCAGATAATCGAGGAAGTTGAAAAGTCAATCAATTCAAAAGCTATCTCTCCCAAAAATAGCTGCTACTTTTTTAGATCTCAACTTCAAACGTTTGTAAGAGCTTCCTCAAATTTTCTCCTTCCCCTTGCAAATCCCTACATCCAGCAAACACCTTTTCGGATCATTCCTCCTTTTTTTAAAACAATGGTTGTTTCATACACCCCAACCACTGATATCCCCATCACCACTATCAAAAACACCACCTCCATCCTTACAGTCGCTTCCAATTCCCCCACTACAGTAACTACACCCAATATCGGTACTATCGTTACCACTGACTCTGTCGTAATCACTACCACCACCACCTCCATAGCCCCCAAGGTCCAGTTCTCTCTCAGGCTGAGCTTGATATACAAAAAATGATCAAAGAATACTCCAATGAAGAAGCTTTTACCCATATCAACGTTGAATCCTCAATCACTACTGAAGACCTTGTCGAAATATGTGAAGTATATCGTATCTCAACAACCTACGACCTTCGAGCTGAGCCCCTTATCCAGCCGAATGGATGTATCACTGACCTAATGGGTGGACTCCCGTCACCTTCTCTACCCTCAAAAACGAGGCTCGCCTTCCCTCTACGCCATTATTATCACCCTCTTAAGATTTATTGGAGTCGACCTAACTCAAATGGTGCGCCGAACTCCTACATCTACATCATCTCGTTCATTTGAAAATTAGACAAAAGTCAACTGAAGGAACAGGATTGCAACAAATTAGATTAGCACTTGGACAACTAATGTGTCATTTTTGTTAACATAAAGGACCACCTTGAAATTGGTTGTTAACATGGAAGGTAGGAAATGTCTTTCAGTCTTTATTTCAATTAGCATAATGGCGCAAACATCATGCGTATAAATTATGTTGGGTAAAATAAATATTTTATAAAATTTAGAGCACTAAATAGAAAATAACAAAATTAATATAAAAAACAAAATAATATGAAAACTGATATTTCCATATCATTTTTTTTATTTCCACACATATAGCCCGCATACTAATAAAATTTCGACACATCAATTAATATGTAAGCTCTACGTATAAAAATATTAAAAAAGTAATAAAGTAATGTGAAAATATCAATTTTCAATAATAAAAATCAGAAATGGATTCCCCACCCACTAACTGCTACTAACATCAGAAAAGGATTCCTCAATTACGAAAAGTCAGATAGTCAGATCTGATGGCTCCCGCGCGTGAGAGCTTGTCCGCCGGCCAAACCCAGCAATAATCAACCTTTCAAGACTTCCCTTGTCCTTCGCCCACCTCACACCAATAAATTATTTTTCCATCTATTTAATTTTTTTCACATCTAATCCCTTTACCCCTCCAAGAACTCATCCGATATCCTTCTCTCTCTCTCCCCCTAGAGTTTTCTCTCACAACCACATTCAAATAGTGAGATGGAGCAGCTGAACCACTTTAGCCATGAACATCCACTGATCCTTATTGAGCTCAATGAAAATCATGCTCAGGCAGATGTTGTTTGCTATGGGTGCAATACAACAATAACCAAAGGCAGCTTCACTTATACTTGCAATAGTAGTACTAGTCAAGGTGGTTGTGACCATATCTTTCTGCACAAAACCTGCGCAGAATTGCCGCAAACAGTGGAACACCCTATGCACCTAGAACACGCGGTTAATCTCAGCTCCCGCCCACATTATAAGAACAAATCTTGCATTTGTAGCATATGTAGGGATTCTGACTGGAAATGGTTCACTTATGAATGTATTCCTTGCGAGTTTGACGTCTGCTTGAGATGCGCTTTAGAGGAGTATATGTTTAAACAACAATCTACAGAGGAACGCAGCTTTCGACATGAAAGTCACAAGCAGCACACATTAACCCTTGTACAAAGGACAGCCTTGTTCCAATGTGATGCTTGCGACTGTAAAGATAATGACTTGTCCTATGTATGTACCACTTGTCCATTTTGGATTCACAAGAGTTGTGCTTCTGCTCCGAGTACCATGGAGAATTGTAGATTCCACGATCACCCTCTCCGCCTGGCCTACTCTCTTCCCAAACAATTTCGTAGTTTTCAGCAACTCTGCAGCATCTGCGGTGACAAACTGCACCATTACAAGTGGCTTTATTATTGTGCCAATTGCAGATTTTTTGCGCATATCAAATGTACTACATCAACTGAGATAGAGTCATCTTTGATGTGAGTTTTATGACCATAACTATTTCTTTATTAAACATGAAAACAATGTCGGTTTCTAGATAAAAAATATGTAGTTTACCTAGACAAAACATTGGTGAATTATAAGGTATAAACCATCAAATGTTTTGTCTAGTTGCCTAGTACTATTCCTGTGTTTAGTTTCTATTCAGGCACGGCCATTTTAACATTTGTAAACTTTTGATTTCAGATCTATTAAGAATGTTGAAGATGCTGAGAAAAATCATCCTTATGAGTCTAATATGGTACACTTCCCGTTGACTGATGCGATAGAGAAACAATTTATCAAGGCAATTAGTCTCACGGATGATACAGCTATAGCACCAGATTATATCGACCATTGGGCTCATAAAGATCATCCACTAGTGCTTTCTGACCAACTCAAAAAGAGCGACACTATTGAGATGGCGAATCCAGATGATGATCAAATGCTATGTGACGGTTGTGTGAGACCTATATTAATTGATGATCAATTCTATGGTTGTGTTCAGTGTAATTTCTTTCTTCACAAATATTGTGCTGACTTGCCACCAAAGTTGCGACACGCATCACACCCAGAACACGAGCTCGTTAGACATAAATACACCAAACCTATCTATTACATCGAGTGCAATAAATGCGGATTCGTAGGCAATGGGATTTTCTTTTATTGTAAGTCCTGCAAATTCTACCTCGATCTCAGGTGTGCTTCGCTACCACGTAGAATTAAACATGAAGGTCACAAGCACCCTCTTAGTCAACTCGAAGTACCAGGTGGTAGTGTTTGCAAGGGATGCGAATACAAATTTTCTGAGACGGACGCCTTTGCATGTAAAGTTTGTGATTTCCTGCTAGCGAAATCATGTACTTTTATGCCAAGTATGGTTAGGCACAGATGGGATCCTCACCCAATTCCATTACTCTATCCTCCGGTCAAAAATCATCCAGATGAATTCTATTGTGAAAAATGCGAAGAGGAAATAAACCCAAACTATTGGCTCTATCATTGTCATACTTGTGATCAGTCATTTCATCCTACATGCCTTTATCCATATTATGCTTACTCCAATATCAAATTTGGGACAGCCAATATTAAAGTTAACAATCACCCACATAGACTCACATTTGTTGGTATGGAAAAGCATAACTTCTATTATCAAGAATGTCAGAGTTGTGGTTGTGATATTCCTGATGGTTACCCGGTCTATGCATGTGAATCATGTAGCTTTCAACGCTGTATTGAATGTGATCAATAATACGCTGTAGAGTTGTGGTGATATTCCTGATGGTCACCCGGTCTATGCATTTGATTTATGATAAATGATATTTGCTTGTTACGGCCACCACTATACTACTCCAATCCTTTGTGGTTGATAACGGTGTATTTTGGCCTACTCAACCGGTGGCGTAAGACTCCAACTTTTTTTTAATAAATATGATTTTTTCTTTAAATATTATTTTGAAATATTATGGAATGAATTTGATATAATGTTATAGTTGTGAGTAATATTTATAAATTTTGCAAAGTACGCAAGTTGTTATATAATATTCGATTGGTTAAATATTCGCTTTTAATGCGGGAATATTCGTATTTATTTATTAATAATCATCGCTTAATTCCCACAACGGAATTATCACGAAATCGAGAAAATGACAAAATATTTTATACGAAAATAACGACGAAAGCTTTTACCTTTAACTCGTTGAAACACCCGTTTAAAAGTGTTAGGTTTGTAATATTCATGAACGCAATCAAATTGCAAAAATAATGCGGAAGCGAGTAAAATCAGAGTTTTAAAAATTTACAAACCATATACCCGGATCACCCTTTATGCACAATTATTAATTAAACGAAAAGATAAAGAATAAATCATATCCTCAAGATCGAGCTTCCTCGCACAAGTTCACCTCCAAATCCTTTCGCGTTCAATCTTGAAACCACCGGGTTTGGTTCCTTCCTTTGATCAACGTTAGCCACCCAAATGTTTGGCCTCTAGAGGTGATCCACCAAGGAAGAAGAAAATTCAAGAAGAAGGGGTATTGGCTCAAACCCTAGTTTTTCCTATATCTATAGAAAAGAACGTACTCTCCAACAAATTGGAATTATGTCGTATGTTGTAAAAGTCAACAACCCCCAACACCCATAATAAGACTCCTCTTATTTATAGATGTGGGCCACCCACCTTAACAATTAAGGAATTAGGTTTTATTTAATTAATTAATTTCTTTTAATTAATTAAGCTCCCTAATCTTATTAGGGATAATTAATTAAACTCCTTTAACTAATTTTCCCTCCTAATCCTATTAGGAATAAATGAGAGTACTTATATTAAATTAATTCCTAAACTCTTTTAGAAATTAAAATAATAATAATTGTAATAATATTAATAAGACTCCTCTTATTAATTTATATTTAATATTTCTAAAATATTAAATAATAAATATTAAGCTATTTAATTTATTCTATCACCATAGATTAAATTAAATATACTTAACATATTATTACGATTATGCCATTAACTTCTTAAATAATTATTCTTCCTTTTATGGTGTGACCTTTAGGTTCTCCATATTAAACCTATTGTGAATAAATCAATTAGAATAATTCTAATCTTATTTAAATAAATAAATTAAACAATTAATTTATTTAAATAAATAATATTTATTCTACAATAGGATAAGCCTCCCTAATGATCAACGACTTTTTCGGATAATATAGATTTCAACATTAATCATTAAAGAACCTTTGAGTAAATAGTTACCGTGATAATTCAATCCTTCCACCATACAATGTCCCAATTAAATATAAGACATGGAATTACCACAAGTCTTATTTTATTTAATTATATGTATTTCGATCCTTAAATGCACAACTCCAAATAATGCAAATTAGAAACTCCTTTCTAATTTCATTCTCGCCGCCAAGGACTACTCGGGTTGTCATTTATCGAATCATATAAGACATTTCTCTTCTTTTATTAGAAGTGATAGATTCTTTATCGATCATACATTATCTCCATGTACAACTTATTATACCCAAGCATACCTTTCGATATACCCTAAGGGTCTTAAGGAATAAGTCAAAGTATAACTCATCATACACAAGATACTATGATGATCTCAAGTCCAAGGATCACTTGACTACTATCACTACAGAATTTCTATCGACAGCAAGTAAAACTCCATCAGTATTCCTTAGCGAGCCACGCTCAAAGAACTTATTCTCTAATAAGCACCTACATACTTGCTTTAGTGTCTCCACACAAATGATTATGAGATCAATCATCCTCATCCAACGAGCAAGACAACGTATGTACTCAATCTATCCGGATTCACTAATCCCCAATTTAGTAATCCAATGATTGGGAACTATTTTAGTTTTAAGCTTTCAAAGAATTAAGATCTCATTAGAATGATCATCATCATTATTCTAAAAGCATTGCTTAAAACTATGGGTTTATCACATATTATAAAACAAAGATCATGTAGATAATTAAAAGCCTTTAATAAATTAATACTTTTATTAATAAATGAATAAGATTGTTACAAAGTATATGCTTTATCATCAAACATGATTGGCTTGTGTGCATACTACTTTCAATCTCCCACTTGCACTAAAGCCAATCGTCATGGTATCTTATACTCTTCTTCTCTAAGTGACGAGTATCCTGTCATTGTTGATAAGCTTTAGTTAATGGATATGTAATGTTGTTTTTGAGAGTTCACTATCTCTATAGTGATTTCCCATCTTTCAATGATTCTAATAATCAAATGAAAGTGCCACAACACATGTTTAGATCCAAGATGAGACTTAGAACTATTCCTAGTTCTATAATAAACTTTTAATCCAAACAATTAACTTGCGCCTTCATTTATAGCTATATACTTTATCTTTATCACTAAACCAAAGAACTCTTTCATTGCTTTGGAACCTTTCCAATTCAACGCACTAATTTGCTCAAGATAACGCTTTTACCTTAAAGTGGATTTTCTCATCATCTTGGTCTCGTCTCGAAAAACTTGAGTCCTGTAAGCCCTCTAGTTTTAATTTAGACCCACCATGAATATGATCACATCCTTAGTGCTTGGGTTAAGCACTTTAAGATGTTTTTCACCGACTCATAGTGAACTTCTCCATAATATGACCGATCAACATCGTGTCTCGTACATTTCATTGCATACATGATTGTCACTCATGCGACCTCTCTTTTCGTGAGTCTGTGGGGACTATTAAGAGAGATACACTCCATAGCTCATCGACATGAGACATCTCTTGAGTTTGCCATGCTAAACGACTTTAGCATCAAATGAATATATCGTTCCTCGGGTTAAGTCGAGCATCCTTTTAAATCTATCTATATAGATTTTATCCCCAATTAAGATACTCTTCCCAAACCATTCATGGAGGAATGTTTAGACAACTTTATCATTACTGATTGTAGCATTAGTATGTCATTCCTTATCCGTAGTATATCAACATATAGTACTAGGAATATCACGATGCTCCCACTGACCCTTTTGTACACACTAGAAGTCTTACTTCATCGAATGTAACTCTGGATCATCATCTTCTATGATGCGTACCTCATCATCATCATCCATGATGAATCCATACCTCCTAGGTATCTTCAGTACTATTCCAGATTTACGATTCGGTTGTGGTAAAATAGGTCTATCTACAGGTTTCTCTTATTTGACTTATAGTGTTTTGTGGTTCTTGAACTCTTCAAGATCAATTATCTTCCCACTAGCCCCTTTTAATGATAAACACCTTTATCTTAGAAGGAAGCGTGTTTCGCAATAAACACCTTTTGCTAAGTATGATTATAGAACATTTACCCTAAACTTACTTTAGGATGTCCCACAAATCTGTATTTGTCAAATCTTGTCCCAAGCTTATCCTTTGAAACCGTTTCACATAAGTTGGACAACCCCTTATCTTAACATACTTAAGATTAGGAATCCTCCCTGTCCATAACTTTTATGGAGTCTTGGGCCGGATTTAGAGATTACCATTTTCGTAGATATGCAGCCATTTCTAGGACATTATCCTAGAAGGATACTGGAATGTCGGTAAAATCATTATGGACCGCACCATGTCCAACAAGGTACGATTTTTCCTTCGGATACATCAATCAATTATCATGTATCGACGATGTGTCCATTATGAGAAAACCATTTGAGATGATCTAGAAACTTATTTCACAAGTATTTATTCCTTGATCTAATCAAAGAATCTTAATACTTTGCCAATTTGTTTCACTTTTGAATTCTTTGAACCTTTCAAATAATTCACACTTGATTTCAACAAATACATACATTCAACTCTTTGAATGATCATCTCTTTTCTTATACTAGTTTGTTCAATTTACAAAATAATTTTTCACGTAAGTCAAGTATACAAAATTTATTAAGTAATATTCCAGATTTATACAAAACATTATTATTATAAATAGAACAACAATTTTTCTTAATTATAATACCAAAGATTTCATTGTCCAACAATAAAATGGAAATAATATTTTTAACAAGAACCGAATACAATAACAACTTATCGACTTAATAGATTTGCCGTAGGCATTGCTAAACTATAAGTTTCTATGGCTAATATCAAAAGAACCTTTGTTACATTTCCCGCATAGGATTACTTATACTTGTTTAGCTTTCTACTTCTTTTGGTCCCTTCATAAATCTATATTTATGATAACCAAAGTCAGATCCAATACCCAAGTAGTAGAACCTCGACTTAAAGAAAAAAATTTATTTCAATCATGAACAAAAATCGATTATGGCAAAACTTCACTAAGCTTCTTTGGTTAGCCTCTGCAAGATACTTCTCAGCTTTCTTTCCAAAGGTCCAGTGCTCATTGCAAAGGAAGCAAACTCATTTGCTATCCATATCGCTTTTGTTCTTATTATCCTTTGTTTATGCCTTTCTATTTACCTTCTTTGAATCGCTCTTCTTTTCGTAAGATCCTTTGGCCCCTACCAAGAAGACTTGATCTTTCTTGGTTGAAAAGTGACTCTCAACATTTTTCAATATGTTAAACAAATCAATGAGGTCGATATCTAGCTTGTTCATATGAAAATTCACAACAATTGTGAAAGGAGTTCGGGAGTGAGTGCAAGATCAAATCTTGGTCGAACTCTCCATCCATGACAAAACTCGTTGTCCTAATTGATCAATCAAATTGATAATGTTAAGGACTTTTATCTCATCAGTAGTGTCATCGATCATTCTAGATCGGAAGAGCTCCTTAGATATCTCGATATCTATCGGCCCCTACTTTCCTCACCATCAACTACTTGATGTGCGGGAATATAGTAGAAGCATCCATAGTTTCATCTTGACACCAAGCTCGTTACACATAGATGCGAGCATGATGCATTGAGCCAATCGCATCATCTTACCACTTTCTAAAAGTAGCAATGTCTTCCTCGAGGCATTATTCGCAACCATTGCTGGGGATAGGCGACATGGACATAAGATAGCTTTTCACCATGAGAACTTTTCTCAATTTCCTTAACCAATCCGCTTAATTTGGCCTTATTAATTTAGCATCTAATATGCTTCGCAGTTGATAGTAATTTTAGACATTGTAAAATTCTCAGAAATGAATTTGTAATTAACAACATTTTAACATACATTCTTTTATTAATTACCAAAATAAATTAGGTCTTGTTTTAAATTGGTATCTCCCACTATTTTCTTCAAACTATATTACCTCACTTATATAGTTCGCAAAATCTAATTAAAGATTTGCTAGTGAGAATAAGGATCTCATTTCAAATGTATATAGCCTTGTGGTGACACAACAAACTATATATAAATAAATAGTAGACAACTTTTGTCAATTACATCAACTATGCAACTCCTTTTCTTTTGCCTCTTAGATTATTTTGATCAAGTGGTGGCACATCCGAATCAAAATTATCCAAGTTAAGTCCAACCTAGCACTCCATATATTCAAAAAAAAAAATATCATCCTTGTGGTGACACAACAAAACAATATTGTTCAATTTTCTTTATAAGCATCAAATGTGATAAATTAACATCTTAAATACTTAATACTTGCCTTGTGGTGACACAACAAACTCATATTAAATATTTAATACTCTATTAATTTTATCATGCTAGAAGGCGACGTTCGATATTCCAAATATCTTTGAACGCTTAGGACTTAATATAAAAATTGAGGGTTTGTTATTAATTTGTCTCATCTTGTTTAGCTGCATTTACATATATATATATAAATAATACTATTATATTAATGAACATGCGAAGCATGTTTGCATAATATATAATATATATAGTATAAGCATGCACATATAGAATACTATATTCTACTACTTGGATTGATTATGGACTTTTATTCTAGTTTGGTTCACTAGAGCCACCAAGTGAACCAAAAGGTCAAACCCTAGGGGTGCAAGAAACAATATTTAAATATAACTATTACATTTAAACCCTGCTCCATTACAAACGGGTCTTCATGCGCTTCCTTGCTTTTTCGATCTCTAATTTTCTAAAATTAATTCTAACTATTCCTATTACAATACTATTTAAAATAAATAGAAACCTTGATCGTGAAATAAGGGGAAGTACATAGGAGGGGAATAGAATTTACATTAAGAAAAATTAGAGAAGACGCAGGCACGCTGTGATTCCCCATTTAATAAAACCCATACATTCATGCATCCGACTAAAATAAAATCCAATCATATCGGTCAATAAATCCATAATCAATCCCATTTATTATCATACACATCATCATATGCATCAATAAATAACATTCATCTCATGAATAATAAACATTTAATATATATATTGATATCATTTAATGGGCAAATTTAGTTAGTATAAAATTTATTTTTGAATCAAAATAAACTCCTTTATTTTAATCCAAATTTAAATCAAAATAAAACTATTTTATTTTAATTTATCCAATTTTGAATAAAATAAACTATTTTATTTTAATCAAAATTTTAATCAAAATAAACTCCTTTATTTTAATTAATTATGGAATCCAATTCCATATATATATAAAAAAATCTTTAATTAAAATAAACTCTTTTATTTTAATTAATTATGGAATCCAATTCCATGTAAAAAAAATATTAAAGGAAACACGAATTATATTTCCTATTCACAAATAAACTCCTTTATTTTTTGAATAATATGAAATCTTATTTCATATTTAAATAAACTCCTTTATTTAAGGAAACACGGATTTTCTTTTTCTATTCACAAATAAACTCCTTTATTTTGAATAATATGAAATCTTATTTCATATTTAAATAAACTCCTTTATTTAAGGAAAAATAAAATCCAATTTCAACTCCAATTAGTTATCATGGAATCCAATTCCAACTCTAATTAGTTAGCATGAAATTCTAATTTTAAATTAAAATAAACCTTTTATTTTAAGATTAAAATAATTTTATTTTAATTATAAAATAATTAATATATATATATTATATTAACCGTATAATATATATATATATATATATATAATATCCGTATATATTAAAATATATATTATACTAAGATATGTTATATATATATATATATAATATATATATATATAGTAATCACTAGTAATATGTATAATATATTTATAGTATACATATCATACTTTATACTATATATATATATATATATATATATATATATATATATATATTACAAGGACATGGGCCACGTTTTCATAAAAAAAAATAATAAACAAGAAGCAATGCACGGAATCCATGAATCAGCTTTTTAAAAAAAAATTGACCGGACTTCAAGGCTTGAAGGCTGTTCCGGTTTTCGAGGCCTTGATTTCTTTATGTTGCCGAGTCCCTTGTATAAAAAAAAATAAACAGTTTCGTTTTTTTTTTTATTTAATAAATTTTATACAATTAAATTATGCCCAATTAAATTGTTCTAAACACATATCAATATACATATCAAATTAAAACAATTAATAATTCGCATAAAGGTTTGGCTCTAATGCCACTGTTAGGTTTGTAATATTCATGAACGCAATCAAATTGCAAAAATAATGCGGAAGCGAGTAAAATCAGAGTTTTAAAAATTTACAAACCATATACCCGGATCACCCTTTATGCACAATTATTAATTAAACGAAAAGATAAAGAATAAATCATATCCTCAAGATCGAGCTTCCTCGTGTACAAGTTCACCTCCAAATCCTTTCGCTCAATCTTGAAACCACCGGGTTTGGTTCCTTCCTTTGATCAACGTTAGCCACCCAAATGTTTGGCCTCTGAGGTGATCCACCAAGGAAGAAGAAAATTCAAGAAGAAGGGTATTGGCTCAAACCCTAGTTTTCCTATATCTATATAGAAAAGAACGTACTCTCCAACAAATTGGAATTATGTCAGATGTATGTTGTCAAAGTCAACAACCCCAACACCCCATAATAAGACTCCTCTTATTTATAGATGTGGGCCACCCACCTTAACAATTAAGGAATTGGGTTTTATTTAATTAATTAAATTCTTTTAATTAATTAAGCTCCTTAATCTTATTAGGATAATTAATTAAACTCCTTTAACTAATTTTCCTCCTAATCCTATTAGGAATAAATGAGAGTACTTATATTAAATTAATTCCTAAACTCTTTTAAAAATTAAAATAATAATAATTGTAATAATATTAATAAGACTCTCTTATTAATTTATATTTAATATTTCTAAAATATTAAATAATAAATATTAAGCTATTTAATTTATTCTATCACCATAGATTAAATTAAATATACTTAACATATTATTACGATTATGCCATTAACTTCTTAAATAATTATTCTTCCTTTTATGGTGTGACCCTTTAGTTCTCCATATTAAACCTAGGTTGTGAATAAATCAATTAGAATAATTCTAATCTTATTTAAATAAATAAATTAAACAATTAATTTATTTAAATAAATAATATTTATTCTACAATAGGATAAGCCTCCCAATGATCAACGACTTTCCGGATAATATAGATTTCAACATTAATCATTAAAGAACCTTTGAGTAAATAGTTACCGCATAATTCAATCCTTCCACCATACAATGTCCCAATTAAATATAAGACATGGAATTACCACAAGTCTTATTTTATTTAATTATATGTATTTCGATCCTTAAATGCACAACTCCAAATAATGCAAATTAGAAACTCCTTTCTAATTTCATTCTCGCCTTGCCAAGGACTACTCGGGTTGTCATTTATCGAATCACATAAGACATTTCTCTTCTTTTATTAGAAGTGGTAGATTCTTTATTGATCATACATTATCTCCATGTACAACTTATTATACCCAAGCATACCCTTTGATATACCCTAAGGGTCTTAAGGAATAAGTCAAAGTATAACTCATCATACACAAGATACTATGATGATCTCAAGTCCAAGGATCACTTGTACTACTATCACTACAGAATTTCTATTGACAAAAAGTAAAACTCCATCGTGTATTCCTTAGCGAGCCACGCTCAAAGAACTTATTCTCTAATAAGCACCTACATACTTGCTTTAGTGTCTCCACACAAATGATTATGAGATCAATCATCCTCATCCAATGAGCAAGAACGACGTGTACCAATCTATCCTGGATTCACTAATCCCCAATTTAGTAATCCAATGATTGGGAACTATTTTAGTTTTAAGCTTTCAAAGAATTAAGATCTCATTAGAATGATCATCATCATTATTCTAAAAGCATTGCTTAAAACTATGGGTTTATCACATATTATAAAAACAAAGATCATGTAGATAATTAAAAGCCTTTAATAAATTAATACTTTTTATTAATAAATGAATAAGATTGTTACAAAGTATATGCTTTATCATCAAACATGATTGGCTTGTGTGCATACTACTTTCAATCTCCCACTTGCACTAAAGCCAATCGTCATGGTATCTTATACTCTTCTTCTCTAAGTGACGAGTATCCTGCTGTTGGATAAGTTTTAGTTAATGGATATGTAATGTTGTTTTTGAGAGTTCACTATCTCTATAGTGATTTCCCATCTTTCAATGATTCTAATAATCAAATGAAAGTGCCACAACACATGTTTAGATCCAAGATGAGACTTAGGAACTATTCCTAGTTCTATAATAAACTTTTAATCCAAACAATTAACTTGCAGCTTCATTTATAGCTATATACTTTATCTTTATCACTAAACCAAAGAACTCTTTCATTGTTTGGAACCTTTCCAATTCAACGCACCACCGTGCTCAAGATAACGCTTTTACCTTAAAGTGGATTTTCATCATCTTGTCTCGTCTCGAAAAACTTGAGTCTGTTAAGCCCTCTAGTTTTAATTTAGACCCACCATGAATATGATCACATCCTTAGTGCCAAGTTAAGCACTTTAAGATGTTTTTCAACGACTCATAGTGAACTTCTCCATAATATGACCGATCAACATCGTGTCTCGTACATTTCATTGCATACATGATTGTCACTCATGCGACCTCTCTTTTCGTGAGTCTGGGGACTATTAAGAGAGATACACTCCATAGCTCATCGATACGAGACATCTCTTGAGTTTGCCATGCTAAACGACTTTAGCATCAAATGAATATATCGCCTCGGGTTAAGTCGAGCATCCTTTTAAATCTATCTATATAGATTTTATCCCCAATTAAGATACTCTTCCCAAACCATTCATGGAGGAATGTTTAGACAACTTTATCATTACTGATTGTAGCATTAGTATGTCATTCCTTATCCGTAGTATATCAACATATAGTACTAGGAATATCACGATGCTCCCACTGACCCTTTTGTACACACTAGAAGTCTTACCTCATCGAATGTAACTCGGATCATCATCTTCTATGATGCGTACATTCATCATCATCATCATCCATGATGAATCCATACCTCCTAGGTATCTTCAAGATTATTCCGATTTACGATTCGGTTGTGGTAAAATAGGTCTATCTACAGGTTTCTCTTATTTGACTTATAGTGTTTTGTGGTTCTTGAACTCTTCAAGATCTATTATCTTCCCACTAGCCCCTTTTAATGATAAACACCTTTATCTTAGAAGGAAGCGTGTTTCATGAATAAACACCTTTTGCTAAGTATGATTATAGAACATTTACCCTAAACTTACTTTAGGATGTCCCACAAATCTGTATTTGTCAAATCTTGTCCCAAGCTTATCCTTTGAAACCGTTTCACATAAGTTGGACAACCCCTTATCTTTACATACTTAAGATTAGGAATCCTCCCTGTCCATAACTTTTATGGAGTCTTGGGCAGGATTTAGAGATTACCATTTTCGTAGATATGCAGCCATTTCTAGGACATTATCCTAGAAGGATACTGGAATGTCGGTAAAATCATTATGGACCGCACCTACGTCCAACAAGGTACGATTTTTCCTTCGTATACATCAATCAATTATTATGTATCAAGATGTGTCCATTATGAGAAAACCATTTGAGATGATCTAGAAACTTATTTCACAAGTATTTATTCCTTGATCTAATCAAAGAATCTTAATACTTTGCCAATTTGTTTCACTTTTGAATTCTTTGAACCTTTCAAATAATTCACACTTGTATTTCAACAAATACATACATTCAACTCTTTGAATGATCATCTCTTTTTCTTATACTAGTTTGTTCAATTTACAAAATAATTTTTCACGTAAGTCAAGTATACAAAATTTATTAAGTAATATTCCAGTTCTATACAAAACATTATTATTATAAATAGAACAACAATTTTTCTTAATTATAATACCAAAGATTTCATTGTCCAACAATAAAATGGAAATAATATTTTTAACAAGAACCGAATACAATAACAACTTATCGACTTAATAGATTTGCCCGTAGGCATTGCTAAACTATAAGTTTCTATGGCTAATATCGTGAACCTTTGTTACATTTCCGCACATAGGATTACTTATACTTGTTTAGCTTTCTACTTCTGTTTGGTCCTTCATAAATCTATATTTATGATAACCAAAGTCGGTATCCAATACCCAAGTAGAACCTCGACTTAAAGAAAAAATTTATTTCAATCATGAACAAAAAGATTGTAGAATCAAACTTCACTAAGCTTCTTTGGTTAGCCTCTGCGCAAGATACTTCTCGCAGCTTTCTTTCCATGTCCGAAGCTCATTGCGTGGAAAGCAAACTCATTTGCTATCCATATCGGTTTTGTTCTTATTATCCTTTGTTTATGCCTTTCTATTTACCTTCTTTGAATCGCTCTTCTTTTCGGAAGATCCTTTGGCCCCTACCAAGAAGACTTGATCTTTCTTGGTTGAAAGTGACTCTCAACATTTTCAATATGTTAAACAAATCAATGAGGCTAATATCTAGCTTGTTCATATGAAAAATTCACAACAATTGTGAAAGGAGTTCGGGAGTGAGTGCAAGATCAAATCTTGGTCAACTCTCCATCCACGACAAAACTCGTTGTCCTAATTGATCAATCAAATTGATAATGTTAAGGACTTTTATCTCGTCTTCAGAGTGTCACATCGGTCATTCTAGATCGAAGAGCTCCTTAGATATCCGATATCTATCGGTCCCCACTTTCCTCACCATCAACTACTTGATGTGCGGGAATATAGTTGAAGCATCCATAGTTTCATGCCGACGTCAAGCTCATTATACATATAGATGCGAGCATGATGTATTGAGCTAATCAGCATCATCTCTTGCCACTTTCTAAAAGTAGCAATGTCTTGAAAGACGGGGACATTCCGTTCATCAATGCCAATGAAGACGTAGAACCAGTCAGTTTTCATGCTTTGGAAATAAGCAACACTCAATACCACACTATTGGAGCACCATTGCCCGAACCCCACATTTCTGCTGAGGTGATGTCAGCCACTCAAGAAACGATGTCGTTGGGTCATAAGCCAGGACAAGGGTTGGGTAAAGACGGCTAGGGTATCCAATACCCCATTCGATTAACCAAGCAAGTTATAACAGCTGGACTAGGCTATTCTGCCAGCTCTAGTCACATAAATCCTCATAAGCACCAACATATTCCTTCAGCTTCAACTATGTGGCGTTCGGCTTCGCCTTCAAACTCTAAGTCCGCACAACCTCCAGTAAAGGTGCTAGCCAATATCATGTCTATGTTATTTCCTAAACCGAAACCGGTGGAGGAAAAAAAATTGTTATTCCAGATCCCGCAATCTATCCGGATTCACTAATCCCCAATTTAGTAATCCAATGATTGGGAACTATTTTAGTTTTAAGCTTTCAAAGAATTAAGATCTCATTAGAATGATCATCATCATTATTCTAAAAGCATTGCTTAAAACTATGGGTTTATCACATATTATAAAACAGCATCATGTAGATAATTAAAAGCCTTTAATAAATTAATACTTTTTATTAATAAATGAATAAGATTGTTACAAAGTATATGCTTTATCATCAAACATGATTGGCTTGTGTGCATACTACTTTCAAAAAGTACATGAATACGCGTGGTTGCATAGTAGCACACAGTATTGATTATTGATGCTTACGTAAGAAGTCACTCAGTTTTGTTCAATTATTTCTTCAGTAATTGTTGCATAGTATCTCACGTTATTTGATTCAATTATTGTCGATATTTTATATATTATTAAATCAATAATTGAGATGACAGAGTTATTAATAGTATTATTTGCAATATTAACGATGTCTGAAGTTACGCTTAACGAGAGGTTTTGTCACCTAATCAAGGCCACCAATAGGGAGAAATCCTTATTGAAAAGCCCCTAGCTCTTTCTTTCTTGGGAACGACGATTCAGTCGATTAATATTGTGAATTATAATAATGATGATAAATGTTGTTAAATATATTGAGGTGTCATTTTATGAAGTCACTTTAAGTTTTATATATATATATATATATATATATATATATTATATATATAATATTTTGTTTTATTAGTATTATTATTGTAATAAAATAAAAAAAGCTTTATATATAAAAATGCAGAATACTTTTATAAAGTTATTTGTTTTATTAGACTATAAATAGAATATATATTATATTTTATTATGCATAGTATTGATAAAGTGCTGCGATAGTATTTTTGCATAGTAAAATCTTTTATATAAAATATAATACTTTTATAAAGTTATTTATTTTATTAGATTTTAAATAATATATATATATATATATATATATATATATATAGAATATATTATATTTTATTGCATAGTATCCTTTCCATTTTCATATAAATAGGATGCTTAGTTAGAATTGAAATCACACCGTAAATTCGTAGAATTCTCTTATAATCTTGAGCGTATTTCTTTAGAGTTTTAAGAAGCTTTGAGCGTGTCTGAGTTTTTCTTAAAGAATATCCTCGCCTACCAAATGTAATACTCTTCTTTTATGGTAAGGGGTATTATTTCTTTCGTATTCATAAAGAGAACTTCTATTATTCCATTCTTTATTATTCTGTTGGAATAACCTGTATACGCGGACTACCCTATACTTGGTGAAATTCTTCTGTTATTCTATTCTTTATTATTATATTGGAATAACATGTCTATGCGAAGTACCGCATACATGGTGAAATTCTTTTATTATTCCATTATTTATTATTCTGTTGGAACATCCTGTCGGTGCGAATTTTGCCTGACCTGGTTCCGTTATTTATTATTCTATTGGAACATCATGTCTGTGCGTTTACGCATGACCTGGTTCCGTTATTTATTATTCTGTTGGAACATCCTGTCGGTGCAAATTTTGCCTAACCTGGTTCCGTTATTTATTATTTTGTTGGAATATCCTGTCGGTGCGAATTTCGCCTAACCTGGTTTCGTTATTTATTATTATGCTAGAATATCCTGTCTGTCCGTTTACGCATGACCTGGTTCCGTTATTTATTATTCTGTTGGAATAACATGTCTGTGCGGTTTATCGCATGCCTGGTGATTTTTTTTGTTATTCCATTCTTTATTATACTCAGTTGGTTAAAGTTTTGGCTTTTATACTCAATGAAATTAGTGGAATATCCTTGATATTTGCATTTCATCCAGTATCTTTTCATGGAAATATTCTTCTGAGCATTCTTGACTTTTACCCCACAAAGCAGTATCATGTTGACAATTTAGACGTTATTGGTTCCTGGATAAATTAATTCTTGAACTTGTTTTATTGAATTCTTATATTATTGTCATCATCCTCATGTTTATATTATGTTGAAAGTCATCTCGTGGCTCAGAGTGCATAGATGGACTTGGTATGATTATGACCGTGGATTATTCGGTATAATCTTGGTAGTAATGTTACAAATGATGTGGTAAAAGTCCTCATTGGCCCGTAGTGCATTGATGGACGATTGTTGGCATGATCATGACCATTGATGAATACACGAATATCCTCGGCTCGTAGAGTGCATGGATAATTTGTGGTCGTGATACTAATGAATATCCTCGGCAGTAGTGCGGGGATGATGTGGATTATTTATTGCCGAGTCTCAAATGATAAAAGTGATGAAAAACCTTTTAAATCATAAAAGATAGTAGATTTTATTCTTTACTTGACTCTTTTAATGGATTGCTTGTTCCACTGCAGTTAAACTTGAAGTTTGTTATATTTTATCAGTTTAACACTATTGAAGGCTAACGATAATTATTTTTGCATTATCTTAGTCATAATATTTCTTACTGGGCTAGTTGAGCTCACCCTTTTGCTTTCATTGTTCTCTTCAGGAAATAAGAACGTAGCAGGGACTAGTCGGGGAACGGAGTGACGGTCCAGATGATATCATTAGTAGTTCTCACTATTCTATGAAATAGTGTGATAATAATTGTGATGAGGACTTATTCTGAGAGTGGATATTGTCTAGAAGACAATATTTGTATTAAAACTCACAGCTCTAGTTGTATATTTAAGATTGTATTTGTATTCTGTACCATGTATTTGGCGACTCAGAATAGGTGATGTATACCTATTTTGGAGGCGTCACAAGTGAAACTGCGTGCTACGATATATCTGAAATGTAACAATATCAATAAATCCAAAAACTTGTCATACTTAAAAACTCAAGTATTCCTCCGTCCCTAATTATTTGGCGTTTTAGCGTTTAGAGTTTTTATTTGTCCCTAATTATTTGACGTTTGTTCAAATCTAGGAGAATTAATGACTATTTTTCCAAAATTACTCATCATTAAACTCTCTCTCTCCTTATCCCAACAAAACTATACTTATTCCAACAAAATATTTAAGAGTATTATAGACAATTGAGTACTATATTTAATGATTTCCAATCATTATCTTAATTCTTGTGTCCACCTAACGTCAAATAATTAAGGACGGAGGGAGTATTATTTAAAATCTTCTTAAATACCCACAATACAATTAATGTTGACGATCACCCACATAGACTCACATTTGTTGGTATGGAAAAGCATAACTTCTATTATCAAGAATGTCAGAGTTAGGGGTGTTAGCCAAGCAGAGTAGCTCGATACTCGACTCGAGATCAGTTCGAAAATATGATCCAAAGCTCGAATTCGAAGTTGATTCGAGTCGAATATGATCCATACTCGTTTTCTGTTTAATGATACACGAGTCGAATTCGATTATACAAGTATTCACTCAGATTAGGGTTCGAGTATTTCATTTTTTTCTCGAACCATACTCGATACCTGCTCGATGGATCATATTCGAATAGTGGTCTGATCCATACTAACAAGTTAAATATGTGATATTTGCATCAATCTTTATAATTTATAAAGTGTAGTATTAAATTGTGTAAGCTTGTACTTGAATAAATCAGTGAATTGATTGTCAATTCGTATTACATTCTTCGTAATTTCTTTATATAAATAAAAGTAAAAGACTTTTATATATAAACATTAGTTCAATAATCAATTTAGTATGTAGTGGTTCAGTATTAAGTGAAATGGTTCATATTCGAAACTCGATTTGAAGGCTCGTGAGTAACTCATTTTGTAAACGAGTCGAGTAGTTACGAATTGAGTAGGTCTGGGTAATGATTCGAGTCGAATTGAATTTGGCGCAAAATTAGAAATTCCTTATCGAATTCGAGCTTAATTTTCTTGAGTCGACCCGAATCTGAACCTATCTATTACACATTTTGAGACGGATACCATCCGTCTCAATCCCGTTTCAAATTTGACGCCAATATCTTTTTAAGCAAGATATATTTTGAGATAGGCTTATGCCCGTCTCAAAATTAAATGGTCAACTTTGACGCCTACGTCATAAATTATAAATATTTTCATAATTTAATTTCAAAATCTAAAAATAAATATGTTCAAAATAATAATGATAATTACTAAACTGTTATTTATAGACAATACTAGACAAGACATCTATCGATGAGTACTATTACAAATATCAACATACTACAAGTCTCACCAAATACAACAAAAGTAACTTCTAAAAATTACTGCTTTAAAGCTCAAAAATATGCATAATCACACCATTATATCTCATCCTCGATGGTAAACAAAAGTAACTTCTAAAAAATACTACCTAAAAGATCAACATGCATATATAATCACGAGTCTCCATCCTCGTTACTATCGCCTGAATCTTCATCATGCTCATCCTCGACATCAACATCCTACAAGTAGTAGTACATGGAATGCATGTCAAATATATGAAATGAATGCATGCATTCTAAACATAAGACTAAGAAAACGATTAGATACTATATGTCTATGAACAAACATGAGCAACTTGCAGATTGCACCTATTTTAAGCAATAATCTCAGCACAAGTTTATACATAAGGTGCAACAAATAGTACTACACCAACGAAATGAGAAACCATATATATGTAGGTAATAAAACCTAAAGCATGTAACACGTAAATGTGCAATCACATTTGGGTTTAGCCCAAACAACTTATAGAAGAAAGCAAATTTAACTCATGTTTTATACTTGTACACTACCAAAACAAATTGACTGACCGTCATGTAACATCAGGAAACCTCAAAATAAGCAAGTTCTACAACACAAATATATACCACAAGTTAAAAAATAAATAAAAATTAATCTTTTAACAACAAGAAGGAAATTCACATCACTTTTCTAAAGTTATAATTTTAAGAAAGTAAGACATAACGGCTTTTACTCAAAAACTTCCACAGTAACTCGTAATTTCCAGAAATTCCCTTAAAGATGATTAAAAGATTAACTTCAAATTGGATAAATGAAAATTGTGTCCAAATGAAGATAATAGCATTATAATTGAACACACTACCCAGTTTAGAAAACTTTTAAAAAAAAATCATATCTTAATTCTCAACCAAGTAAACAAAAATTACAGAATGCCAAGTTGAGAAAAGAGGCAAATGAAGAACAAGTGAACTGCAATTCTCACAATGTGGAGAATCAAATCATCAAAATAAGAAAACCCAAATCCAAGAATAATTAACTGACTAGGTTTTATGTTCTATTTTAGATTTCAATATCCATTGGGGATGCCTATCTGAAGAAGGCAGAATTCAACACAAAACTAACAAGATCCATTGCAAATACATTTAACACGCAATACTGATGAAGAAACACTAGATTAACATCTTTTTGACAGGATACAACTCCTTTCTAGAAGTGAAGCCTTGCATTGGTGTATGGTGTAACTTTTTAAGCAATACTGATTGATTAGCTAATAGCCATCTAGAATTTTTTTATACATCTATTTTGATTAAAGTTTTAACTATATCAGATTCCATAGTCTAAATCCTCCAACCAAACCATTAAGAACTAAGGTAATTCCAACCAACAATCAGGGACTTTTAGCTTATATATAACAAAGTTCCACACATAGTGCAGAGATGGTGCAAAATCTACTACTACTTAATGGATGATATCAAGTATGACAAGCAGCTGGTTCATCATAGTACCATACATGCAAGGAAATGAACACTTAAAATACCTTGTCAGAGTTCAAACAACAATTGTAAGAATCCAAGTTCCCATGACTTGGTAATAATACTGATCATAAAGAAAAAAGTTTGAATACAAAGAACAACAAAAGAAAATGAAGTGCAAAAATATCTCAAGCATGACAAAAAGAACCAACAGAGACCTGGTGAGACTGCACAGGATTAATATGTCACATACCAAGGGATTAAATATAAATTTAAACAAAGTCACAAAAATAAAATATCATCTAATAGTGGATACAAATTTTCACTGTGACTTTATGAATGACATCTTGGCTATGTGGTATGACCCTATTAAACACAATCAAAACATAAACATATCTATACGTACATATATGCAGATGATAATATGCAAGTCTATGCAAGTCAACCAAGGAAGAGTTACTTTAAGAACAGTTTAGAATTTAATTTGCAAACAAATATCATATAATATATACGTGAGGGAAAAATAATTTGTTGTACCTGAAGTGAAGGGCACCCATTCTCAAGATAATGCAATCCAACATCATCAACTAATCCACACCCCACCATAACCAGCACCTCTAACTTTTGCATAGTACTAATTGAACGAAGCGACTCACTAGTAACCTAACATACAAGATCAAAATCCACCAAACAAATCAACAAGCACCAATATGCATTTACTATCACAAAATAAGAAAATAAGTTCTCTTTTTAGAACAGAGTCCACTTTCAAAATTAATGTTAGATCTCATTGAAGTGTCATGGATTATATTAAAGTCACATTTTTTATAAACTTCATAACTTTTAAAAGTGGACTCTGACTTTTTGAAGAAACCAGAATACAGGTAAAAAATTATGAATTCGAAAAAAGGAAAAGTCTTTTACTAACAATTCCACATAAAATCACTATACTATGATAGCTACCTCCTAACACTGGCACATGTTATTTTAATATAGTACAACACACTTACATAATACATAGTTATACTTTATTCAAACAATACCAAATATTTTTCAGACCGTCACTTTTATTTTCTTCATTACTACAATTTACTTCCAACCCAAAAAAGTATCCCCTAGTAAAAGTCAAAGATTTAAGAGATTATTAACTTACTCCCTACTACCAAAAGTAATCTAATTACTAATATTTTGGAACGGAGGTAGTAGTTAAGAATATTGTAACTTACCAAAATGTAATAAAATTTGGTTCATTAATTTTGAACTCTAATTCTATAGCATCCCACAAAGAAAAACTAAAATGTGACAGGTTATACAAATTAAACTTCCATTCTAGTTGGGGATGCCTAGAAAGGAGTTGTATCCAGCTGTCACTATTTTCTTAAAAAATAAACTATACTCCAAAAGTTTAGTTGCATTCTAGTTGACTTAAGAGGCTATAAAACACTACCTTAATGTGCCTGTGGACAATGGCAATGTTTTTCTCCAAAAATCAACTCCACTATGTAAACAAAACCCAGATATTTAATGATTCAACTTTCCTAAAACTGGTGATAGCAGCAAAACAGTCACCTGAACTATTATGAATTTGATGCATAAATAATAGTCAATGGACATTTAGGGAGAAACTACGAAAAATGTATAAACATGCCTTTCATTTCAATATAGGAACATATGGAGTCGGGCATGGAGATACTGTAATGATCGTGTAACTAGCTAATCAAATCAATCGCCACCGCAAAGCATGTACTTAGAACTTTCTTTTCCAACCTGATAAGTTGTGTGGCAACTCGCTTCTTTGGATCCAAACTAGAATCTGCCAACTGACATAACAAATAGCAGATCAGTTGAAGCTCACAATACCTTGATAAGGCTCAGTCATCTAGAAACTTTGGAAAAAATTCTTTTGTACATCTATTGAGCCTTTCGTACATCTTTGGTTCTAGTTATCACATTTTATTTCACAAGAACTATTTCTTTATGCTGCTAAAGTACACAGAGGAGTAGTAACATTCGTAAGTGAAAAGGTCTAGCAAAACGGACATTAACCATACCTTAAAAAACTTTAGTATCATCCATATATGAAATGTCAATGAGATATTCCAGTCCCAATAGCAACGCAGAGATATTTACTTATGTTAATTCAAGAACTCGAATATGACACTGCATAAAGTAGAGACATTATTATAGAAGCTGCTAAAACAAGATCAGGAATAGAGAAAGAAATGTAAACGTACCTATCATACATGGCTGAATATTGCACAGGAGTCCTAGAATCACAAACCGTAGAGATAGACTTGAATACGTGAATGCACCAACTAAGCGAGATAACCCATAGTTGGCTAAGATTTTGCTTTCTAAAAATTGGTTGGCATCCGAGCTAGTTACACCAATACAAATTTCAAGCACTTGTGAAAGTACCTAAACAACCCCTCTTTCATGGTGAACACGGAAGGTAAGAGAAAATCAAGATTTAAGAAGTAAGAAAATGGAATCATGCGTTTCATATTAAATGCTTAAATGCTAAGAATTGTAAAGAAACTTAATCATTTAATTTATTAACAAAAAGAAAAAAGCCACTGCCATGGTTCTTCAATAGTAAGCCTCAACCATGTAAAGGAAGAAAAAAAATGATAAAGGGAACTTAATAAAGAAAATTACGAAAGATCACATTAACACATTCAAGCATGAGACTGGATTTATTGAACAATATTGAAACAAGACCTTTCCACTGTTTAAGGTTTTCAAAACATATTTGTTGGGAGAATGTATATTGTGATTTGATGTTTTATGAAAAAGCTCATGATTATGTAAAGTCCTTCAAAGAATATATGTACAAGGACTTAGTGATAGATCAAAGTTGTTAGGTTGATCTTAGGTTTTTTAATGTTTACTTATATAGATAAGGAGATCAAATCTGTTAGGTTGATCTATGGCTAGAAAGAAATTGATAGGCTAGTAGTCTATTCATCTGATCAACAGAATGCAGAAGCTAAGATAGGATCGTAGAGCTGAGATGATCGTAGTGTATCGGCCTTAAAGGGCCTCTCTCAGGAATCGCAGAGTGGTCTAAACGTTTGTCGAGCTAACTCAAAAATCGTAGGGTGCTCTTAGAAACACAGAGTCTGCAAGACGAGCAAGTGAAGATCGTAGTGTTAACAGATCGTAGTGATCTCTTAAGTACAAGCACCAATATGACAAGACACTACGATATTGATAGTAGAGTGACATCTGCTTTGTGTCAGAAACATCAAGCCCTATCGTTCAATTAAAGATAGACTCCAACAAATAAGAAATGGGCTTTGAACGTTGAAGCTCTCACCAGTCCCAACGGTACAAAAGATATTCTTAGTATTGATCAAAAGAAACGCAGTCAAGAAGCTAAGAAAATGACCATTGGGCAAAGGAAAACACTTTTTAAGGTGTTAGGTGAGAAAATAGTCTGTCGTGTCAGTGGGCCAGAATGCAATTCAGAAGATGTGCATAAATGTCTCCATCAAAGCTCAGAAATGTCAAACGCATTTAATGCTTCATCAGATGACTTCAACAGATAGATTTTAAGGATCTCATATATATACAGAATACAGACACATAAGAGAAGTAAGCAAGTATTGAAAAAAACACACAAGAACTCTAAACGCTGAACTCTACGATCTGAGAAAAAGGAAAGCTTGCTCAGCTACTCAGTTCTTTCGAACAAGTGCTTAACTGCAACTGAGTAGCCTCAATCACAACTCAACAACTATCAATCTACTGAAGTAAGAAGTTCCAAGTCAGAAGGACTTGAAGAGTTCTAAGTGAACTGTAAAGAGCCAAGTCTGCTGGACTTGAAGAGTTCAAGGGTGAACTAAGAAGTGCCTAGACTGCTGGTCTAAAAGGAATTTGTGAGATTCAGAAAGTATAAAAGACATCCTTAGTGGATTTCCTACTCAAGGAGTAGAAGAGTGGACTAGGAGCTTTGAGTGCTCCGAACCACTTAAAAACAACTGTGTCTTTATAACTGCCATAACTGCTATAACTGCTATAACTGTAATAACTGCTCTCTCTCTCTCTTTAACCTGGTATCTAAAAGGTTTTTAGAAGAATCAATAATTCCGTTGTGCTTAAATATTTATCAAAACATTCTTTAAACAAAGAAAAGTTTATAATATCTATTCAACCCCCCCCCCCCCTTCTAGATAACTATTGTGCTTTCGGGAACTAATAATATTCTTTCAACTGTTCGGTGGTCATATTTTCTCCGCACTCAGAAACCACAGATTTGATCCACAACAAAACTTCCTACACCAACAACATGGTAAATAAACGTAAGTATGACAGAAGCAATTTACGTCGTAGTCTCAAATCATAACAATGGATTATGCAAGTTCAGAACAATAAAAAATGCAGTTCATACATGTTTAAGCAACTAAAGTTAAAAAGACAAAAGTGAAGTAAAAAAATTGTTGTAACCTCTCGAGAAGATCGAGATCCTATATTGTTCGGTTAATTAACAATTCAAACGTGTATAATGATAGCACCAC
Organism: Panax quinquefolius; assembly: GCA_020205615.1. NCBI lineage: Eukaryota > Viridiplantae > Streptophyta > Magnoliopsida > Apiales > Araliaceae > Panax > Panax quinquefolius. Next base: position 12,609,346 of record CM035158.1, read on the forward strand.
AAAATCAAGATAGATACTCTTTGGGGAGAACCAAGGGTTTTATTTTCTAAAATTCTAGTGTGTCCATAAGCATTTGTTGATAAAATATTCAAACATGTAAAAGCCACCAATTTCAAGTAAATCTAGTATATTCTCTATTAAGAGCGTAAACAATGAAAATGTAAAATGTTGAAAAAGGACATGGTTCTCGATTTTGAACATTCACGTGCATTAACAATCTAACATCAACGAACACGCAAAAATGAAGCATGCATTGAAATATATTTATTTATGCCCAAACAAAGCATGCATTTGAATTCATTACCAAAGATCCTTAAAAGTGAATTGAAATATAGATTGCCATATAATATAAATCTATAGTTTATAATCACTTCTTTTTGTAATCAAGAAGTAAGTTAGCCAAAAATAGAAATGAACACTAATTTGCTAGCAGATATGGCACCTTTGCTCCTCCCCATCCATCGCATATCCAAACATTCCAAACTAAAATGTCGAAGAATTAAACAAATTAGTGGTTCGTAAAATAGAATACTGAACTTAAGAAGAAAACCTTCAAAGATTACTAAACCCTTTCAAAGACCAAGAAGAGGCCACCGGTAATAGCAGACATCTTTAGTCATCAACGCTTTTACCTCTCCACCAAACACTAGGTAAGAGTTCCAAAAAGAGAGAAAAAACTTGAGATAGTTAAGAAATTGATTCCTCACTTTCACATTTTATCTTTGCATCCGATCAAGAGTTTAACACTCACCGAATAAAAAAACATGCAACACCAATAAAAGATGGATAACAATTAAGCCCAAAATTCCATCACCTAACTCGCACCATTAACTTCTAAGAAATTACCAATATTGAACATCAATTACACCCAAATTAGAAACAAAAAACAAACTAAACATTTCCAAAAATAGAACATGAAAGTATATGCTTTTATATATATTTCTTCATACTTGATCAGTAGAGGGCACAAAACCGAAAACCCTAAATTAAAAATAAAATAATAGATGCAAATATATATGTAGAGAGGATAACCTTGATAATCGTGCAAATATATATGTAGAGAGGTTAAGCGAGGGACAAAGCGCCATGGCTTGCAGGCGAAAATGATGAGAAGAAAAATGAGAAGCAGCATAAGGAGGAAGAGAAGAGTGGCACCACAGATGAGAAAGAAAATAAAAGGATTGAAGTACAATAACCTCAGGTGATGAAATTTTTGAAGTGAATCGCTAGATTCTCATACGGAGGACCCTAAACGTGGCGCCGACCACACCGAAAAAAACACAAGAATAAGATCTGTATAAAATTTTACACTTGAACAACATAAAATCTGAGATAATTTTTACTAAAAGGACATAAAATTTTATGAACCCATAAAGTATAACTCATAGAGCACTCAAGAAATATACAGAACTAAATTCTAACTTAAGCAAAGTTTTACATGCCAGGGATGAGACTCAAGCCCAAACCGCCAGCTCCTAGACATTCCACCAATTCTTTCTCTCCTAGACTTTGTCTTGATTACCGTCGGGAGGGATGTCCACGCTGCTAAGGAGGTGCGTGATTATTTTCGTCATCGGCCAGTCGCCCGAGTTTTCCTTTAGCCCTAAACTAAGATCCACAAGACGCACAGTTGTTTGAGAAGCAAAATCGGGAATTCATGGTTGCATTTGAGAAGAGATGGGCTTTGGGATGGAAAATGAGAAGCAAAATCGGGAGCTATGGTTGCAATTGAGAAGATGGATTTTGGGGATTTTCAATCTGATAGAAAGAACGAATAGGGATGCAACGATTTTGGGGATTTTATTTGTTTTAACCTCAATTTAGTCTTATTTCTTTTCTTCTTCTTTTTTGGTTGATATAGTTGGAGGGAATTTTTGGTGGGAAACTAAAATACTGAGACGGACTATATCCGTCTCGAATCCGTCTCTAACAATAAGGAGTGAATTAGAGACTAATATTTAGAGGGAAAATAAAAGTCAAAGACGGACATTTCGGTGTCTAATCCGTTTCAAACATAAATATTTATTTCTTTTTTTAATTATTAATCTGAGACGAGCACAGTTGGTCTCAAATCTATTTCAAAAACGAGTTTATATTTTTCTAAATAATAATTACTTTTTGAGATGGTTAAATCCGTCTCTAATCCCGTTTCTAAAATTTGAGACGATGCTTGTGGTTTCAGAATTCGACTCGATTTTTTACTTCCAAATCATGTCGAGACATAGAAAAATTTTGGTTTCTAAGTCCGTCTCAAATTACTAGAATTAGAGACTTTAACTTAGTCCGCCTCTAAAAATTGGTTTCAGCTTGCCCAAAGATTTTAGTACTATTATATGCACGTGATTTATGATAAATGATATTTGCTTGTTACGGCCACCACCACTATACTACTCCAATCCTTTGTGGTTGATAATGTGTATTTTGGTTCTACTCAACCAAAGGTGTAAGACCCCAACTTTTTTTAATAAATATAATTTTTCTATAAATATTATTTTTAAATATTATGGAATGAATTTGATATAATGTTATAGTTGTGGGTAATATTTATAAATTTTGCAAAAGTCACATGCAAGTTGTTATATAATATTTGATTGGTCGAGGAATATTTGTTTTAACAGGGAATATTCGTACGACGGCACAATCATTGGTGGACCCCACAATGGAATTATTGTCGGATTGAGAAAATGACAAAAATATTTAATGAAAATAACGACGTAAGTTTTACTGTTAATTGTTGAAACACCGTTGTTAAAAGTATAGAATACGCTGGCGTCGTTGCATAAGTAGCACAAAAGTATTGATTATTGATGCTTACGTGAGAAATCACTCGGTTTTGTTCAATTATTGCTTCAAGAAGAATTGTTGGATAGTATCTCACGTTATTTGATTCAATTATTGTCGATATTTTATATATTATTAAATCAATAATTAAGATGACAAAGTTATTAATATTATTATTTACAATATTAACGATGTCTGTAAGTTATGTCAATGAGAGGTTTAGTCACCTAATTAAGGCTACATGATAGGGAGAAATCCTTATTGAAAAGCCCCTAGCTCTTTCTTGGGAACGACACATTGGAATTAATATTGTGAATTATAATAATGATGATAAATATTGTTAAATATATTGAGGTGTCTTTTTATGAAGTCTTTATATATATATATATATATATATATAATATTTTATATATAAATTTTGTTTTATTAGTATTATTAATGTAATAAAATAAAAAGCTTTATATATAAAATGTAATACTTTTATAAAGTTATTTATTTTATTAGACTATAAATATAATATATTATATTCTATTATGGATAGTGTTTTGCATAGTAAAATCTTTTTATATAAAATGTAATACTTTTATAAAGTTATTTGTTTTACTTAGACTATAAATAGAATATATTATATTTTATTATGCATAGTGTTTTGCATAGTGTTTTCATAGTAAAATCTTTTTATATAAAACAAAATACTTTTATAAAGTTATTTGTTTTATTAGATTTTAAATAATATATATATATATATATTTAGAATATATTATATTTTATTGCATAGTATCATTTCCATTTTTAAATAAATAGGATGCTTAGTTAGAATTGAAATCACACCAGAAATTCAAAGAATTCTCTTCTATAATCTTGAGCGTATTTCTTTAGAGTTTTAAGAAGCTTTGAGCGTAGTGCAAGTTTTCTTAAAGAATATCATCGCCTACCACCAAATGTAATACTCTTCTTTTTACTAAGAAGGGTATTATTTCTTTCAGATTCATGAAGAGAACTTATGTTATTCCATTCTTTATTATTCTCGTTGAATTAATAACTTTGATAATGCGGACTACCCTATACTTGGTGAAATTCTTCCATTATTCCATTCTTTATTATTATGTTGGAATAACATGTTTATCTGGCACCGCATACACGGTGAAATTCTTCTATTATTCCATTATTTATTATTCTGTTGGAACATCCTCGCTTGGGTAATTTCACTTCGACTTCGTTCCGTTATTTATTATTCGTTGGAATATCCTCGTCTGCGTGCGTTTACGTTCTGGCGACTCTCGTTATTTATTATTCTCATGGAACATCCTGCTTGCGTGCAAATTTTGCACGACCGGTTCCGTTATTTATTATTCTGTTGGAATATCCCGTTGGGTCAAATTTACTTTGACCGGTTCCGTTATTTATTATTATGTTAGAATATCATCGTGTAATGCGTTTACGCACGACTGTTCCGTTATTTATTATTCTCATTAGAATAACATGTCTGCATGTGCGATTATCGTTATGCTCGATGATTTCTTTTGTTATTCCATTCTTTATTATACTCAATTGGTTAAAGTTTTGCCTTTTATACTCCATGAAATTAGTGGAATATCCTCGATATTTCAAGCTTTCATCCAAAGATCTTTTCATGGAAATATTCTTCCGAGCATTTTGAGTTTTACCCACAAAGTAGTATCGTGTTGACAATTTGGACGTTATTGGTTCCTGGATAAATTAATTCTTGAACTTGTTTTATTGAATTCTTATATCATTGTCATCATCCTCATGTTTATATTATGTTGAAAGTCATCTGTGGCCTGTAGTGCATTGATGGACTTGGTATGATTATGACCAGGGATTATTCGGTATAATCATGACCGTAATGTTACAAATGATGTGGTAAAAGTCTTCATTGGCCCGTAGTGCATTGATGGACAGTTGTTGGCATGATCATGACCATTGATGAATACACGAATATCCTTGGCTCGTAGTGCATGGATAATTTGTGGTCGTGATACTAATGAATATTCTTAGTCGTAGTGCAGGAATGATGTGGATTATTTATTAAGCCGAGTCTCAGTGATAAAAGTGATGAAAAACCTTTTTTAAATCATTAAAGATAGTAGATTTAATTCTTTACTTGACTCTTTTAATGGATTGTTTGTTCCGCTACAGTTAAACTTGATGTTTGTTATATTTTATCAGTTTAACACTGTTGAAGGCTAACGATAATTATTTTTGCATTATCTTAGTCATAATATTTCTTACTGGGCTAGTTGAGCTCACCCTTTTGCTTTCATTGTTCTCTTTAGGAAATGAGAAAGTAGTAGGGACTAGTCGGAAAACGGAGTGACGGTCCAGATGATATCATTAGTAGTTCTCACTATTCATGAAATAGTGTGATAATAATTGTAATGAGGACTTATTCTGAGAGTGGATATTGTCTAGAAGACAATATTTGTATTAAAACTCACAGCTCTAGTTGTATATTTAAGATTGTATTTGTATTCTGTACCATGTATTTGGCGACTCAGAATAGGTGATGTATACCTATTTTGGAGGCGTCACAAGTGGAACTGCGTGTTACGATATATCTGAAATGTAACAATATCAATAAATCCAAAAACTTGTCATACTTAAAAACTGTTACTCCCTCCGTCCCTAATTATTTGACGTTTGTTCAAATCTAAGAGAATTAATGACAATTTTTTCAAAATTACTCATCATTAAACTCTCTCTCTCCTTATCCCAACAAAACTATACTTATTCCAACAAAATATTTAAGAGTATTATAGACAATTGAGTACTATATTTAATATTTTTAATCATTATCTTAATTCTCATGTCCACCTAACGTCCAAATAATTAGGGACGGAGGAGTATTATTTAAAAACTTCTTATATACCCACAATACAATTAATGTTGATGATCTCCCACATAGACTCACATTTGTTGGTATGGAAAAGCATAACTTCTATTATCAAGAATGTCAGAGTAAGGGGTGTTAGTCAAGCAGCGTAGCTCGATACTCGACTCAAGATCAGTTCGAAAATATGATCCAAAGTTCGAATTCGAAGTTGATTCGAGTCGAATATGATCCATACTCGTTTTCTGTTTAATAATACACGAGTCGAATTCGATTATACAAGTATTCGCTCAGATTAGGGTTCGAGTATTTTATTTTTTTCTCGAACCATACTCGATACCTGCTCGATGGATCATTTTCGAATACTGGTCTGATCCATACCAACAAGTTAAATATGTGATATTTGTATCAATTTTTATAATTTATAAAGTGTAGTATTAAATTGCGTAAGCTTGTACTTGAATAAATCATTGAATTGATTGTCAATTCGTATTACATTCTTCGTAATTTCTTTACATAAATAAAAGTAAAAGACTTTTATATATAAACATTAGTTAAATAATCAATTTAGTATGTAGTGGTTCAGTATTAAGTGAAATGGTTCATATTCGAAACTTGATTTGAAGGCCGTGAAGAACTTCGTTTTGTAAACGAATCGAAAGATTTACGAACCGAAAGTGATCCGGGTAAATGATCCGAATCGAATTGAATTTGGCACAAAATTAAAAATTCCTTATCGAATTCGAAATTTTAATTTTTCGAAATGAACCGAATCTGAACATTGTAGAGTGTCATTTGAGATTCACCTCGCTTTCACCGTCGAGAGTTATCGTCGTGATATTCCTAATGCTCACCCGGTCTTTGCATGTGAATCATGTGGTCCAGATTTATGATAAATGATAGTATTTACTTGTTTCCACTATACTGAATCATGTGGTCCAGATTTATGATAAATGAATCATATGTGGATATTGTTCGAGAGTAGGAAAAATAGATATGTAAGTGGGGGATAAGAGGTTAGGTGTTAAAATTTAAGTGGAGGATAAAAGGGGGACATAAAAAATAGATCTGCTCTCAAATAGTTTAAGGTTCTGTAACAGACTAGGGACTAGGGAGGTCATTCTCCCAGACTTGGTCTACAGGTGTCAGCACGAAAGTGATTCCACAATGAAAATATAGTAGATTTCCACGTCGAAGAATATTTCAAGGCAAAATACTTGCAATTAGACAAAGTTTGGTACCCCTGATATTTTTGTAATTATTAAAAATAAAGTCATCATGTAATAATTAAAAAATATTTCTTAAGGGCAAAATATACTTATATTATACCAAATTTCACTTTTCTTATAATTTAGCCCCTAAAATACTTATATCATACAATGTCTCCACTCAAATTCATTTTTCGTCGAAAATTGACCGTATTTAGATATTGTTTAACTTCATTTTTTTAAGGGCGGATTTCTCTTTTCCATTATTCATATATATTACATATATATTATTAAAATACAAAACCAAAATAAAATTTTAAACATATATATTATTAAAACAGAAACAAAAATTAAAATGATATTGTACTATGTAAAATAAAAATAAAAAAAATATAGACAAAACAATAGTAATTAAAAAGAAAAACTAAATGAAATTTAAAAAAATAACCACAAAAACATTGATTATTGTTTTTAATTTTTGAAATTAGTTATCATTATTATAAAGTAAAAGACTAATTTATTTTATAATAAAAGACTAATATCAAATTAAAAACAAAAAAGCTTTCAATTACCGATTAAAGCTCCTTGTACATCAACAACACGATCTCACCCTCACCTCCATTTCAATCCAAACTGTTATTGCACCTTATTCTATATTTTGGAGAATAAGAGAGAACTTCATTTGATTTGTATAAAAATTATTCTTATTAATTATTACTAATGCATGTGTAACTTACATATTAGTACTAATTAGTGTAGTTAAATAGAATTTAATAGTTATAATGTTAACTTACAATATAAAAAATAGTAAGAACTATTCAATTTCTATCTAAAAATTAATTATTACTAATGCATGTATTACATATATACTAATTATAGTAGTAAATATTTATAGTTATAATGTGTAACTTACAATATATATGCATATATATATATAAGATGAGATATATACATATGATATATATAAGTTTACATATAAGATTTGCATATTTATTTTCTCTCTTTTCTATCTTCTCCAATTTTTCTATAAACAAATAACTACTGTTGGTTTATACCTTTTGTGTTTTTAATAATGACAATATATTTGGGTTAGTGTAATGGTCTTATTTGATTTATCTGGACTAATATATATATATATATATATATATATATATATATATATATGTTACGTGCATGAAGATAATATACTTTGCATGGAAACATTATTCTTTGCATGAAAATATTATATTTTGCATAGAGTGATTTTTAGCACGTTTGGGCTTAAAGGAAAAACTATTCATATATGGTGAAGTGATTTTTGTAAGACCCCAACTTTTATGAATAAAGATGAATTTTCTATAATTATCATTTTTAAATATTATGGAATGAATTTGATATAATGTTATAGTTGTGGGTAATATTTATAAATTTTGCAAAGTACACAAGTTATTTATAATATTCGATTGGTTTAGGAATATTCAGATGACTACGTTAAGATCATTGGTGGACCCTACAATGGAATTATTGTTTGATTGAGAAAACGACAAAATATATTTTTTTTTGAAAATAACGGCGGAAGTTTTACTGGTTAATCGTTGAAACACCCCGTGTTAAAAGTACGAGAATACGCGTGGTTGCATAAGAGCACACGGTATTGATTATTGATGCTTACGTGAGAAGTCATTCAGTTTTATTCAATTATTCTCGATATTTATATATTATTAAATCAATAATTGAGATGACGAGTTATTAATATTATTATTTGCATTATTAACGATGTCTGAAGTTCGCCAAGAGAGAGGTTTGGTCACCTAATCATGCGCCAATAGGAGAAATCCTTATCGGAAAGCCCATGTTTTCCGGGAACGACCCACAGTCGATTAATAGTGTGAATAATAATAATGATGATGAAGTTTTGTTTTATTAGTATTATTAATGTAATAAAACAGAAAAAGTTTTTATATAAAAATGTAATACTTTTATAAAGTTATTCGTTTATTAGGCTAATAGTAAAATCTTTTTATATAAAATGAATACTTTTATAAAGTTATCTGCTTTTATTAGATAATAATTAGAATATATTATATTTTATTATGCATAGTGTTTGCATCGTGCTGCGTAGTGTTTGCATAGTAAAATCTTTTTAAAAGTTATTTGTTTTATTAGATTATAAATAGAATATATTATATTTTATTGTAAACCAACTGGAGTACCGTCTGCTTTTAAAGTAAATCGATCTCGACCGTTCATGGATTGGTTACTTATTCAATCCATTCTTCTATAAATAAAGCTCATTCCTTCATTATTTCTTACGAATTCAATTTGAAACTCTAGAGAGAGAAACGTAGAGAGAATTATTCTTCTATCTTGAGCGTATTTCTTTAGTGTTTAAGAAAGCTTTGAGCGTAGTGCAAGTTTCTTCACGTATATCCCCGCCCTATCGTCGGAGTACTCTTCTTTATAAGGTAAGGGGTATTATTTTTTTATATTTATGAAGAGAACTTCTGTTATTCAATTCTTTATTATTATGTTGGAATAACCTATATACGCAGTCTACTTTATACTTGGTGATTTCTGTTGTTATTCCATTCTTTATTATTCTGTTGGAACATCCTGTCTGTGCATTTTACACCGGACCTGGTTCCGTCTTTATTATTCTGTTGGAATATCCTGTCTGTGCATTTTACGCCGGACCTGATTTCGTTATTTATTATTCTGTTGAAATAACTGTCTATGCAAAGTACCGCATGCATGGTGATTTCTGTTGTTATTCCATTCTTTATTATTCTGTTGGAATATCCTGTCGGTGTGTATTACGCCTGACCTGGTTCCATTATTTATTATTATGTTAGAATAACCTGTCTATGCGAAGTACCGCATGCATGGTGATTTCTTTTGTTATTCCATTCTTTATTATACTCAGTTGGTTAAAGTTTTGACTTCTATACTCCATAAAATTAGTGGAATATCTTTGATATTTGTGCTTCATCCAATATCTGTTCATGAAAATATTCTTCTGAGCATTCTTGAATTTTACTCTATAAAGAAGTATCATGTTGACAATTTGGACGTTATTAGTTCCTAGATAAATTAATTCTTGAACTTATTTTATTGAATTCTTATATCATTGTCATCATCTTCATGTTTATATTTTATTGAAAGTCATCTGTGGCCTGCAGTGCATAGATGGACTTGGTATGATTATGACCAAGGATTATTCGGTGTAATCATGATCGTAATGTTACAAATGATGCGGTAAAAGTCCTCATTGGCCCGTAGTGTATTGATGGACAGTTATTGGCATGATCATGACCATTAATGAATACACGAATATCCTTGGCCCGTAGTGCATGGATAATTTGTGGTTGTGATACTAATGAATATCCTCGGTAGTAGTGCGGTGGATGATGTGGATTATTTATTAAAATCGAGTCCCAATGATAAAAGTGATGAAAAACTTTTTAAATCATAAAAGATAGTAGATTTTATTCTCTGCTTGACTCTTTTAATAGATTGCATGTTCCGCTGCAGTTAAACTTGATGTCTATTGTATTTTATCAATTTAACACTGTTGAAGACTAATGATAATTTATTCTGCATTATCTTAGTCATAATATTTCTTACTGGGCTAGTTGAGCTCACTCTTTTCCTTTCACTGTTCTCTTCAGGAAATGAGAACGTAGTCGGGACTAGTCGGGGAACGGAGTGACGGTCCAGATGATAGTATTAGTAGTCCTCACTATTCTGTTAAATAGTGTGACAATAAATGTAAGTAGGACTTATTCTGAGAGTGGATATTGTCTAGAAGACAATATTTGTATTAAAACTCACAGCTTTCTTGTTATATATTAAAGATTGTATTTGTATTCTGTACTATGTATTTGGCGACTCAGAATAGGTGATGTGTACCTATTTTGGGGGCGTCACAATTTTAATGTTGACAAAATATTTGTATTAGATATAATTATATAGAATTGATTATTTTATATTTGAGATGGACTAATATATATGTTGCTTTCTTTATTGACCCAAGAGTGTATTTATAGTCCATTAATTAGAATATTCATTATTTAGGTCTGCATGAATTTTTATAGGTTATAATATCTTGCTGGGTTTAATTTTAGATATCATTTTTGCTAGAAAGATATTTAATAATATCATAACTTGTAACGAAAGGCAGTATATATTGGGAAGGAGTTTTAAAAAGATAACTACTCTTAATACTCTAACTGATTGGAGATTGGCATATAACAAACTCTATCTAATATATCTCTTATTCCTTTATTTAAGCCTTTCCAATTTGATTTGAATATAATATCCTTGACTGCCGATTCTAAGGAATATATTATATCCGTTGGACATATATTACTGTTGATATTATTCTTTTTTTCCATCCTTGATCTGAGCAATTTTGATATCGATTATTTTATAGCTGTTGGGTCTCTCATTATATATAGTCTTATTTCAAGGCTAAGCAGTGGAGAACACAAGAAGCTAATTCAAGTTGTTATACAGAGAAGAATCCTATTGAGCGTTTTCATTGTTTATTTCCAACTATTTATTGTACTGTCTTTAATTCTTTGTGGCTAGAAAATAAGAAGTCTATTGTAATTTCTTCTATTATATTCAAAGTTCAAGTCTTGTTTAGCTTGGTCTATCTAGCAGTAGATAGGATCCGTTCAAAGAGAGTTTTCAAGGTTGCAGAGGTGCAAAGGTCTTAGTGGTGAGAAAGGTTGCAGAGGTGCAAGGGGACAGTGGTGTCCATTAGTGGAAAGCTTTTTTTGAACAGTGAGTTCTTTTTATTATATTTAATTGAATAAGTTTAATAAAAAGAGTATCCAATACCAATTGGTATTGGACGTGGATTACACCACTAGATAGAGGATAGGGGTTGAACCACGTAAAAATCTTAGTGTCTTTACTATTCTGCACTTTTCTTTTCTGTTTGTTTAATTTCTGGATATTTTTCTTTATTCGTTTGAAGATATACTAATTCAGACATTAAAGCGCATAAGTTTAGCTATCGATAATAATAAACGAAGAACATAAGCTAATGAAGAACCACTAAAAGCGAGATAGGCGTAGTTGTCTGATTTAAACCTATGGCAGAAAATTTCAAAAAGATTTCACCGTTTATCACTTTTGGCTTAAACACCAATTCACCCCCCCTCTAGGGGTGCCTCATACACAGAATTACAACTACTACAAAACAGGGTTCTAATAGAATTTTTTATGAATTACTATTACGGATAATTCACCAAGGCTTGACATATATTCTGGAGGTATATCATCTGCAACCCGTGTTATGTCTTCGACAATAATTTTAACTCTACGAAGCTACGACTCTAATAATCTTAAGGTCTTTATATGTTCATTGGAGTCATGATCTTGGTGAGATGGAAGATAATGCAATTTTCAAAGATAAGTGTCATTTTTCTTATATCTATTTTGTCAATGGAGTTTTATGATAATTAGTAATAGTTGAGATATTAAACTAATTATTTTTATTGATGACTCCTATTAAAAGATGGATTGTGGAGAAAAATAAAAGTGAAAAAGACCGACTTGCAATTCACAAGTTTATAAATTAATGTGGAGGAGATGAAGTCATCATAGAAAAACACCAAATGTTGATGTCAAGAAAATTTCTAAATAGATTATGGTGTTCTTTGAATTTAATTCGTATGTTTTTTAGATTTGTCTTTATTTTTATAAATGATAATTGTGTATCATTTTGTATGTGTATATACTTGAAAGTATACATATTATGTATTATATTATGTGTAGATGATATTGTATGCTTGGGTATTATACATTTTGTTGTAATAAATTATTTAATAATTAGTTTTGTAGATAAGAAAAGTAATTAAATTTTTGTTCATGATAGAATAAATTTAATTTTATGCATATATATTTTGGTTATAATATTGTATGAGTACATAAAATATTATGATGTGTATGAAATTTGAGACAATTATTTTCATATACACTAATTGAGATTAATTTATTATGAGAAAGTTATAGTAAAATTTGAGAAATTTACTTCTCTATGTATAACAAATTAGTTTTAAATTAATTTATTTTGAGAATAAAGTAAATTTATGTTCTTCTTGAACAAAATTATACATATAAAGTTTGAGATAATATTTAGTGTGTAATATTGCTTGGTATTTATATGCATGAATTTTGAGATAAATTATTTTGTTTGTGGATAATAAATTAATTATCAACCGATAGTTAGAAGAGATATTGTAGAAGTAGTTTTGGTTGGATAAATTTTGTATACAATATGATTATGATGTTGAGAAAACACTTAAAAATGTTATTGGTAGTGTTTTTGAGATAATCACAATTGGTATATATATGTTGATTTATTTTATGTGTAATTCTTGTCCAAGAAGTATTAAATTTTAATGTGATTATATGAATTTTGTATATTAAAATTGAGATAAATATTTATTTTTGATTTTTATAAATATAGTGAAATTCAAGTATTCATATTATTATGAGAATTGTCTTGAATTCTATATTTCTAAATTTCAAAAGATATATTGTTTATGATATTTCATGTATAAGTTGGGAAAAAGTACTTAAAGATATACTAATTCATAATAAAATCAAGGTAACAAAGATCAAACTTCTATTCAAGAGTACCAATAGAAATATAAGAAAAATATAATAAATAATGAGATATCACGAGATATATTGAATTAATAATTAAAGAAGTGGAGTACGAAATACGTACCTGATACTCAAAATCACTCATTGCACTCTGTATAAAATCTTACCGTCAAATGCCAACAATATCAAATATATACGAAATATTATTCATCACCTAAACATATTCACCTCAAATTAAATATAATCCAAACTAACAATTCTAAAATAATTTATAATTTATTCAAGGAGCCCTTTAATTATCACATTAGATCACTATTAATACTCCAAAACTTGAAAGAAAATAACAAAACTTAAGAAATCTTAAAATCATAATATGACAAATTATTCTTAAGATGTCAGTCCACTATTGTGAGACCCCGAATTTTATGAAATTAAAGTATTCAATTTTCTTATAATTATTCTATTTAGTAAATGGTTAAATTGATAAAAGGTTAAAGTTGATATTTGAAATATTTTAAAGTAAGCAAGTTGTCATAAAATAATCGGTAATTAAAGTATAGTAATATGCGTGGTTGCATAGTAGCACACGGTATTGTACAGTATCTTTGATTATTGATGCTTACGTGAGAAGTTACTCAATTTTATTCAATTATTGTCACAATATGTTATATTATTAAATCAATAATTGAGATGACAAAGTTATTCATATTATTATTTGCAATATTGATAATGTCTAGAAGTTCTGTCAAGGAGAGGTTAGATAATCTAATTGCGCGCCAAATAGGGAGAAATCCTTATCGGAAAGCCCCTCTTTCCTGGGACGACCTGGTTGTTAAATATTGTGAATTATAGTATTAATGATGAATAAGTTCGTGTTGATTAAAGATGAAATTGATAGTTCCATTGTGTGGGAATTATTAGTGTTAGTGGAAATTGACATTTATTTCGATAATAATTGATGTCTGGAGGTTATATTGACCAATCAGGTAATTAACCTGATAAATGAGCAATTAATTGCTATTGATTCACATGATTATAACTATTTGTTCACATGTGTGTACTATTGATTCACATTCATTTACTATTAGGGGAGTTGGTGCAAGATTGATAATACTTGCATGACTAAGTTAAAAATGGAGGTATAGATGAAGGTACTATACTGTAATTAATTTTTTCACATGTTTAGAACTATTGAGTCACGTGATTTACTATTGATTCACATGATTTACTATTAGGGGAGGTGTTGTAAGTTTGATAATACTTGCAGGACTAAATTAAAAATAAAGGAAAAGATAAAGGTATTGTACTGTAATATTTCAAGTCCCAAAACGTGCAATTATTGAAACTATATTTTCCTATAAATAGAAACTCATTCCTTCATTATTTTTCACCAATTCACTAAAGCTATAGAGCAATTATTATAGAGAGAAATTATAGAGAGAAAGAAGAAGAGAAGTCTGCTACCTCACTATTCCAGCATCCAGTTTTCTTCTAAGTTAAGGGATATCATTATTGTGTAAGGGGTATTATTCTTTCGTATTCATGAAGAGAGTTATTTTCTTTCAATACTCGTAAGGCTTGTTATTCCATTCTTTATTATTATGTTGGAATAATCTGTCTATGCGAAGTACCACATACATGGTGAAATTCTTCTATTATTTCATTCTTTATTATTCTGTTGGAATAACCTGTCTGTGTGGTCTATCGCATTCCTGGTGAATTCTGTTGTTATTTCATTCTTTATTATTCTCGCTTGAAATATCCATCGTCATGCGGATTATGACTGGTTCCATTCTTTATTATTCATTTGAATAACTTTTATGCTCTGACTGGCCTATCGCATGCCTGGTGAATTCTATTGTTATTTCATTCTTTATTATTTTGTTGGAATATCCTGTTTGTGCGGATTACGCATGACCTGGTTCCATTCTTTATTATTCTGTTGGAATATCCTGCATGCATCGGATTCGCATGACTGGTTTCGCGTTCTTTATTATTCTTTTTGGGAATAACTTTATGCGTATTCTATCGCATGCATGGTGAATTCTTACATTATTCAATTCTTTATTATTACATTGGAATTGTTAGGTTTGTAATATTCATGCATGAATCAAATTGCAAAATAATGCGAGGCGTGTAAAATCAAAGTTTAAAATTTACAAACCATATACTTTGATCACCCTTTATGCACAATTATTAATTAAACGAAAAGATAAAGAATAAATCATACCCTTGAAGATCGAGCTTCCTCAGGTACAAGTTCACCTCCAAATCCTTTCGCGTTCAATCTTGAATCCACCGGGTTTGGTTCCTTCCTTAGATCAACGTTAGCCACCCAAGCGTTTGGCCTCTGAGGGTGATCCACCAAGGAAGAAAAAGAATTCAAGAAGATGGGTGGTTGGCTAAACCCTAGTTTTTCTATCTCTATAGAAAGGGCGTACTCTCCAACAAATTGGAATTATTACGTTGTAAAAGTCAACAACCCCCATTTACCCATAATAAGACTCCTCTTATTTATAGATGTCGGCAACCCACCTTAACAATTAAGGAATTGGGTTTTATTTAATTAAATTCTTTTAATTAATTAAGCTCCCTAATCTTATTAGGGATAATTAATTAAACTCTTTTAATTAATTTAACCTCCTAATCCAATTAGGAATAAATGAGAGAACTTATATTAAATTAATTCCTAAACTCTTTTAGAAATTAAAATAATAATAATTGTAATAATATTAATAAGACTCCTTTTATTAATTTATATTTAATATTTCTAAAATATTAAATAATAAATATTAAGCTATTTAATTTATTCTATCACCATAGATTAAATTAAATATAATTAACTTATATTATTACGATTATGCCATTAACTTCTTAAATAATTATTCTTCCTTTTATGGTGTGACCCTTTAGGTTCTCCATATTAAACCCATTGAGAACAATTCTAATCTTATTTAAATAAATAAATTAAACAATTAATTTATTTAAATAAATAATATTTATTCTACAATAGGGATAAGCCTCCCTAGCGATCAACGACTTTCCGTATAATATAGATTTCAACATTAATCATAAAAGAACCTTTGAGTAAATAGTTACCGACAATTCAATCCTTCCACCATACAATGTCCCAATTAAATATAAGACATGGAATTACTTTATCGAGTCTTATTTTATTTAATTATATGTATTTACTCTTAAATGCACAACTCCAAATAATGCAAATTAGAAACTCCTTTCTAATTTCATTACGCCTTAACCAAGGACTCTTGGGGTTGTCATTTATCGAATCACATAGGACATTTCTCTTCTTTTATTAGAAGTGGTAGATTCTTTATTGATCATACATTATCTCCATGTACAACTTATTATACCCAAGCATACTCTTTGATATACCCTAAGGGTCTTAAGGAATAAGTCAAAGTATAACTCATCATACACAAATACTTATGATGATCTCAAGTCCAAGGATTACTTGTCTTTACTATCACTATAGGAATTCCTATTGACAGAAAATGAATAAAACTCCATTAGGTATTCCTTAGCGAGCCACGTTCAAATGAACTTATTCTCTAATAAGCACCTACATACTTGCTTTAGTGTCTCCACACAAATGATCGTGAGATCAATCATCCTCATCCATGAGCAAGCAACGTATGTACCAATCTATCCGGATTCACTAATCCCCAATTTAGTAATCCAACGATTGGGAACTATTTTAGTTTTAAGCTTTCTAATTTAGATCTCATTAGAATGATCATCATCATTATTCTAAAAGCATTGCTTAAAACTATGGGTTTATCACATATTATAAAAGCAACATCATGTAGATAATTAAAAGCCTTTAATAAATTAATACTTTTTATTAATAAATGAATAAGATTGTTACAAAGTATATGCTTTATCATCAAACATGATTGGCTTGTGTGCATACTACTTTCAATCTCCACTTGCACTAAAGCCGATCGTCATGGTATCTTATACTCTTCTTCTACTAAGTGACGATTATCCTGCATTGGATAAGCTTTAGATAATAGATATGTAATGTTGTTCTTGAGAGTCCACTATCTCTATAGTGATTTCCCATCTTTCAATGATTCTAATAATCAAATGAAAGTGCCACAACACATGTTTAGATCCAAGATGAGACTTAGGAACTATTCCTAGTTCGTAATGAACTTTTAATCCAAACAATCAACTTGCGGCTTCATTTATAGCTATATACTTTGTCTTTATCACTAAACCCGAGAACTTTTCTTTGTTTGGAACCTTTCCAATTCAACTTTGCACCACCGTTCAAGGTAACACTTTACCTTAAAGTGGATTTTCTCATCATCTTGGTGCATCTGAAAAACTTGAGTCTGCTAAGCCCTCTAGTTTTAATTTAGACCCACCATGAATATGATCACATCCTTAGTGCCAATTAAGCACTTTAAAGATGTTTTTCAGCGAGTCATAGTGAACTTCTCCATAATATGACCGATTAACATCGTGTCTCGTGACATTTCATTGCATGCATGATTGTCACTCATTCTCTTTTCGAGTCTGTGGGGACTATTAAGAGATACACTCTATAGCTCATCGACGTGAGACATCTCTTGAGTTTGCCATGCTAAACGACTTTAGCATCAAATGAATATACGTTCCTTGGATTAAGTCGAGCATCCTCTTAAATCTATATATATAGATTTTATCAACAATTAAGATACTCTTCCCAAACCATTCATAGAGGAATATTTAGACAACTTTATCTTTCTTGATTGTAGCATTGGTATGTAATTCCTCATCCGTAGTATATCAACATATAATACTAGAAATTTCACGACGCTCCCACTCGACCCTTTTGTACACACTAGAACTCTTACCTCATCATGTATGTAACTCGGATCTTCTATGATCGTACCTCATCATCATCATCCATGATGAATCCATACCTTCCGTATCTTCATCTATTTCAGATTTATTTATTTGTGATGCAATAAAGTACATCTACGAGTTCCTCTTATTTGACTTATAGTGTTTTGTGGTTCTTGAACTCTTGAAGATCTATTATCCTCCCACTAGCCCCTTCAATAATAATAAACACATTTATCTTAGAAGCGTGTTTTTATAACAAACACCTTTTTGCTAAGTAGAATTATAGAACATACCCTAAACTTACTTTGGGATGTCCCTAAATTGTACTTGTCAAATCTTGTCCAAAGCTTATCCTTTGAAACCTTTTCACATAAGTTGGACAACCCTTATCTTAACATACTTAAGATTAGAATCCTCCCATCCATAACTTTTATGGAGTCTTGAATTTGGATTTTGAGGTTACCTTTTACAATACCATTTCTAGGACATGATCCTGAAGGATCTTTGGAATGTTGGTAAAATAATTATGGACCGTACCGTATGTCCAACAAGGTACGATTTTTCCTTTCGATACATCAATCAATTATTTTTTGTATCGAGAGGCGTCCATTATGAGAAAACCATTTGAGATGATCTAGAAACTTATTGCACAAGTATTTATTCCTTGATCTAATCAAAGAATCTTAATACTTTGCCAATTTGTTTCACTTCTGAATTCTTTGAACCTTTCAAATAATTCACACTTGTATTTAGCAAATACTCACATTCAACTCTTTGAACGATCATCTCCTTTTCTAATACTAATTTGTTCAATATGCAAAATTATTTTCATGTAAGTCAAGTATACAAAATTGATTAAGTAATATTCATTCTATACAAAACATTATTATTATAAATAGAACAACAATTGTTCTTAATTATAATACCAAAGATTTCATTGTCCAACAATAAAATGGAAATAATATTTTTAACAAGAATTGGAATACAATAACAACTTATTGACTTAATAGATTTGCAGTAGGCATTGCTAAACTATAAGTTTCTATGGCTAATATGGCAACCTTTGCTACATTTCCCTTTATAGGATTACTTATATTTGTTTAGCTTTCTTCTACCTTGGTCCCTTCATAAATCTATATTTATGATAACCAAAGTCGGTATCCAATACCCAAGTAGAACCTTGACTTAAAGAAAATTTATTTTAAATCTTGAACAAAATTGTATTTGTAACCTAAAACTTCATTAAGCTTCTTTGGTTAGCCTCTGCCAAGATGCTTCTCGCATGATTTCTTTCCGGTGTCCATGCTTATTGTAGTGGAAGCAAACTCCTTTGCTATCCGTGACGCTTTTGTTCTTATTATCCTTTGTTTATGCCTTTCTATTTACCTTCTTTTGAATCGTTCTTCTTTTCGGAAGATCCTTTGGCCCCTACCAGTAAGACTTGATCTTTCTTGGTTGGAAAGTGACTCTCAACATTTTCAATATATGTAAGCAAATCGTGAGGCTTATATCTAGCTTGTTCATATGAAAATTCACAACAATTAATGAAAAAGGAGTCCGGGAGTGAGTGCAAGATCAAATCTTGGCTTAACTCTCCATCCATGACAAAACTCGTTGTCTAATTGATCAATCAAATTGATAATGTTAAGGACTTTTTATGCATCTTTGTAGTGTCATTAGTCATTCTAGATCCGAAGAGCTCCTTAGATATCGATATCTATTAGTCCTACTTTCCTCACCATCAACTACTTGGCGTGCGGGAGTATAGTAGAAAGTATCCATAGTTTCGTGTCGACGTTGGAAGCTTGTTACTCATGGATACGAGCATGATGCATTGAGCCAACTACGCATCATCTTGCCACTTTCTAAAAGTAGCAATCTCTTCCTCGAGGCATTATGCGCAACCGTTGCGGGGATAGGCATATTAAGGATATAAGATAGCTTTTTAGCCATGAGAACTATTCTCAATTTCCTTAACCAATCCGCTTAATTGATGCAGTTAATTTAGCATCTAATATGCTTGATGATAGTAATTTTAGACATTGTAAAATTTCGTAAATGAATTTGTAATTAACAACATTTTAACATACATTCTTTTATTAATTACCAAAATAAATTAGGTCTTGTTTTAAATTGGTATCTCCACTATTTTCTTCAAACTATATTACCTCAATATATATAGCTAAGGCAAATCTAATTGAAGATCCTGCTATAGTGAGAATAAGGATCCCATTTCAAATGTATATAGCCTTGTGGTGACACAACAAAACTATATATAAATAAATAGGTAGACAACTTTTGTCAATTACATCAACTATACAACTCCTTGTATTTTTTGCCTCTTAGATTATTTTGATCAGTGGTGGCACATCCGAATCAAAATTATCCAAGTTAAGTCCCACCCTAGCACTCCATATATTCAAAAAGAAAATATCATCCTTGTGGTGACACAACAAAACAATATTGTTCAATTTTCTTTATAAGCATCAAATGTGATAAATTAACATCTTAAATACTTAATACTTGCCTTGTGGTGACACAACAAACTCATATTAAATATTTAATACTCTATTAATTTTATCATGCTAGAAAGCGACGTTCGATATTCCAAATATCTTTGAACACTTAGGACTTAATATAAAATTGAGGGGTTTTGTTATTAATTTATCTCATCTTGTTTAAGCGGCATTGCACATATATATATAAAATACGCGTCGTATTAATGAACATCGAAGCATGTTTGCATAATATATAATATATATATATATATAGTATAAGCGTGCACATATAGAATACTATATTCTACCGGATTGATTATGGACTTTTTTATTACAGTTTGGTTCACTAGGCCACCAAGTGAACCAAAAGGTCAAACCCAAGGGTGCGAGAAATAATATTTAAATATAACTATTACATTTAAACCTTGGGGCTCCATTACAAACAGGTCTTCAAGCTCCTTGCTCCTTGATCTCAATTTTTTCAAAATTAATTCTAACTATTCTATTACAAAAACTATTTAAAATAAATGAAACCTTGTGATCGTGATCGAGGGAAATGCATAGGAGAGATAGAATTTACATTAAGAAAATTAGAGAAGGCGAGTCTGCAGACCCCATTTAATAAAACCCATACATTCATGCATCAACTAAAATAAAATCCAATCATATTGGTCGATAATTAATAATCAATCCCATTTATTATCATACACATCACCATATGCATCGATAAATAACATTCATCTCATGAATAATAAACATTTAGTATATATATTGATATCATTTAATGGACAAATTTAGTTAGTATAAAATCTAATTTTAAATCAAAATAAACTCCTTTATTTTAATCCAAATTTAAATCAAAATAAAACTATTTTATTTTAATTTATCCAATTTTGAATAAAATAAACTATTTTATTTTAATCAAAATTTTAATCAAAATAAACTCCTTTATTTTAATTAATTATGGAATCAATTCCATATATATATATAAAAAATCTTTAATTAAAATAAAAACTCTTTTATTTTAATTAATTATGGAATCAATTCCATTATAAAAAAAATCTTTTATTAAAGGAAACACGGATATTAACTTTCCTGATATTCACAAATAAACTCCTTTATTTTGAATAATATGAAATCTTATTCCATATTTAAATAAACTCCTTTATTTAAGGAAACACGGATTTTCTTTCCTATTCACAAATAAACTCTTTTATTTTGAATAATATGAAATCTTATTTCATATTTAAATAAACTCCTTTATTTAAGGAAAATAGAATCCAATTTCAACTCGATCGTGGAATCAATTCCAACTCTAATTAGTTAGCATGAAATTCTAATTTTAAAATTAAAATAAACCCTTTTATTTTAATTATAAAAAAAAATTATTAAGATTAAAATAAAACTTTATATTTTAATATTAAAATAAACTTTTATTTTAAAATTAAAATAAACTTTTATTTTAATTATATAATAATTAAGAATATATATATGTATATATATTAAGTAATATATTATATATATATATAAAACCATAATATATATATATATATATATATATATATATATATATATATATCCGTTCATTCTAATAAAAAAAAAAAATATTGAGAACTACAACTTGGTGACTTGGGCGAGCCACGGTTTGTGCGGGATCTTTGTCACCTTCCAATTATTAATTAAGCGAAAAGATATATAAATCATACCGGCATAATCAATTCCTCATTTATTTTCATTCTTTTAAATCGATTAGAACAATTCTAATCTTATTTAAATAAATAAATTAAACAATTAATTTATTATGAATATCGATTGCTTTATCATCGATTGGCTCATTTAAATAACTTCTCCTATTAATCATGTTTTATTTACTGGCTTGGGAAAATCCATTTACGCTTTATATATTATTATACTTTTATGAGATATCATTTCTTTTGTACTGCCATGGAATATCATTTTCTTTGGTATTTTTTATGAGTTACTATTCACGGATTCTTATTCACCCTAAGCATACTATTTACTCTAGTATTATTCACTTTCGGGTTATTCGGGCACTTTTCATGTTGAATACTATTCACGGGTTCTTATTCACCGATTACTATTTACTCTAATATCATTCACTCGGGTATTCGGGACACTTTTCGTAATATCGGGTACTATTCACGGTGTACTATTCCTCAAGTACTATTCACGGGTACTATTCACCCAAAAAATATATTTCTTTTCCGTCCAAAAATTATTTTTGGTACATGAATATTATTCTTGAATTTTACTCCACAAAGCGATGTCGTGTTGATAATTTGGATATTTTTAAACTTTGGATAAATTTAAAGTCTTTAATATTTATCCTTGATTTTCATTTTCGATTAATGCTTATATCGGTGTCATCATCCTCATGCTTATATTATGATGAAAGTAATCTTTGGCTTACGTGCATAGATGGACTATTGATTATTGGTTTTATAGTTGTATATCTTTGGCTTACGTGCAAAGATGGACAGGTGTATGACATGATCATAACCACTGGTGATAATAACGAATATCCTTGACCCGTAGTGCATGGATAATTCGATGATATGATTGGCAGGATCATGACCATTAGTTAACAGTTTAATGTCTTTGGTTGTAGTGCACTGACAGACAATTGATTGGTATGATCATGACCATTGGTTTTATAGTTGAATATCTTTGGCCCGTAGTGCAAAGGTAGACAACTGATTGGTATGATCATTGTTATTACATTTGAATATCTTTAGCCTTTGGGGTAAGGATATTGAGTAAACGTTCTATTAAGCCTTTGTGGCAAGGAGAAACTGTTGATTTACATGATTATAAATATGAATTATGGATTTAACTATAATCTTTGGTGGTTTAGGTGAAGACAGGTGATGATAGTTCTTTTTATCTTGGGTATAACAAAGAACTGTTGATGAGTATTACAGGAATGAAATATTAAAGATGGACTTTTAATCTAGAGGAGATAGTAGACATTATGTTCTACTTGACTCTTCTAATGGATTGCGTATTCCGCTGCAATTGTTGATCTAAAAATTGTTGTCTATTGTATTCTATCAATTGTTATACTGTTGAAGGCTAAGGATAATTTATTCTGCATTATCTTAGTCATAATATTTCTTACTGGGCTAGTTTAGTTCACCCTTTTCTTTCATTGTTCTCTTCAGGAAATGAGAATATAGCTGGGACGAGTCAAGGAATGGAGTGATGGTCCAGGATAAGTGGCTTTAGTAGTCCTCATTATCCTGTGAAATAGTGTGATAATAATTGTAATGAGGACTTCATTGAGTGTGGATATTGTCTAAAAGACAATATTCTTGTTTAAACTCTCATCTATGTTTTGTCGTATTTTTACACGACAGTTGTATTAAAGAAGTTTGTATTTGATTTATGTAGCATGTATCTGACGACTCAAGATGGGTGATGTATACCTGTTTTGGGGGCGTCACAACTATTCTAGTCGTATCACCATTAGTTAAAACTTATTTGTCCAATTAATTTTAAC
This sequence comes from Panax quinquefolius, assembly GCA_020205615.1. Taxonomy (NCBI): domain Eukaryota; kingdom Viridiplantae; phylum Streptophyta; class Magnoliopsida; order Apiales; family Araliaceae; genus Panax; species Panax quinquefolius. The sequence continues at coordinate 12,633,661 of CM035158.1, forward strand.
AGAAACTAAACTTCAAATAATTCAACTTAGCCTCAAGAATCACCCAAATCGGATTTAAAATCATTAAGTTATATATTTTAAATATTAGAACTCACTATTGAAAATATGCATGAAAAATCCTGCACAAACCACTTTTTAAATTCATAATTAACAAATCATACGTTAATTTTAACGGTTCAAAATTGGTGCATAGATTCTCAACTTTTATATATATATATATATATATATATATATATATAACATATCCAAAAATTATAATGATCCAACAAATTCGATTAAGAGATATAACATACGCAATATATCGTAAAATATATGAAAAAACTAATTTTCAGTTTTTTAACGTTTACATTCAATCAAATTATATTCCTTTATATAAATTTATCTCCTATTTCCGATTATCATGACTTCTAATTCCATGTATCTAATTTATTTAAAAATAATCTCTAATTTAAAAACCCTCATAAATAAACTTAAAATAAAAATACGAAATAATATTCACCTTTCTTATTTGTCTTTCTTTAATATGCAACACTAAAGAATCTGACTTTCGGGTTTTCTAGAGTCTTCAAAATCTCTTTATGTCTTCATGTAAATTGTACCTCTAAAAAAGATACACGAAATAAGCTCAGGAATCACTAGAATCGGAATTAATATATCCGAGTTACGAATTTTCAAAACTAGGACTCAAAATTGTGACGAGAATCATGACAGGTTGCGGTTTTCAGCAATTAACTCATGAAGATGATGTCAAATAATTCCTCTTCCTCTTCATAATTGAAGGGGAAGAAAAAAAAAATGAAGAAACAGACTTTGAATTCACTCAATTCTGACATAAGATTAATTAATTATGATTTTTCTAATGAGTTGAAGTCGTATAAATATTCTACTTGAGAATTCAACTAATCAAATTAGAACATGATTAGAGTTACATCTCAACCCCTTAAATATAACAAGGAAACAAAGATGAATTACCTAAACCCTAATGGTCTCTTTAATTTTAATGAAATTAATTATTAAATTATCTATTAAAAGAATTTAGCTTTTAAAGCGAAATAAAAAATAGCAACTTACATTTTTCAATTCAATTAAGCTTTTAGGCAAAATAAAATTAATATTTAATTATTAACAAAAATATTTATAAATTTATCTAAAATTGTATCAGTTTTTGTTGTGATTGACTTGTACTTATGTAGGTCCGACCAATAGTCACTATAATATGGTAATTGGAGGTCTTGTTTATCTAATGAAATGAGTGGATGCCCCGTCAGCTCATGAACAAGCGGGAGTTGATGTCCGGCTCTCCCTTGAAAAAATAGGGGTTATTGCCCCCTGGAAGTCGAGCATAATATGTATTTAAGTTTGAAAATTTATTAGTAGATCGCTTTTTACTAATATATTAGGTCTCATGGGTTTAAGTCAGTTAGGGTTTTCTAGTTACTATTATAAAATATTATTTGATATATGGATCATTGTAGAGTGTGTGTAACTGAATATACCAGACACGCAAAACTAGCATAATTGATTAATTGAACCTGAATATATCTTATGTTATTTTTTTTCTATCTTTTTTTCTAATTTATGTGAGATTGTCTATTATTGGTTCTTAAATTCTATATGATCGAGTAATAAATTAGATCATCTTAATGATCATTTGATAAAACTAAGTAATTAAGATCTAAATGGTTAATACATTTTAATAAATTAGATCATCTGAATTAATGAAATAACAACTGAATCTAAAAAATAGTTTGATAACTAAAAAGTGTAAAACATCTGAATGATACTATTTTACTATTTTAACCCTCTGAGTTATTTAAAAAAAATATTTGAATGATCTTAAAATTTGAAATTAAAGGAGTACAATATTTATTGAGACTATTTTTGTCCATAAATTTTAAATAAACTATTAAGAGACAACTATGATGCCCCCAAATTCAGACACTCATATCTCGAATTTGGTTCGTCACGTATTATCTATAATAATAAATCAAAATCTCACACAACGGAAAATAAAATAATTTATATTGTCATAACATAATTATTCTCGTCCTAAGGTCTCAAACCGTTACTATAACATCTTAATTTAAACATAACTTATTACATCATAATAAATAAGTCTCCATACAACATAATAATAATAGATTCCTAGTACTAAGAAACCAAGCTATTCTGAAGCTTTATCTTTACCCTTGTCTTTGCTTGAGGGTTCACCACGTTCTGCCTTAACTGAAAGTTTTATGGAAAGTAAGGATAAGTAACAAATTTGCCCAACAAGTAATATCGCAATAAGGGTGAACAATTATAAAGTTCAAATCTCAAGGGTATGACATTGAATAATAGTTCAGGAATTATCAACAATTCTCAATAAAGGTCGCTATGGACTGAAAGATATCAGCAAGATTCAAAGAGTTAATCATGTCAAAGTTCAAGAATAATGAACACTGAGCAGTCACTAAGGATTAAGAACTCCTGCTAGTATTAACAGTATTACACTGAAAATTCAATAAAAATGAGTACAACAGGTGATCAGCCTAAGTACCCTACATTATGCATAACATTTAAACATGCTAGTATGTGCTCACGTCGATTCCCCGATAATTATATAATTTCCCATTCAATGAGGGTTGTTCATCTCAGTAGATTTACAAGAGTCCGCACCGAGTCAATTGGTTTGGATAACATTCTTACACACGATAATAGTCTAGCCGAATCAATGGCTTAGACAACTTTTATAATGCATTTAAGAACGATAAGTTCAATGCTTGCAACAACATCAAGATGTACAAATAATTTCTGAATAGTAATAGATATTTGCTCGAGATAAATATGGTTGATATGGCAACAATTCGGATTATACAATATATATATACAGTGTAAAGAATTAGGGAACTTGCATTTAATATGAAGATCAAATGAAGTTAGAGAACTTGCACAAAATCCAAAGTTGTGTAAGTTAGGGAACTTGCCACAAGCGTAGTTTACCAAATCAACACTTGAAATCCTATTGTAACGCAGTTATGTATACCACACATTTATTAGTTACTCAACTCTATAAGTTAAAAATCTCATACATGTTCGATCATATAATTTAATGACACACATTCATTATCATCTTAGCAAGGTAAATGTAATGTCACATTAGCATGCTATCACACCACTTAGCTCTTTAATCAAAATTTACTTAGCTCATAGAAAAGGATTAAGAAAGTATGTAAAACCTTTAGATTTTTGGTTTCTCATAGCTATTAGGTGCTAGAATTCTTTAAACAACATAGCAATTAGGTATTAGGACTGAAAACAGTATGCAATACATGTTACAACTTTTACAGATTACAAATAAACCATCAGACCAAACTGTAGGAGGTCGCAGCTACACTTCTGAAAGAGGCTTAGGGACGGTCTGTTGCTTGGCCCCCTCCCCTGCACTTTCCAGTGTAGAAGCTTTTTTCCTTCCTAGTCGATCTAATTCTAAGCATACATAGATATCGACACATAGCAGATACGCATGTTAAAGGGTCTTGCATGCTTTAAAGAATATCCTACGTTCAACTTTGAAATGTATGGTTCTAGTTTGAGATTTCAAATGAGTTAAGGCCAATTAGGGTCATGAATTCATAAGGACTACTATGTTTATCATGTATCCATGCAAGGAAATCATTAAATCAGTTAGTATGCATGCTCACAAGGGTTTTCATCGTATGCACATATTTAGTCTTGTTCATCCTTTGAAAACTTGTATAAAAACATGCTTAAATGAACTTATGTTATGTCATACTAGATGAATGCACATATAGGTCATGTTTAGTGTATTAGTATACATTCGTATACGTTCAGAATCTAACCAAGACAACGTTCATAATACTTAGCTTGCAAAATGTCCGAGTTCATCTTTAGAAATCATTTTAAACTAAGTTAAAGCAATTTAGTACATACAAAGCATCTTAGAATCATATTTCATGCATAGCTAGACCGTATACTTATGCTCACAAAATCAGAAATGAGACATTATTAATTTCATCAAGGTTCATTTCTAAAGCTCCAGGTCTTCTTTAGACAACACATACTAAAGCAAGATAAGGTAATCATGATGTATAAAGGGACCTAAGGTCATAAGTCAGGTCTATTTTCATGTATGTCTAAGTATTTTTAGCATGATAGAACTACCACATAACATCAGAAGTCCAAAACTCAAGATCGCCGCTGCAGGCCAAGAATCAAGCGCCGTGTTGAACCGCATAAGAGTGCAAATGCATACTACTACCCAAGTTAGTTCATGAAAGCCTCTACTTCGGCAGAGATAAAACAATTATCAGTTTTATCTATTCTAAGCATGCTCAAACTTGTTTTCAGAGATTCCATTCATCCACATAAACTCTATAAATACATTGACAACAATTTCCAAACTAAAATTCACAAGAATTGGTGAGAAAATCTATAATTTGTCTAGTTTGGAATTAAGAACATGAGCAAGGAATTTACCTTCTATGAAGCTTAGTAAGCTTAGTTCATTCCCTCTGCAATTCTAGACTCTTTCTTAATTAACAAGCAACCCAGACTCTCAATCTTGGAATTCAACATACAATTCATAGCAACGAAAAAATGAAAAATGGAGCTGCCTTTTATAGAACATTGGTTGTCTGGTTAATGGTTTTATATTAAGGTTGGAATCCATGGGGTAGAAGAAGAAGAAGACAATGGTTAAGGAAGAGTTGTACCACTCTCCTTAACCATTTTCATAACCATCATTGTAGGCGCCCCCAAAATAGGTATACATCACCCATTTTGAGTTGTCAATACATGGTACGAAACAACTATATCTTCTAGACAATATCTATACTCAAATAAATCCTCATCACATTTATTGATACATTATTTTACAAAATGGTGAGGACTACTAAACAACTCTCTCTGTAGAACCTTCATTCCATACCCCAGCTTGCATTTCGCCATATTCTCGCCTCACGAGAAAAATGGAACAAAAAGGAAAAAGGGTGAGCTCAACTAGCTCAAGAAAAGAATATTATGACTAAGATAATATACAACAAATTATCGTTAGTCTTCAACAGGGAAAAATCTAATAGAATACAATAGACAACAAATTTTAAATCAATATTCGCGTGATGAAATAATAATTCATTAGAAGAGTTAAGTAGAGAATGCAAACTACTATCTTCTATGTATGAATTTAATATGTTCCCACTTCCATTTCGAATCTCAAGTGGTTCTGACGCAACGGACCCTTAGGTACTAGATGTCCGCTTTTTACACGTTGAGAAGTTAAACACATCGAGATAAACTTTGCAATCTCTTCATATTGTTCCACCAAATGTATGTCAAGATCACGATACATTTTAGTACTTCCAGAGATGGATTGCAAATGGTGTATTGTGTGCCTCTATCATAATCTTGTACTTCAAATCGAGTCGTTAGGAACACAAAGTCTAGAGTGGACTCAAGTATTCCTTCTTCATCAATTCTCGCCCAAAATAGCTCCTTCTTGTACTTTCTTCTTCATACGCATTAGCTTTCAAGGTCAATTGGCTTGAAGCAACACTCGACATCATCGCACTTTCATCGTTCCTATGATCTTCTACTCAACGCCAGCGTCTACCTACCACGCTCGGCTTTACTGGATGGTATTGAATAGTGTGGTCGTAGTCTTTCAATAGTTCGAGCCAACGTCATTGCTTGTTGAGTTCTTTTTGAGTGAAGAAATATTTAAGGCTTTTATGGTCTGCGAATATATCTCCACTTTCCCCCATATAGATAGTGCCTCCATATCTTTAATACTGAGAGAACACATCCTAACCCTTTGCTCAAGCATCACGTAGATAAAAATCCATCCGAACCAGGATGGTATTGTTAGAACAGTGCCGAAATAAGTCTCCTCTTAAGCTCTTGGAAACTCTTCTCGCGATTCTTCGCTCCAAATGAATTTCATATCCTTTCGAGTTAATGAGTTAATGGAGTAGCGATTCGAGAAAACCCTTCCACGAATCTCCGATAATAACCAAATAAGCCCAAAAAGCTACGTCTTGATCACCGACTTGGTTTCTATGTTTCGACACTGACGTGCCCAAGAAATGCTACTTCCTCAAGCCGAACTTCGCATTTCTTCAATTTGGCATATGGTTTGTTTTCAAGGCCGAGCTTGGTGCTCAGATACTACTGACTTTTGGAATATATGAGGATGTCATCAATAAAGACAACAACGAATTGATCTATTCCTTGAATACTCGGTTCATCATATCCATGAAAGCCGAGGAGCATTAGTTAGTCAAGAAAGACATGACTAAGAATTCATAATGCCAATCTATTCCTTTGGAATATCCTCGGTTCTAATCTTGGTTGATGATATCCGATCGATTTTTGAAAAGAATTGTACCATCAAAAAGTCATCAATCTGAGGTGAGGATACCTATTCTTGATGGTGACATTAGTTAGTCCGAACTCCATTTCTTCTTTAAGAATTCATAACCCCATACCGAATTTTCAGATAATATCCTCGCCTTTAATCCTCGAAGTTCAATAGGAGCCATTCTTGGGCTTTACCGATGATATCCATAAAGAATTCAACTTCACGTTAAGATCTTGAAAAACGTCGTTTTTGAAAAGAATCGCGTCTTCAAAATCGGCGTGTCAAGTCATCAATACGAGGTAGAGGATACCTATTCTTGATGGTGACATGGTTCAATTCCCGATAGTCAATAAGAGCACCCCAAGGAGATGTACTTAGACGAATGAAACCGATGTCCAATAATTCCTGTCAGTTGGACCTTTAACTCCACGAAGTTCAATAGGAGCCATTCGATATGGGTTTTAGAAATGGGCTTTGTACGGTGTTCAAGATCAATAAAGAATTCAACTTCACGCTCTAAGGGGTAGATCGGAAGTTCTTCTGAAAACGAAAGGAAAGTCAATAAACAACAGAATATTATTCAAATTTGGCGTGTCTTTATTCAAATCCATAACATGGGCTAAGAAAGCTTGACATCCGCTTTTCAATAAACTAATAGCTTTATGATTAGATATGACAATGATTGATTTTAATGGTTTAGTTGTTTGAATTCATACAACAGTCAAGGTTAGGAATATGAAAACTAACAACCTTACGAAAACAATCAATTTTGGCATGATGAGTAGTAGTTAGCCAATCAATCCCTAAAATCACATCAAAAGCAAGTATCTTTAAAGAGATAAGGTCAACGGTAAAGGTAATGGTGCCAACTTGAATCAAACAAGATTTATAAACAAAGGATGTGATGAAAGTTTCTCCTAACGAGTTTCCACAGATAGGTCAAAGTCTAATTTCTCCTGAGTCAAGTTTAAACGTTGAGCACAAGCGGGAGAGATAAATGAATGGGTAGCACCAAGATCAAGTAAGGTATAAACTTAGCGCAGAATTTATAAATAGCTTACCCGTCATTTGGGTTCCTTCGCATTATGACCGGTGATCACAACAAAACTCTTCCCGAATCGTTGACTTTGACTTTTCTTCGGCCGATCTTTTTGAGTCACCGCCTTCATTGAACTAGGTTTCGCTACTGCATAATCTCGAGCGATATATCCTTCCTTTCCATAATTATAGCATACCTTGAATGTTGTGGGCGGTTGGTGATATGTCCTCTTTTTCCGCATTTGTAACATATGACCGGGGTGGTCGTTCTTCCTCCCTTAGAACTTGTTAAATCTCCTCTTTTAAAATCTCCTCCCCACTCGCTTCTTCTATTTTCATAGCTGATTACCACCAGAGTGGTTACCATTTTTGTCTGTCTGTTTTCTTTCTCCGCCGGTTATCATTATTCTGCTGATCGCTATCTCTGGTACGATCCTGGTTGGGTCCTCAAATACTGGCCAAGTACTCGTTATCTCGCTCTAATAATTGAGCCTCATTTACAACATCTGAATAGAGAGAAAATTTATGAGAAATGAGATCTTGGCGTATCTTAGGGTTTCAAACCTCTAAGAAACATCCAAGCGTCATCGTTCCTCATTCTCCACCAAATGAGGTGCAAACACGGATAACTCTGCAAACTTTGCCTTGTCTTTGAGACACCGCATGTTGTTCTCGCTCCAGCTTTAATAAACTCCACTTCCTTCATACGACGCAACACTTTCGTGAAAGTATTTGTCATTAAATAGTTGGATGGGTACACTTCACGCAGACTCCCACCCGGAGATGCCTTTCCATCGCCACGAACATAAAGGTGGCGAATGGAACCTTCGTTCCTCCGTGGTGCATCCCAAGACATCGAATATCTTGGTAATTTGCTTGACCCATGTTTCCGCCATAATCGGATCTAGCTTTCCTTTAAATTCGTGGTCCCAACTCTTTGAAGCGCTTGTTTGTGACAACCCGTGAATTGCTATCATTTCCTCCTCGTATTTTGAACACGAGTCTCCCTCGTGCGATTTTGCATGAACTGCAAAAAACTTCTAAACATCCCTCGTTCATCATCTCGCTTTCAATGGTGTTGTTCATGTAGAAGGAACATTGCCGACTGTTACGCCACGTTCTCTCTCGTTGGTGAGTACAAGCGTCTCCACGGTCTCATTTCCATTGTTAATATTCTCATTGACATTCTCAAATATCGTCATAAAACAAGGGTTATCTTTGAAGCAACTAACAAATAAGCTTAGGTAGGACACACCTAGCGAAGGATTTACTCGTCTCTCCCTCCTAGTTCTATTCCCCGATCTCCGCCAGAGATCATATCCTAAAGCTCGATACCAATCTGTGGCGCCCCCCAAAATAGGTATACATCACCCATTTTGAGTTGTCAATACATAGTACGTAAACAACTACAACTTTATTATTACAACAAAGAAAAGCGTGAGTTTAAATACAAATATTATCTTCAGACAATATCTATACTCAAATAAATCTTCATCACATTTATTGATACATTATTTTACAAAAATGGTGAGGACTACTAAACAACTCTCTCTAGAACCTTCATTCCATACCCAGGCTTCGTACTCGCTATATTCTCCTCTCCCGAGAAAAATGGAACAAAAAAGGAAAAAGGGTGAGCTCAACTAGCTCGATAAAGAATATTATGACTAAGATAATATACAACAAATTATCGTTAGTCTTCGGAAAAATCTAATAGAATCTGAATAGACAACAAATTTTAAATCAATATTCGCAGCTGAAATAATAATTCATTAGAAGAGTTAAGTAGAGAATGCAAACTACTATCTTCTATGTATGAATTTAAAAGTTCATCGTCTATCTTTTATCCTGTAACATCAATCAATATACATCCGAATCAAATATTCATCTTTGCACTACTGTGCCAAAGATATTCATCGATTAATCATGTTCATTTAAACACTGTTCATCTTTGTACTACGGGCGAAAGATATTAATCGATCGGTTATGTTCATCTCAACACTGCTCATCTTTTGCACTACTGCCAAAGATATTCTTGAGAATCATTCATCTTTGCACTACGGGCGAATATTCAAAGATATTCAATAATATCATCATTTAAGGCCGAGGATGATGAAAAATATTTTTTAAGAAACGAATCCAAAGAAACAAAATGACAAGGATTAAGGATTAAGGATTAGTACTTTGTTTTTATCCATGTTCAAAATACCTCAAAAATAATCATAGTGGTGTATTTTTATGATTGAATAGTCTGCAGTATCGTGAATAGTGCCATATATCGTGAATAGTAACTCAGACACCAAAAGATAGAAATTCCACAAAAAACATCTTCACGCTTCGTGAATAGTACTCGTGAATAAGAACTTTCGTGAATAAGAACTCATGAATAGTAACTCGTGAATAATGAACTCATGAATAGTAACCCAAACATGAAAAAGTTCCAAATTTGATAAAAGTTCCAACCAATATTTCAAAGATAATGATATTGAAGAAATAATATCATTTGAGAAGAAAATAATATCCCTTACCTCGAAAGATCGATCATTCTAAAGTGAAACAGGATATAAGGCTACGACTTGAACTTGCACCCGTGATAGCAATACTCAAACTATACTCAAAATACTCACAAGAATACGCTCGATAATATAGAGAGAAAACTTCAGCTTAAATGTGATTTTCAATTCTAACCTAAGCACCCTATTTATAGGAAAATCTTTAACACCAAAAAGTAGAAAATTTATTAAAATATTAATATATATATATATATAATCTTCACGCACACCTTTGAATCTGAAATTCAGCAATTGAACACATGCCTCACACATGCAAAAAACGTTTTTGTAAAAAAATATTTAAAACTTCAAAAATTAATTATTTTGGAGCTTGAACTTCAATAATTCATAATAAATAGCCCTTTTATCATGTAGTTTTTATTTAATTTTCTACAACTTTGGTTTTTCCAAATTCCAAATAGAAATTGACCAAAATTCACAAACAAGCGATTTTACAAGAAATTTTAAATGTACTATGTTTAACATGTTTTAAACTTTATTACAACAAAAATACTCTTCTCCTCATATACTCATATATCCCATATCACCATTATTATATTATTAAAATATAATAATATATTTAAATGAATTATTTTATCGGATAAAATTTCAATTTTCAACAATTACATTAAAATTTTTCTCCATCTATATCCACATAAAATCAATATTTTCCTCATCATATGAATCAATAATTAATTATATTTATTGCTCGATAATGAAAAATACTTGTGTAATATATAAAATATCAACGCAGCAATTATTAACTCGATAAAATAAAATCTTTGAAGAATTCAGAACCATTATTGAGTAGTGCCTTCAATAATTGGTGCAATACCGCGTGCTCTTGTCTGATATGTTAATTGGTAATAACTACGTCGTTATTTTTAAACAACCTATATTTGTCATTTTTTCTTCATCCAATCGCTCTTTACATGGGGCCCACATACATTGGTCGCATACATTGGGCATCCTCAATCATAAATCTAATATTTTATTTCAAAATAATAAATAGAGGAAAATAAATTTCATTTATTAATAAGTTGAGGTCTTCACAATCATCACCTGTAGTTAGATATTATTAACTCTGATATTCTCCATAAATATTATTGGATGAATTACATATACTATTACATTTTGAAAAAACTAATTATAATAATAGTGTACTTACATAAAATATTTACAATAATTAATACAATTTCATATTTATTTATAATATTAGTGCAATTAGGATTCCTTAATTTAGAGAATTAGAATGCAATTAAGATTCCTTAATTTAGGGATTAGTTATCCCCATGACTTCTTTTCTCTCTCCTCATCTAGAACAACTGCATACTAATTACAAGAACGTAACAACATCCACGCCCTCCTCCTCCACCCCCCCTCCTCATCCACGCCTCCGCCTCCCTCCTCGATGATCGACTGAAATAATCAATTGCTTCTCCGTAATTGCAGATTCTGCACTCCAAACACCTCGATTTCTGTGCCTAATCAAGGAATCCGTACATCTAATCATCCCTTTCTTCCTTATTGCTTAGTATTTAAGCCCAAATTTGAGACGACCATATTGATCTGCATTGATGACCTTAAAGATCAAGTATCGCTTTTATTTCTCCATTTTTCCGGTTGTTGTTCGGGTATGATGCAACATAGGTCTACCATGGCCAACAAAATTTATATTGCTCTGAGGCTTATTAATATTACTACTATTTGCTTCTCCACCCTTTCTATTCATTTGGTATCCCCAGCAAAGCCTGAGGGTTCTGAAAGCTACAAGCAGTGTCATCGTTCATGAAATTATTTTTTATGAATATTTGGTTACCCATAAAAATTAAAATTGTTACCTTTGTACGAAGGTTTGGCTACCAACAACACCATATTCGTAATAATTTTATTTTTAAAATGTTATTTATAAGTTGGTAGCCAAACCTTCATAAAAAGGTAACCAATTCAGTTCTATTGGGTTACCAATTAATTATAAAAAAAATTTAAGAACAGTTTCCAAGTGTTACATGCAGATGGTATCCGAAATGCCATGTCTAAGTTTCCATTTATGTAGCTGTTAGTTACTTATTAATAACCTTTTAAAAATAAAATTATTTTGAATATGGTGCAGTTGGTAGCCAAACCTTTATACAAAGGTAACTATTTTAGTTTTTGTGGGTAACCATATATTCATAAAAAAAATTTGTTCGTAATTTCTTCTTTGTTCGGCTACTCCGAATTCGTTTTGGATCTGTTCTTGCTGGTTTGGTAACTCTGACTTCTTCTACTTCTTCGATTTATTTTGGTAACTCTGATTTCTTCTTCTTCTTCTTCTTTGATTTGTTTTGTTTTGGTTGTTCGTGATTTCCTATTTGTTCGGCTACTCCGAATTCGTTTTGGATATGTTCTGGCTGGTTTGGTAACTCTGATTTTTTTCTTTTTCGATTTGTTTTGGTTGTTCGTGATTTCCTCTTTGTTTTGTTTGTTCGTGATTTACTCTTTGTTTTGTTTTCGATTTGTTTGGTAACTTTGAATATTTGAATTTGAATTATTATTTTGAACTTGAATTTATTTTTGTTGTTAGATCCAAGATATTTGAATTTGAATTATTATTTATGGCAGTTATTTCTCCTTGATTTTAGGTTTCCTTATTATTATGAATTGAATCCTATACTAATTAATTTCCTAAATTAAGAAATCCTAATTGCACTAATATTGTAAATAAATATAGGAAAGTTATTATTTTTGTAATTATTTTGGTGATGCACTAATAGTGTAATTACTTACTAAATATTGTATATTATTGTAAAAGACCAAATATTATTTGTACACATACTTCAATATTATAACAATATTCAATATTAAATGTCTATTGTTCTAACATTCAATTTCTTTCCTAATTTCTAAGGTGCACTGGTTAATTAATTCTTTCTGTATTAAAATATCACACATGATTCTATTTTGCTACTTAGTACTTCATACCATTAAGTTTACTCTTATCATATGATTTCAATAATGTCAACATTACAATAATGTTCCATACCATATCCACAAAGAATAACCAACTTTCAAAATATGGCCATCAAGGCATAATTTGCGCCAATTTTATCTTCTGAAAAGAAGCGCGGTTTGAGGCGATCCTCGTAGTGTCAAACTAGTTTAGCTAAATGTCAGTTCTAACCTCTACCCTCATTCCAGTTTCACATAGCATGAATTAAATCCTAAATTGATAATGCCACTAACATCCTATTCATTTTTCATGCATGGAGTTACTTTATCATTCAATTATATACAATTACTCATAATAAATATTAATTAATCTTTCTCTTATTAAACAGTTCCTCTATTAATTCACTTAGTGAATCTCTTAGTCCTTCATTGTGCCACACTAGGCAATTCTTATAAACTTTACGTTAAACTCTTCACTAATCTTACCACATTACCTTATTGTCATATAGCTCTCAACACTTAACTTAATTGAATAGAGTTTCTATAACTCACGCCACAACAATATTTAATTATATTCAAATAAATATTTGACTTTTATTAATATATTTATTAATAATATTCAGAAATTCTCGGGTATTACAACAACTCTTAATAGTTAAGTTTTGAGTTTCTGTCTTAACGATTAAGAGGCAAAAAAATTTTATCAAACAAGATTTGCCTCTGACCGAATCAAAGGCAGGTGAATTAAGATGTATTCAAACACAAACAAACACCACTTAAGTAATTAGACTTTGGTTATTAGCTAGAGACATGTACACTTTTATGTTGCGTACAAATGTCAAGAATTTGATACCATACTTGGCTTTTATTATATAAATTATATTTAATCTCACAAAAGATAAAAAGATATCCCCATCTAATTTTAATTATTATTTTCCTAAAGTTTTAATTATTTATTTTTACGAACTTTTATAAATTTCTATTAATTGTTTATTATAAGAGATTTTTGGTCTTTTGTTATGTTTTTTACCGTCTTTACCCTCGATATGCCTTTAAAACATGATAAACATTTGATGAAATTAGACAAAAGTCATTGGAGGAACATGATTACAACAAATTAGTTTAGCGAGATACTAATGTGTCATTTTTGTTAACATAAAGGACCAACTGACAAAATACTGAACAAGCCCTCAACCATAAATATCAACAATAATATAATCTTTAAAGTTTGAATAAAATATATATGAATCAACATAATTAACGAAACAAACAGAAGGTTGAATCAAAGTGGGTAATTGGTTATTTCATATATACCGAGCTTAGAACAAAACACAAATATATCTTTCCACACAGGCAAATTAAAATAATGTCACATGGACAAATCACGCATTGGATCGTGAATCTAAATGAATGCAAATTGAAAGGTGTATCTAGCACAAACATCACCAATTTGGGTCAACCCATATGCATCCCTAACAAACATATCAAATAGTCAAAGCTCACACACACCTAGAGTAAGCATACAAAAGGATACACCGTGGACTGATCACATCGTCATGAAAAGTGTCATGCCCTGGTGCTAAGAAAACATGCATCTAGTACCCCCACATGTGATTTTAGCTGAGGTATACTCTATCTCTTATTCTACAAAGATATGATGTCACAACATATGCGACATAATACTAACAAAAATGTTCTAAACATACATGTTGAACCAAAACAAATCATAACCACAATGTTTCCAAAAGAATGTAACAACATGTACCGCCCTACAAAGAACAATAAAGTTCTATGCATAAAAAATAAATTCAAAAGATCACAAAATATGAAGTTCGAAACATCTAGACCAAACCAAAACAAAATAAGAATTTGATTAGAAACGAAACAATTAACCAAGAACCCCAAATTCCGAACGATTAGCAGTACAAACAAATCAACATAATGATAGTATCGCTAAAGAAATATATAATATTTTCTAATTATAATAAAAGAAAAGTTTAAATAATAGAATAAATGTGACGCCCCAAAAATTGGTATACATCACCCATCTTGAGTGCGCCAAATACATGGAACAAAATTCAAATACAACTTAATAATACAGTTGTCGTGTAAAATACGACAAAACATAAACTGAGAGTTTTAATAAGAATATTGTCATCTAGACAATATCCACACTCAAAGGAGTCCTCATTACATTTATTGTCACACTATTTAACAAAATAGTGAGGACTACTAATCTATCATCTAGACCACACTCGCTTCCCCGACTAGTCCCTTTCACGCTTCTCATTTCCTCAAGAGAACAAAGTGAAAGAAAGGATGAGCTCAACTAGCCCAAGAAGAAATATTATGACTAAGATAATACGTATATAAATTATCATTAGTCTTCAACAATGTTAAACTGATAAAATACAATAAACATCAAGTTTAACTACAGCGGAACAAGCAATCCATTAAAAGAGTCAAGTAGAGAATACAATCTACTATCTTTTATGATTTAAAAAGGTTTTTCATCACTTTTATCGCTGGGACTCAGCTTAATATATAATCCACATCATCCCTGCACTATGGCCAAGGATATTCATTAGTATCATAACCACAAATTATCCATGCACTACGGGCTAAGGATATTTGTGTATTCATCAATGGTCATGATCATGCCAACAACTGTCCATCAATGCACTACGGGCCAATGAGGACTTTTACCACATCATTTGTAACATTACGGTCATGATTATACTGAATAATCCCTGGTCATAATCATACCAAGTCCATCTATGCACTATAGGCCACAGATGACTTTCAACATAATATAAACATGAGGATGATGACAATGATATAAGAATTCAATAAAACAAGTTCAATAATTAATTTATCCAGGAACCAATAACGTCCAAATTGTCAACATGATACTACTTTATGGGGTAAAACTCAAGAATGCTCAGAAGAATATTTCCATGAAAAGATATTGGATGAAGCGCAAATATCAAGGATATTCCACTAATTTCATAGAGTATAGAAGTCAAAACTTTAACCAACTGAGTATAATAAAAAATGGAATAATAAAAGAAATCTCCAGGCATGCGATAGACCACACAGACAGGTTATTCTAATAGAATAATAAATAACAGAACCAGATCATGCATAAACGCACAAACATGATATTCCAACAGAATAATAAATAACCGAACTAGTCAAAGTAAATTTGCATCATCGACGTATATTTCCAATAGAATAATAAATAACGGAACCGAATTCATGCGTAAATGCACGTACATGATGTTCCAAATGTAATTATAAAGAATGGAATAACAGAAGAATTTTACCGTGTATGCGGTATTTCAGCATAGACGGTTTATTCACACATAATAATAAAGAATGGAATAATGTAAGAATTTCACCAAGTATAGGGTAGATCATGATACAAAAGTTATTCCAATGAAATAATAAAGAATGGAATAATGTAAGTTCTCTTCATGAATATAAAAGAAATAATACCCTTTACCTTAGAGCAAATCGGATATAAGAGTAGTGAAGTAACAGAATACTTTTCTTCTTTCTCTCTATAGTTTCTCTCTCTAGAGTTGGAGTGAATTCGTAAGAAATAATGAAGGAATGAGCTTCTATTTATAGGAGAATGGACTGAATAGTAACTAATTCTTGGACGGTCCAGATTGGTTTACTATAAAATATTGTAATAAAACAAAATCTTTTAAATAAAATATAATATATTCTATTTATAATCTAATAAAATGAATAACTTTATAAAAGTATTTTATTTTATATAAAAAGATTTTACTATGCAAACACTATATAGACACTATGCAAACACTATGCATAATAAAATATAATATTTTCTATTTATAGTCTAATAAAACGAATAACTTTATAAAAGTATTCTGTTTTATATAAAAAGCTTTTTTTATTACATTAATAATACTAATAAAACAAAAATTCATCATCATTATTATAATTCGCACTATTAATCGACCAGGTCATTCCCAGGAAAGAGGGGGCTTTCCAATAAGGATTTCTCCCTATTGGCGCGTAATTAGGTGACCAAACCTCTCCTTGGAAGAACTTCTAGACATCGTTAATATTGCAAATAATAATATTAATAACTTCGTCGTCTCAATTATTGATTTAATAATATATAAAATATCGACAATAATTGAATCAATTAACGTGAGATACTATGCAATAATTACTGAAACAATAATTGAACAAAACTGAGTGTCTTCTCACGTAAGTATCAATAATCAATACCGTGTGCTACTATGCAACCACGCGTATTCCTTTACTTTTAACATCGGGTGTTTCAACAGTTAATGATAAAACTTCCGCCGTTATTTTCATAAAATATTTTTGTCATTTTCTCAATCCGATAATAATTTCGTTGTGGGGTCCACCAATGATTGTTCAAATTGCATTTAATATTCCCTTTTGAAAAGAATATTCCCACCCAATCGAATATTATATAACAACTTACGTGATTTTGCAAAATTTATAAATATTACCCACAACTATAACATTATATCAAATTCATTCCATAATATTCAAAATAATAATTATAGAAAATTCATCTTTATTCATAAAAGTTGGGGTCTTACAATCTCCCCTTCTTATGAAATTTCGCCCTCAAAATTAGGGTACGTACCTGGTATGTCGAAGAGGTAAGGATACATTGATTTCATTTTAGATTCTAACTCCCAGGTCATTTCCTCAACATCGTGGTTTCTCCATAAAACTTTGACTTGAGGTATAACCTTGGGCGCGTAGAATATATTCCTTCTTATCCAAGATTTGAATAGGAACCTCTTCATACGTTAAATCTTCCGCTATTTCGTCTGGTTCTAACTCAATAATGTGGTTCGGGTCTTCCGCATATTTACGTAACATGGATATATGAAAAACGTTATGAATACGAGACATACTTGGCGGTAAAGCGAGTCTATAGGCTACAGTCCCTACTCGATCGAGGATTAAAAATGGGCCAATGAATCGAGGATTGAGCTTTTCTCTCTTTCCAAATCTCGTAACTCCTTTCCATGGAGCAACACGTAACAACACATGATCTCTAATATCGAATTCCACGTCCTTTCGATGAAGATCAGCATAACTCTTTTGTCGATCTTGTGAGGTTTTTGTACGTAGCCGGATCGTTTGTATCTTTTCCTTAGTCATACGTACTAACTCCGGTCCCAACAACGTTGCTTCACCCACCTCATCCCAGCATATGGAGAATGACACTTTCTTCCATACAATGCTTCGAATGGAGCCATGCCAATACTTCCTTGATAACTGTTGTTGTAGGAAAACTCCACCAATGGTAAGAACTTGTCCCAACTTCCCTTGAAGTCAGGGACACAGAGTCTCAATAAATCTTCAAGAGTTTGAATAGTCCTCTCTGATTTTTCGTCTGTCTGAGGATAATATGCCGAACTAAATCGTAAATCCGTGCCCATAGCTTTTTATAAACTAACCCAAAATCGTGAAGTGAATCTTGGGTCTCGATCAGAAACTATGGATACTGGCATACCATGCAGTCTTACAATCTCATTTATGTACATACGAAAAGACGTTCAAGTGTATAAGTTTCTCGTATTGGTAAGAAATGAGCGACTTGGTCAATCTATCAACAATGACCCAAATCAGATCTATGCCTTGAGAAACCTTGGGAAGACCAAGAATTAAATCCATGGTAATGTGCTCCCACTTCCATTCTGGAATTTCAAGTGGTTGCAATGGACCTTTTGGTACTTGATGTTTCGCCTTGACTCGTTGACAAGTTAGACACCTTGAGATAAATAGCGTTATCTCTCTCTTCATATTATTCCACCAAAATGTATGTCGAAGATCACGATACATTTTGGTACTCCCAGGATTGATTGCAAACGGTGTGTTGTGCGCCTCCATCATGATTTAATACTTTAACTCAGGGTCATTAGGAACACAAAGTCTGGACTTCCGGCATAGCCCCTTCTTGTATTTTCTTCCTCATACGCATCAGCTATAGGTCTGTAGCTTGAGCAACTTTAACTTTATCGATTAAAGTCTGTTCTACTCATATATTCGCCATCATCACATGGGTCCCTGGAGTCTTTATCTCTATCTCCATCCTTTGCAAGTCATACAAAATGGGCCTTTGCGTTGACAATATCGCTTTTCGTCCCGCATATGATCTTCTACTCAATGCGCCAACTACTCACGTTCGCTTTTCCGTGATGGTATGGGATGGTATGATCATAATCTTTCAACAGCTCAAGCCAATGTCATTGTAGCATGTTGAGTTCCTTTTGAGTGAATAAATATTTGAGGCTTTTATGATCCGTAAAGATCTCCACTTTTCCCCATACAAGTAATGCCTCCAAATTTTAAGTGCGAAGACAACAAATGCCAACTCTAGATCATGAGTGGGATAATTCCTCTCATATTCTTTGAGTTGTTGAGAGACATAAAGCTATGACTTTCCCATGTTGCATGAGAACACATCCTAACCCTTTGCACAAAGCATCACTCAGTAGATGATTTAATCCTCCGAGCCGATGGTATTGTCGTAACAAAATTGAAATAAGTCTTCTCTTGAGTTCTTGAAAACTCTTCTCACATTCCTCACTCCAACTGAATTTTGTATCTTTTCGAGTCAGCTGAGTTAATAGAGTAGTGATTCAAGAAAACCCTTTTACGAATCTCCGATAATAACCAGCTAAGCCGAGAAAGTTACATAGTTCTATCCATCGATTTAGGTTGTTCTCGACTTTGAATAGCTTCAATCTTTCTTTGGTCAACAGATATTCCATGACTTGATACCACGTGCCCAAGGAATGCTACTTCCTCAAGCCAGAACTCACATTTCTTCAACTTGGCATAAAGCTTGTTTTCACGAAGCTTTTAAAGTATCAGCCTCAAGTGTTGCTCATGATCTTCACGGCTTTTGGAATAAATAAGGATGTCATCAATAAAGACGACCACAAAGTGATCCAAATATTACTTGAATACTCGGTTCATCATATCCATGAAGGCAGCAGGAGCATTAGTCAATCCAAAAGACATGACTAGGAATTCATAATGCCCGTCTCGAGTTACGAAAATCGTCTTTGGAATGTCATCGGTTCTAATCTTCAATTGGTGATATCCGGAATGAAGGTCAATCTTTGAAAAGAATTTGGCGCCTTGTAACTGGTCAAACAGGTCATCAATACGTGGCAATGGGTACCTATTTTTAATGGTGACATGATTCAACTCCCGATAATCAATACAAAGTCGCATACTCCCATCTTTCTTCTTCATGAATAGAACAGGAGCTCCCCAAGGAGAAGTACTAGGACGAATGAAACCGATGTCTAACAATTCCTGCAGTTCGGTCTTTAACTCTTGAAGTTCAATAGGAGCCATTCGATATGGGGCTTTGAAAAATGTTTTGTCTGGGGGTTCAAGGTCGATACAAAATTCAATTTCACGCTCTGGGGGTAGTCTAGAAGTTCTTCGTGGTATAATACGTCGAAATTTTTTAACAATAGAAATATCATTCAAAACTGACGTATTTTTGTTTTGATCTATGACATGAGCTAAGAAAGCTTGACATCCATTTTTTAATAAACGAATAGCTTTATGGCTTGAGATGACAGTGATTGATTTTAATGGTTTGGTTGCTTGAATTCGTATAATAGGTTGGTTAGGAATATGAAATCTAACAACCTTACGAAAATAATTAATTTTTGCATGATGAGTAGTTAACCAATCAATCCCTAGAATTACGTCAAATGAAAGTAGTTTCAATGAAATAAGATCGACAGGTAATGTGAGGGTACCGATTTGAACCAAACAAGACTTATAAACAGTGGATGTAATGAAGGTTTCTCCCAATGGAGTTTCAATAGATAAGTCAAAGTCTAATTTCTCCGGAGTCAAATTTAAACGTTGAGCGCAAGTAGGAGAAATAAAAAAATGGGTAGAACCGGTATCAAATAAGGTATATACTTCGCTAGAGTTTATGATAAGCTTACCCGTGATGACCTCGTTCGGGTTCCTTGCTTTCTGGGAGGTCACGACAAACGCTCTCCCTTGCACTACTGGTTTTGACTTTTCTGGGACGTTCTTTGGTGCCTCCATCCCAGCTGGACTTGTCTTCGGTGAATGACAAAATCGGGCTAGGTGACCTTCTTTTCCATAATTATAACATATTTGGAGGGCATCGCGCAATTTGGACTGATGTGTCCCTCCCCTCCACATTTAAAGCATATGATATGTGGTCGTTCTCTTTCCTTAACGACAGGTGCTGATGCTGACGTCTTTCCATCATTGTTAAATCTCCACTTCTTGAAATGTCCATTCTTATTATTTTGGCCATGATTACCACCGAAGTGGTTACCATTTCTGGCATGTTGATTCTCTCCACGCTTATTGTCACCGCTTCGATGACTGTTTTCACTGGTATTATTATTTTGCCGATGCTCTCTTTTGGTTGGGTTGACTCATTATCGCTCTAATAATTGAGCCCTATTAACAACATCTTCTGAATACAAAAACATTTTATGAGAGATAAGATATTGACGTATCTCGGGTTTCAAACCTCTTAGAAACATTCGCGTCATTCTCTCCTCATTATCAACCAAATGGGACGCAAACAAGGACAACTCGGCAAACTTGGCTTCGTACTGCAACACGATCATGTTGTTTTGCTCCAGCTTGATGAACTCTACCTCTTTCATATGATTAATACTTTCGAAAAAGTACTTTTCATTGAACAATTCTTGGAACTTCTCCCAAGTCATCTTAAGTGCGGCAGGTTGAGTACGTTTTACAGATTCCCACTAGTAATCTGCCTCTGCACGCAACATGAAGGTGGAAAAGGGAACCTTTTGCTCCTCGGAGCATCCCAAGACATCAAATATCTTGCAGATCTGCTTTATCCACATCTCCGCCTTAAGTGGTTTTAGCTCTCCAAAAAACACCATAGTGGTCCTAGTTCCTTGAACTGCTTAGCGGTGACCGTCCGAGAGTTGCCAGTGTTTCCACCTACATTTTGTACAGGAGCCACTCTTGCCTGATGTTGCATGAATTGCATAAAGCCTCTGAACATTTCATCATTCATCATCTGGTCAGTGTTGTTGTTTGCCTGAGGATTGTCGCCTTCCTGATGCACAATATCCTGATTATTGATCTGTGGAGACTCAATGGTCTCTTGTGCTCCATTGCTAATCTCAATATTCTCATATGCCATTTTCAAATACTGCCACAAAACAAAGGTTAATTGACATGCAATATATTATCCCTACACTCTGACCGACCAATTAATGCCAAATAAACTTAGGTAGGTCATATTAGCGAAGGAATTCCCCGTCTCTCCCCTCATAGTTCTTGTCTCACATCTCGGCCAGAGATCATATCCCTAAGCTTTGATACCAACTGTGACGCCCCCAAAATTGGTATACATCACCCATCTTGAGTCGCCAAATACATGGTACAAAAAATTCAAATACAACTTAATAATACAAATTGTCGTGTAAAATACGACAAAACATAAACTAAGAGTTTTCCAGAATATTGTCATCTAGACATAATATCCATACTCAAAGGAGTCCTCATTACATTTATTGTCACACTATTTAACAAAATAGTGAGGACTACTAATCTATCATCCGGACCGTCACTCGCTCCCCGACTAGTCCCGCCTTTCGCTCTCTCATTTCACTCAAGAGAACAAAGAAAGAAAGGGTGAGCTCAACTAGCCCAAGAAGAAATATTATGACTAAGATAATGCGTAATAAATTATCATTAGTCTTCAATAATGTTAAACTGATAAAATACAATAGACATCAAGTTTAACTGCAGCGGAACAAGCAATCCATTAAAAGAGTCAAGTAGAGAATAAAATCTACTATCTTGTATGATTTAAAAAGGTTTTTCATTACTTTTATTGTGACGACCCCAAAATAGGTCCATTCCATCCAACCCATTCTGAGTCGCCAAATATATGGTACAGAAATAACTACAACTTTATTATTACAACAGTAAAACTGTGAGTTTGAATACAAATATTATCTTCCAGACAATATCTATACTCAAATAAATCCTCATCACATTTATTGATACATTATTTTACAAAATGGTGAGGACTACTAAACAATCCTTTCTAAAACCTCATTCCATACCCCGACTAATTACTCGCTATATTCTCACCTCCCGAGAAAATGGAACAAAAAGGAAAAAGGTGAGCTCAACTAGCCCAAAAGAATATTATGACTAAGATAATATACAACAAATTATCGTTAGTCTCCAACAGGAAAAATCGATAGAATACAATAGACAACAAGTTTCAGATCAATATTCGCAATGAAATAATAATTCATAAAGAGTTACGTAGAGAATGAAATCTACTATAATCTATGAATTTAATAGGTCCATCATCAATATTTTATCCTCGTAACATCAATCAATATTCATCTCAAATCAAATATTCATCTTTGCACTACTGAGCCAAAGATATTCATCAATCCATTATGTTCATCTCAACACTGCTCATCTTTGCACTAAAGGCCAAAGATATTCATCGATCGATCATGTTCATTTAAACACTGCTCATCTTTGCACTAACGAGCCAAAGATATTCTTCAGAAAATCATTCATCTTTGCACTACTGAGCCAAAGATATTCTTCAGAAATCATTCATCTTTGCACTACTGTGCCAAAGATATTCAATAATATCATCATTTAAGACCGAGGATGATGAAAATACTTTTAAAGAACGAATCCAAAGAAACAAAATGACAAGGATTAAGGATTAAGGATTTGTACTTTGTTTTATCCATGTCCAACAATACCTCAAAAATAATCATAGTGGTGTAAAATTCAAGAATGATCAAAACATGGATACAATCAAAGCTAGTATCCGAAATAGATATTTTGGACGAAAAGAAGAAATTTTATTTTTCTATGAATAGTGCAGATATCGTGAATAGTGTCAGATATCGTGAATAAAGGTAAGTATACGTGAATAGTAACTCAGAGCACCAAAAGATAGAAATTCCACAAAAAACATTTTCACGCTTCATGAATAGTACTCGTGAATAAGAACTCGTGAATAGTAACTCATGAATAGTAACTCGTGAATAATAGTAACTCATGAATAGTAACCCCGACATGAAAAAGTTCCAAATTTGATAAAAACTTCAGATCAACATTTCAAAGATAATGATATTGAAGAAATAATATCATTACGAAAAAAATAATATCCCTTACCTCAAAGAATCGAGATTTCTAAGGAAAGGTCGAAAGTGATCTTTGAATGAAACTTGTATCTTCAACAAAGAACTCTCAAAGTATCTAAATACTCACAAAATACGCTCAATAATATAGAGAGAGAGAGAGAAAACTTTGTTTCGTGTGATTTTCAATTCTAACTTAGCTCTCTATTTATAGGAAAATGTTAAGACGCTCAAGGCAGACTTCACTACGATGGCTTTACCTCTACTACTATTGCCACCCACCACATTTGAAATAAAATTCAGCACATTTTTTCACCAACCAAAAGTGGGGCCCACCAATTCTAGAATTTTCCACCAAAATCATTTATAACCTAATTTCCTAATCGGTCACCTCTTAAAATTCATAATAAATTATACGCTCATCTTTAATTGGTTCAAAATTTGTGGACATATACTCAACTTATATATGTATAACATATCCAAAAATTACAACGATCCAACTATTTGATTAAATATTATAACTCACACAATAAAGTCAGAATAACAACAGATTTGATCTTTTAATACCTCCAATCCGACAAAAATACAAATAAAACATCTCAAAGATTAATTCCTTCATTAATAACCACATAAATAAATCCATCATTTATATTCATATAAAATAAATATTTCCTTATCATATGAATCAATAATTAATTATTCACAAATAATATTACGTAATCACATTTATGACAACCAGTCGTTCCTCAGAAAGAGGGGCTTTCCAATAAGGATCTCTCCTTCATCGGGCGCCGCAATTAGGTGACCAAACCTCTCCTTAGACAAAACTTTCTAGACATTGCCAATAATGTTATCTAATAATATTATTCAAATAATATGAATTATTGATCCGATAATGGAAAATATCATGCGTTGACAATTATCAACAACAATAATATAAAATATCAACGCAGCAATTATTCAATCAATAAAATAAAATATTGAATAAGAATTCATCGTGAAAATTATTGAGTAGTGCCTTCTTACGTAAGGATCAATAATTCAACAATACTGCAATACAATACCGTAGCATTCGTAACCACGCCAGACATCGTGTTTTAACCACCGGGTATTCCAACAAGATAATCTGTAATAACTACGCCAAGTTATTTTTAAACAACTTATATTTGTGCTTTCTTCATCCAATCGCTTTTTCCGTTATGGGCTCACATGGTCGGTCATACGCATCGCATTTAATATTCCCCGAATATTCCACGACCAAACGAATATTCCCCACAACAACAATGAATATTTTATCACCACTTGCTTATTTAAAATATTTATGATTTTACCCATAACTAACCACATTAATCAAATCCACCCTTACTATTTCAAAATAATAAATAAAGGAAATTCCTTTTATTTAAAAAAAATTCGGGGTCTTACATTTATCACTGGGACTCAGCTTAATATATAATCCACATCATCCCTGCACTACGGCCAAGGATATTCATTAGTATCACAACCACAAATTTTCCATGCACTACGGGCAAGGATATTCATGTATTCATCAATGGTCATGATCATGCCAACAATCGTCCATCAATGCACTACACGCCAATGAGGACTTTTACCACATCATTTATAACATTACGGTCATGATTATACCGAATAATCCTCGGTCATAATCATACCAAGTCCATCCATGCACTCTGAAGCCACAAATGACTTTCAACATAATATAAACATGAGGATGATGGCAATGATATAAGAATTCAATAAAACAAGTTCAATAATTAATTTATCCAGAACCAATAACGCCCAAATTGTCAACATGATCTTTGCTTTGTGGGTAAAACTCAAGAATGCTCGTAAGAATATTTCCATGAAAAGATACTAGATGAAGCGCAAATATCAAGGATATTCCACTAATTTCATGGAGTATAGAAAGTCAAAACTTTAACCAACCGAGTATAATAAAAATGGAATAACAAAAGAAATCACCGTGCATGCGATAGATCGAATGATGATAGGTTATTCCAATAGAATAATAAATAACGAAATCGTCAGTCATGCGTAAACGCATTTATGTGATATTCCAACGAGAATAATAAATAACGGAACCGTCGTCGGAAAAATTACAGACCGCGGGATGTTCCAATAGAATAATAAATAACGGAATCAGGTCATGCGTAAACGCACGCATGTAATGTTCCAACCGAATAATAAAGAATGAAATAATGAAGAATTTCACCATGTATGCGGTGATTCACATAGATGAAAGTTATTCTAACATAATAATAAAGAATGGAATAATGTAAGAATTTCACCAAGTATAAGGTATACTGGCGTATACTGATTATTCCAACGTAATAATAAAGAATGGAATAATGTAAGTTCTCTTTATGAATATGAAAGAAATAATACCCTTTACTTTAGAACAAACTGGATATAGGCGTAGTGAAGTAGCAGAATACTTTTCTTCTTTCTCTCTATAGTTTCTCTCTCTAGAGTTTCAGTGAATTCGTAAGAAATAATGAAGGAATAAGCTTCTATTTATAGGAGAATGGACTGAATAATAACTAATTCTCGAACGGTCCAGATTGATTTACTTTTAAACTGACGGTCCAGATTGGTTTACTAAAAAATATTCTAATAAAACAAAATCTTTTAAATAAAATATAATATATTCGATTTATAATCTAATAAAATGAATAATTTTATAAAAGTATTCTGTTTTATATAAAAAGATTTTACTATGCAATACTATGCAGGCATTATGCATAATAAAATATAATATATTCTATTTATAGTCTAATAAAACGAATAACTTTATAAAAGTATTCTATTTTATATAAAAAGCTTTTCTGTTTTATCACATTAATAATACTAATAAAACAAAACTTCATCATCATTATTATAATTCACACTATTAATTGACCAGGTCGTTCTCAGGAAAGAGGGAGCTTTCCAATAAGGATTTCTCCCTATTGGCGCGTAATTAGGTGACCAAACCTCTCCTTGTCAGAACTTCTAGACATCGTTAATATTGCAAATAATAATATTAATAACTTCGTCGTCTCAATTATTGATTTAATAATATATAAAATATCGACAATAATTGAATCAATTAACGTGAGATACTATGCAACAATTACTGAAGTATTAATTGAACAAAACTGAGTGACTTCTCACGTAAGTATCAATAATCAATACCGTGCATGCTACTATGCAACCACGCCAGATTCTCGCATTTTTTAACATCGGGTATTTCAACAGTTAACGATAAAACTTCCGCCGTTATTTTCATAAAATATTTTTGTCGTTTTCTCAATCCGACAATAATTCCGTTGTGGGGTCCACCAGTGATTGTTCCGTCGTACGAATATTCCCTTTTGAAACGAATATTCCCCGACCAATCGAATATTATATAACAACTTGCGTACTTTGCAAAATTTATAAAATTACCCACAACTATAACATTATATCAAATTCATTCCATAATATTCAAAATTGATAATTATAGAAAATTCATCTTTATTGATAAAAGTTGGGGTCTTACAATAAAGTCAAGGTATCAAAAGATCAAACTTCTATTCTAGAGTGCTAATAGAAATATAAGAAAATTAAATATAACAAATGATGAGATATCATGAGATAAATAGAATCAATAATTAGAGGAGTGGATTACGAAATACATACTTGATATTCAAAATCACTTATAGAACTCACCACAAAATCTTACCCTCAAATGCAAACGATATAAAATACGAAATATTATTCACCACCTAAACATATTCATCTCTTTAATTAAATATAATCGAAACTAATAATTCCAAAATAAGTTGTAATTCATTCAATATGTCTTTTAATTATCGCCTTAGACCACTATTAATACTCTAAAACTTATAAGTAAATAACAAAACTTAAGAAATCTTAAAACCCTAATATGATAAATTATTCTTAAGATGTCAATCCACTATTCTAGTCTTATCACCATTAATTAAAACTTATTTATCCAATTAATTACTTTTAACATAAACTAGACTTCAAATACTCCAATTTCGCCTCAAGAATCACCTAAATCGAATTTAAAATCATTAAGTTATATATTTTTAATATTAAAACTCATCTTTGAAAATCAGCTTGAAAATTTCGCATCAACCACTTCTTAAAATTCACAACAAATCATACGTTAATTTTTAACGATTCAAAATTGGTGCACATATTCTCAAAATATATATATAACATATCCAAAAATTATAACGATTCAATGGTCGAATTAAAAGATATAACATACGCAATATACCTTAAAATTATATTCCTTTATATAAATTTATCTCCTCTTTTTGATTATCATGACTTCTAATTTCATGTCTCTACTGTATTTAAAAACAATCTCTAATTTAAAAACCCAGCAATAATCAACCTTTGAAGACCTCCCTTCTTCTCGCACCCCACACCAATAAATTATTTTTTTATCTCTTTAATTTTTTTCAGATCTAATCCCTTTACCCCTCTAAGAACTCATCCGATTTCCTTCTCTAAAAACCAACAACCTCTCGCTCTCTCCCTCCCTAGAGTTTTCTCTAACAACCACATTCAAACAGTGAGATGGAGAGGCTGAACCACTTTAGCCATGAACATCCACTGATCCTTATTGAGCTCAAAGAAAATCATGCTCAGGTAGATGTTATTTGCTATGGGTGCAATACAACAATAACCAAAGGCAGCTTCATTAATACTTGCAATAGTAGTAGTAGTCAAGGTGGTTGTGACCATATCTTTCTGCACAAAACATGCGCAGAATTGCCACAAATAGTGGAACACCCTATGCACCTAGAACACCTGGTGAATCTCAGCTCCCGCCCATATTATAATAACAAATCTTGCATTTGTAGCATATATAGGGAATCTTGCTGGAAATGGTTCACTTATGAATGTATTCCTTCCGAGTTTGACGTCTGCTTGAGATGCGCTTTAGAGGAGTATATGTTTAAACAACAATCTACAAAGGAACGCAACTTTCAACATGAAAGTCATAAGCAGCACACATTAACCCTTGTACAAAGGACAAACTTATTCCAATGTGATGCTTGCGACTATAAAGATAATGACTTGTCCTATGTATGTACCTCTTATCCATTTTAGATTCAAAAGAGTTGTGCTTCTGCTCTGAGTACCATGGAGTATTGTAGATTCCACGATCACCCTCTCCGCCTGGCCTACTCTCTTCCCAAACAATTACGTAGTTTTCAACAACTCTGCAACATCTGCGGTGACAAACTGCACCATTACAAATGGCTTTATTATTGTGCCTATTGCAGATTTTTTGCGTATATCAAATGTGCTACATCAACTGAGATAGAGTCATCTTTGATGTGAGTTTTATGACCACCATTATTTCTTTATTAAATATAAAAAAAAATGTCGGTTTCTAGATAAAAATATGTAGTTTACCTATGTGACCCCCCCCAAAATAGGTATACATCACCTATTCTGAGTCGCCAAATACATGGTACAGAATACAAATACAATCTTAAATATACAACAAGAGCTGTGAGTTTTAATACAAATATTGTCTTCTAGACAGTATCCACTCTCAGAATAAGTCCTCATTACATTTATTATCACACTATTTTATAGAATAGTGAGGACTACTAAGACACCATCTCGGACCGTCACTCCATTCCCCAACTAGTCCCGGCTATGTTCTCATTTCCTGAAGAGAACAGTGAAAGAAAGGGTGAGCTCAACTAGCCCAGTAAGAAATATTATGACAAAGATAATACAAAATAAATTATCATTAGCCTTCAACAATGTTAAACTGATAAAATACAATAGACATCAAGTTTAACTGCAGCGGAACAAGCAATCCATTAAAAGAGTCAAGTAGAGAATAAAATCTACTATCTTTTATGATTTAAAAGGTTTTTCATCACTTTTTATCATTTGAGACTCGACAATAAATAATCCATCATCATCCCCGCACTACTACCAAGGATATTCATTAGGGTCACGACCACAAATTATCCATGCACTACGGGCCAAGGATATTCGTGTATTCATCAATGGTCATGATCATGCCAACAACTGTCCATCAATGCACTACGGGCCAATGAAGACTTTTACCACATCATTTGTAACATTACAGTCATGATTACACCAAATAATCCCAGGTCATAATCATACCAAGTCCATCCATGCACTACAGGCCACAGATGACTTTCAAAAAATATAAACATGAGGATAATGACAATCATATAAGAATTCAATAAAACAAGTTCAAGAATTAATTTATTCAAGAACTAATAAGTCCAAATTGTCAACATGATACTTCTTTGTAGAGTAAAATTCAAGAATGCTCAGAAGAATATTTCCATGAAAAGATACTGGATGAAGCGCAAATATCAAGGATATTCCACTAATTTCATGGAGTATAGAAGTTAAAACTTTAACCAACTGAGTATAATAAAGAATGGAATGACAAAAGAAATCACCATGCATGCGAAGATTGCATGTACATGTTATTCCAACGTAATAATAAATAATGTAACAGTGTCGGCAAATTTTGCACCGAAGGGATGTTCCAATGTAATAATAAAGAATGGAATAACAACGAAATCACCATGCATGCGGTACTTGCATGATGAGACAAAGTTATTCCAATGAATACTAAATAACGGAACCAGTCGGTAAATTACGCATCGATAGGATGTTCCAACAGAATAATAAAAAGATTTTAACTAGGCCCACGTAAAACGCATGCATGTGATATTCCAATGTAATAATAAAGATTTTAACCCGTGTCCGCAGTAAACGCATGTATGCATGATATATTACAATGTAATAATAAAGAATGAAATAACGTAAGAATTTCACCAAGTATAGGGTAGCTCACAGATATCTGAGTTATTCCAATGTAATAATAAAGAATGGAATAATGTAAGTTCTCTTCATGAATACAAAAGAAATAATACCCTTTACCTTAGAATAAAGTCGATACCGGAATAGAAATGTAGCAGACTTCTTTTCTTCTTTCTCTCTATAATTTCTCTCTATAATAAATGATCTATAACTTTGGTGAATTGGTGATAAATGAAGGAAGAATGAGCTTCTATTTATAGAAAAATATAGTTTCGATAATTGCACGTTTTGGGGCTCAAAAAAATTATAAAGACAATACCTCCAACTTTTCTTTAATTTTAATTTAGTCCTGCAAGTATTATCAAACTTGCACCACCTCCCCTAATAGTAAATAATATGAATCAATAGTTCAATCATGTGAATCAATAGTTATACTCATGTGAAAATACGAAATACAGTATAGTACCTCCATCTATACTTCCCTTTTTTAACTTAGTCATGCAAGTATTATCAATCTTGCACCAACTCCCCTAATAGTAAGTGAATGTGACTCAATAGTACACACATGTGAATAAATAGTTATATAAGCATGTGAATTAGTAGCAATTAATTGCTCATTTATCCGATAAATTACCCGATTTATCAATATAACCCCAGACATCAATTATCATCTAAATAGATGTCTATTTTCAACTAACACCAATAATCCCAACATAATGGAACTATCAAATTCATCTTTAATCAATATGAACTTATTCATTATTAATATCATAACTCACAATATTTAACAACCAAAGTGTCGCTCCTCGGAAAGAGGGGCTTTCCAATAAGGATTTCTCCTATCAAGCGCGCAATTAGGTGACCAAACCTCTCCATGGTAGAACTTCTGAGACATTGTAAATATTGTAATTTAATAATATGAATAACTTTGTCGCCTCAATTATTGATTTAATAATATATCATATAATGCGTATGATATCTTGACAATAATCGAATCAATAATATGAGAGATATGATGCAACAATTATTATAGCAATAATTGAGTATAACTGAGTGACTTCTCACGTAAGCATCAATAATCAATACCGTGTGCTACTATACAACCACGCGTAGACATCGCATTTTTTACTATCGAGTAGTTCAACAATATTAACGGTAAAACTTCCGCCGTTATTTTCATAAAAATATTTTTGTTGCTTTCTCAATCCGACAATAATTACATTGTAGGGTCCACTAATGATTGCGTCGTTATTTAATATTCCATGCTAAAACGAATATTCTCCCACCAATCTCGAATATAATATAACAACTTGCATACTTTAAAAAATTTATAAATATTACCCACAACTATAACATTATATCAAATTCATTCCATAATCTTCAAAAATGATAATTATAGAAAATTCATCTTTATTCATAAAAGTTGGGGTCTTACAATCTCCTCTTCTTATGAAATTTCACCCTCGACATTAGGGTACGTACCTGGTATGTCGAAGAGGTAAGGATACCTTGATTTCATTTCAGATTCTAACTCCCAGGTCATTTCCTCAACATCGTGGTTTCTCCACAAAACTTTGACTTGAGGTATAACCTTGGAGCGTAGAATATGTTCCTTCTTATCCAAGATTTGAGCAGGAACTCTTCATACGTTAAATCTTCCGCTATTTTGTCTGGTTCTAACTCAATAATGTGGTTCGGGTCTTCCACATATTTACGTAACATGGATATATGAAAAACGTTATGAACACGAGACATACTTGGCGGTAAAGCGAGTCTATAGGCTACAGTCCCTACTCGATCGAGGATTAAAATGGGCCAATGAATCGAGGATTGAGCTTTTCTCTCTTTCCAAATTTCGTAACTCCTTTCCATGGAGCAACACGTAACAACACATGATCTCCAACATCAAATTCCACGTCTTTTCGATGAAGATCAGCATAACTTTTTGTCGATCTTGTTAGGTTTTTATACGTTGCCGGATCGTTTGAATCTTTTTCGTAGTCATACGTACCAACTTTGGTCCCAACAACGTTACTTCAGCCACCTCATCCCAGCATACTGGAGAACAACACTTTTTTGCATACAACACTTCGAACGGAGCCATGTCAATACTTGCTTGATAACTGTTATTGTAGGAAAACTCCACTAATGGTAAGAACTTGTCCCAACTTCCCTTAAAGTTAAGGACACAGAGTCTTAATAAATCTTCAAGAGTTTGAATAGTCCTCTCGATTGTCCGTCTGTCTGAGGATGATATGCCGAACTAAATCGTAAATCCGTGCCCATAGCTTTTTGCAAACTAATCCAAAATCTTAAAGTGAATCTTGGGTCTCGATCAGAAACTATGGATACTGGCATACCATGTAGTCTTACAATCTCGTTTATATACATACGAACAAGACGTTCAAGTGCATAAGTTTCTCGATTAGTAAGAAGTGAGCGACTTGGTCAATCTATCAACAATGACCCAAATTACATCTATGCCTTGAGAAACCTTGGGAAGACCAGTAACGAAATCCATGGTAATGTACTCCCACTTCCATTCTGGAATTTCAAGTGGTTGAAATGGACCTTTTGGTACTTGATGTTTCGCCTTGACTCGCTGACAACAAGTTAGACACCTTGAGATAAACAAAGACTATCTCTCTCTTCATATTTGTTCCACCAAAATGTATGTCAAGATCACGATACATTTTGGTACTCCTAGATGGATTGCAAAAGTGTGTCAGGCGCCCATCATGATTTTATACTTTAAATCGTGGTCGTTAGGAACACAAAGTCCGGAGTTGACTTCAAGTATTCCTTCTTCATCGATTCTTGCTTCCGCATAACACCTTCTTGCACTTTCTTCCTCATACGCATCGACTTTAGGTCCGTAATTTGAGCGCTTTAACTTTATCGATTAAAGTTGGTTCTACTCAGATATTCGCCATCATCACATGGGTCCCCGAGTCTTTATCTCTATCTCCATCTTTTGCAAGTCATACAAAATGGGCCTTTGTGTTGACAATATCGCAATCGTGCCTCAAGATATGATCTTCTACTCAATATGTCGCCTACCACGCTTCGCTTTTCCAAGATGGTATTGGATGGTATGATCATAATCTTTCAACAGCCTTCAAGCCAACGTCATTGTCGCATATTGAGTTCCTTTTTAGTGAAGAAATATTTGAGGCTTTTATGATCCGTAAAGATCTCCACTTTCTCCCCATACAAGTAATGCCTCCAAATCTTTAGTGCAAAAACGACTGCTGCTAACTCTAGATCATGAGTAGGATAATTCCTCTCATATTCTTTGAGTTATCGTGAGGCATAAGCTATGACTTTCCCATGTTGCATGAGAACACATCCTAAACCTTTGCCCGAAGCATCACTGTAGATGACAAATCCCTCCGAGCCAGATGGTATTGTTAAAACAAGTGCTGAAATGAGTCTCCTCTTGAGTTCCTGAAAACTCTTCTCACATTCCTCGCTCCAACCGAATTTTGTATCTTTTCGAGTCAGCTAAGTTAATGGAGTAGCGATTTGAGAAAATCCTTCCACGAATCTCCGATAATAACCAGCTAAGCCAAGAAAACTACGTACTTCGGTCACTGATTTGGGTTGCTCCCAGCTTTGAATAGCTTCATCTTTGCTGGGTCAATAGATATTCCATGACTTGATACTACGTGCCCAAGGAATGCTACTTCCTCAAGCCAGAACTCGCATTTCTTCAACTTTGCATAAAGCTTATATTCACGAAGCTTTTGGAGTATCAGCCTCAAGTGTTGCTCATGATCTTCACGGCTTTTGGAATATATAAGGATGTCTTCAATAAAGAAGACCACAAAGTGATCCAAATATTCCTTGAATACTCGGTTCATCATATCCATGAAAGCAGCAGGAGCATTAGTCAATCCAAAAGACATGACTAGGAATTCATAATGCCTGTACCGAGTTCTAAAAGCCGACTTTGGAATGTCATCGGTTCTAATCTTCAATTGGTGATATCCGGAACGAAGATCAATCTTTGAAAAGAATTTGGCACCTTGCAACTGGTCAAACAGGTCATCAATACGTGGCAATGGGTACCTATTTTTGATGGTGACATGATTCAACTCCCGATAATCAATACAAAGTCGCATACTCCCATCTTTCTTCTTCACGAATAGAACAGGAGCACCCCAAGGAGACATACTAGGGGCCAATGAAACCGATGTCTAACAATTCCTGCAATTGGGTCTTTAACTCCGAAGTTCAATAGAGCCATTCGATATGGGGTTTTGGGAATGGGTTTTGTCTGGGGTTCAAGGTCGATACAAAATTCAATTTCACGTTTTGGGGGTAGGCCATGAAGTTCTTTAGGGAATACGTCAAGAAATTCATTAACAATAGAAATATCATTCAAAACTGACGTATTTTTGTTTATATCCGTGACATTAGCTAAGAAAGCTTGACATCCGTTTTTCAATAAACAAATAGCTTTATGGCTTGAGATGACAGTGATTGATTTTAATGGTTTGGTTGCTTGAATTCGTATAATAGGTTGTTTAGGAATATGAAAGCTAACAACCTTACAAAAACAATTAATTTTTGCATGATGAGTAGTTAACCAATCAATCCCTAGAATTAAGTCAAATGCAAGTATTTTCAATGAAATAAGATCGACAGGTAATGTGAGGGTACCAATTTGAACCAAACAAGACTTATAAACAGTTGATGTAATGAAGGTTTCTCCCAACGGAGTTTCAACAGATAAGTCAAAGTCTAATTTCTCCTGAGTCAAATTTAAACGTTGAGCGCAAGTAGGAGAAATAAAAGAATGGGTAGAACCGGTATCAAATAAGGTATATAATTCGCTAGAGTTTATGATAAGCTTACCCGTGATGACCTCGTTCGGGTTCCTTTCTTTCTGGGAGGTCACCAGTTTTGTCTCCCTTGAACTACCGGTTTTGTCTTGTCTGGGACGACCTTTAATGCCTCCATCCCAGCTGGACTTGTCTTCGGTGCACGACAAAATCGGACCAGGTGACCTTCTCTTCCATAATTATAACATGCTTTGGAGGGCATCGCGCAATTTGGACTGATGTGTCCCTCCCCTCCACATTTAAAGCATATGATATGTGGTCGTTCTCTTTCCTTAACAACAGGTGCTGATACTGACGTCTTTCCATCATTGTTGAATCTCCTCTTCTTGAAATGTCCATTCTTATTATTTTGGCCATGATTACCACCGGCGTGGTTACCATTTCGCATGTTGATTCCCTCCACGCTTATTATCACCGCTTTGATGACTGTTTTCACTGGTATTATCATTTTGCCGGCTGCTCTCTTTTGGTTGGGTTGACTCATTATCGCGCTCCAATAACTGAGCCCTATTAACAACATCTGAATACAAACACATTTTATGAGAGATAAGATATTGACGTATCTCGGTTTTCAAACCTCTTAGAAACATTCGTGTCATTCTCTCCTCATTATCAACCAAATGGGACACAAACCGGGATAGCTCGGCAAACTTGGCTTCGTACTGCGACACGATCATGTTGTTTAAATCCAGTTTAATGAACTCTACCTCTTTCATGTGATGAATACTTTTGGGAAAGTACTTGTCATTGAACAGTTCTTGGAACTTCTCCCAAGACATCTTTAGTGTGGCAGATTGAGTACGCTTTACAGATTCCCACCAAGAATCGCCTTCTCAATAACATGAAGGTGGCAAAGGGAACCTTTTGCTCCTCGGAGCATCCCAAGACATCAAATATCTTGTTGATCTGCTTTATCCATGTCTCCGCCTTAAGTGGCTTTGGCTCTCCAAAAAACTCCGGTGGTCTCAGCTCCTTGAACTGTTTGGCGGTGGCCAGTCAGATAGCCGCTCGCTTTGATGTTGCATGAATTGCATGAAGCCTCATAACATTCCATCGTTCATCATTTGGTCGTGTTGTTGTTGTTTGCATGAGGATTGTCGCCTTCCTGATGCACATTGTCCTGGTTATTGATCTGTGGAGACTCAACGGTCTCCTGTGCTCCATTGATGTTCTCAACATTCTCAGATGCCATTATCAAACACTGTCACAAAACAAAGGCTAATTAACATATCACATATTATCCCTATACTCTGACCGACCAATTAAATACCAAATAAACTTAGGTAGGTCATACTAGCGAAGGAATTCCCCGTCTCTCCCCTCCTAGTTCTTGTCTCACATCTCAACCAGGGATCATATCCTAAGCTTTGATACTAATCGTGACGCCCCAAAATAGGTATACATCACCTATTCTCGAGTCGCCAAATACATGGTACACGTAATACAAAATATAATCTTAAATATACAATAAGAGTCATGAGTTTTAATACAAATATTATCTTCTAGACAATATCCACTCTCGTAATAAGTCCTCATTACATTTATTATCACACTATTTTATAGAATAGTGAGGACTACTAAGACACCATCTCTCGGGGCCAATCACTCGCTCCCGACTAGACTAGTCCTTGCTACTTTCTCATTTCCTGTAGAGAACAGTGAAAGAAAGGGTGAGCTCAACTAGCCCAGTAAGAAATATTATGACTAAGATAATGCAGAATAAATGATCATTAGCCTTCAACAATGTTAAACTGATAAAATACAATAGACATCAAGTTTAACTGCAGTTGAATAAGCAATCCATTAAAAGAGTTAAGTAGAGAATAAAATCTACTATCTTTTATGATTTAAAAAGGTTTTTCATCACTTTTTATCGTTTGAGACTCAACAATAAATAATCCACATCATCCCTGCACTACGGCCAAGGATATTTATTAGGGTCACGACCACAAATTATCCATGCACTACGGGTCAATGAGGACTTTTACCACATCATTTGTAACATTACAGTCATGATTACACCGAATAATCCCTGGTCATAATAATACCAAGTCCATCCATACACTACAGAATACGTAATGACTTTCAAAAATATAAACATGAGGATGATGAAAATCATATAAGAATTTAATAAAAACAAGTTCAAGAATTAATTTATCCAGAACTAATAAGTCCAAATTGTCAACATGATAATTCTTTGTAGAGTAAAATTCAAGAATGCTCGTAAGAATATTTCCATGAAAAGATATCGGATGAAGGGCAAATATCAAGGATATTCCACTAATTTCATGGAGTATAAAGTCAAAACTTTAACCAACTAAGTATAATAAAGAATGGAATAACAAAAGAAATCACCACGCATGCATGCGGTGCTTAGCATGTACATGTTATTCCAATGTAATAATAAATAACGAGAACCCGGATCAAAGTAATTTCAAACCGGCGTGATGTTCCAATGTAATAATAAAGAATGGAATAAGAACAGAAATCACCATGCATGCGATATTGTGATAGACAAAGTTATTCTAACGAAATACTAAATAACGAAACCAGTCAAGCGAAATTAATGCAAGCGGGATGTTCCAATGTATAATAATAAAGACGGAACCAGTGCCAAGCATAAAACGCATGTAAAGGATATTCCAACGTAATAATAAAGATTTTACCCAGTCTCTTGCATAAAAACGCATGATAGGATATTGCAATGTAATAATAAAGAATGAAATAATGTAAGAATTTCACCAAGTATAGGGTAGCCCGCACAGATATCTGAGTTATTCCAATGTAATAATAAAGAATGGAATAATGTAAGTTCTCTTCATGAATACAAAAGAAATAATACCCCTTACCTTAGAATAAAGCTGGATACTAGAATAGAAATGTAGCAGACTTCTCTTCTTCTTTCTCTCTATAATTTCTCTCTATAATAAATGCTCTATAGCTTTGGTGAATTGGTGAGAAATGAAGGAAGTATGAGCTTCTATTTATAGAAAAATATAGTTTTGATAATTGCACGTTTTGGGGCTCTAAAAATTACAGTACAATACCTCTAACTTTTCTTTCATTTTTAATTTAGTCCTGCAAGTATTATCAAACTTGCACCACCTCCCCTAATAGTAAATAATGTGAATCAATAGTTCAATCATGTGAATCAATAGTTATACTCATGTGAAAATACGAAATACAGTATAGTACCTCCATCTATACCTCCCTTTTTAACTTAGTCATGCAAGTATTATCAATCTTGCACCAACTCCCCTAATAGTAAGTGAATGTGACTCAATAGTACACACATGTGAATAAATAGTTATATAAGCATGTGAATTAGTTGCAATTAATTGCTCATTTATCCGATAAATTACCTTATTTCTCAATATAACCCATAGACATCAATTATCATCAGAATAGATGTCGATTTCAACTAACACCAATAATCCCAACATAATGGAACTATCAAATTCATCTTTAATCAACACGAACTTATTCATTATTAATATCATAACTCACAATATTTAACAACCAGGTCGTTCCTGTGAAAGAGGGGCTTTCCAATTAGGATTTCTCCTATCAGCGCAAGTAATTAGGTGACCAAACCTCTCTCGCGTAACTTCGAGACATTATAAATATTGTAATTTAATAATATGAATAACTTTGTCGCCCTCAATTATTGATTTAATAATATATCATATAATGCGGATGATACTTGTGACAATAATCGAATCAATAATATGAGAGATATGATGCAACAATTATCTTTATAGTAATAATTGAGTATAACCGAGTGACTTCTCACGTAAGCATCAATAATCAATACCGTGTGCTACTACTATGCAACCAATGCGTAGACATCGTACTTTTACTACCGAGTAGTTCAACAATATTAACGGTAAAACTTCCACCGTTATTTTCATAAAAAATATTTTGTCGTTTTCAATCAATCCGATAATAATTTCGCTGTGGGGTCCACAAATGATTGCTTGTAGTTGTACAGAATATTCCATGCTAAAACGAATATTCCCCGACCAATCGAATATAATATAACAACTTGCATACTTTGTAGAATTTATAAATACTACCCACAACTATAACATTATAACAAATTCATTCCATAATATTCAAAAATGATAATTATAGAAAAATCATATTT
Source organism: Panax quinquefolius (assembly GCA_020205615.1). Classification (NCBI taxonomy): domain Eukaryota; kingdom Viridiplantae; phylum Streptophyta; class Magnoliopsida; order Apiales; family Araliaceae; genus Panax; species Panax quinquefolius. The sequence goes on from CM035158.1 coordinate 12,673,587, forward strand.
ATTCATAAAAGTTGGGGTCTTACAACCTAAACAAAACATTGGTGAATTATATATAAGTTATTAACCACGAAATGTTTTGTCTAGTTGCCTAGTACTACTCGTTGAACATTAATTTCGTGTGTTTAGTTTCTATTCCTTTATTTCTATTCAGGCACGACCATTTTAACATTTGTAAACTTTTGATTTCAGATCTATTAAGAATGTTGAAGATCTTTGGGAAAATCATCTTTATGAGTCTAATATGGTACACTTTCCATTGATCGATTCCATAGAGAAACAATTTATCAAGGTAATTAGTCTCATAGATGATATAACTATAGCACCAGATTATATTGACCATTGGGCTCATAAAGATCATCCACTAGTGCTTTTTGACCAACTCAAAAAGAGCAACACTATTGAGATGGCGAATCAAGATGATGATCAAATGCTATGTGATTTCGCCAGTGAGAACTATATTAATTGATGATCAATTCTATTATTATGTTTGTTAGTAACATTAAAGGAAATTATATATATATATATATATTAACTTATCTCGTAGTAAATGAATTTGTCAAGGCTAGTACTTGGTACTATGTCCTTAAGACAAGTATATGCCTAATCAGTATGGTGCTTAGAGTTGATAGCACTTTCGCCTTCCGTGATACTGAATGACATCAGATACTTTTTGCAAAGACTACAAAAAGTATAATCTACGAACCAAAAGAAATGCTCTAACTCTCTCTCAAATTTACTAAGGAAACTGATGAAGAAATTATATACTAGAATGCTCTATTACACTAGAATACTTGAGAAATGGATGAAAATGAAGGCTGCCCCCTCCTATCTATTTAAAGGAGGGATTGATGACCCTTCGGATGGGCACATCACCCTTGAAAAGGCATGGGGTGCCTTCTGAAGAGGTATTATTTGTATCTCTTGGTCAAAACGACGTAGTTTTGACCATTTACAGAATAGGCGCCTCTATTCGGTCCCTTAAAACGATGTAGTTTAAGCATTAACAGAACCAAAACTACGTAGTTTTAGGCTTAGAAGAAAAGGCGCGACAAAAACGATCTAGTTTTGGGCCGCCCGTTCAAACTTACAGACACCGCTTCCTCAAAACGACACAGTTTTGATAATACCGCTTCTCAAAATGACACAATTTTGATAATATAATAAATGCAACTTTTCAAAACGACATAATTTTGATAATAGAATTAAATAAATAAATTTTAATTAAAAATTTAAATAAATTTAATTAAAAATTTAAATAAATTTTGTCTAAAAAATTATATACAGGACCCTAACCCACGACCCACGTACCAGGATGGCCAATCGGTCGGCGGCGCGCGCGTGTGGGTTCGAACCTATCCTTGGCTCGGTCCTCTCCCTTACACAAAAGTGGGGTGCCCCTTGGGGCCCAAACCCAAGAGCACTTTCCTTATATATAAACATATAAAAACTTTAATTCTTAATCTATATGGGACTTGATTTTTTTCACATGTATTTATTATCATTTATCATTTCCAAGTGTGATTTTTGGGAGTTAATTTCTTATTCATTACTCCATGAATTTGAGCTTCCAAATACTTAATTTAATCTACTCATGGAGTAGAATACATTATTATATAGAATCATTAAAATTAATTAATGACATCCACATTCATTTATGCTCAAATACCAACAAATTGTTCGATGTAATTTCTTTCTTCACAAATATTATTTGAGTTACCACCAAAGTTGCAACACGCATCACACCTGACCACGAGCTTTGTTAGACATAAATACACCAAACCTATCTATTACATAGAGTGTTATAAATGCTTTGATTCTTATGCAATGGGATTTTCTTTTATTGAAGTCCTGCAAATTCTACCTTGATCTTAGGTGTGCTTCGTTACCAAATACAATTAAACATGAAGGTCACAAGCACCCTCTTAGTCAACTCAAGTACCGGTGGTAGTGTTTTTGCAAGGATGTGAATATACATTTTCCGAGACGGATGCCTTTGCATGTAAAGTTTGTGATTTCCCGCCAAATAAAAACAAGTACTTTTATGTCAAGTATGGTTAGCACGAGATGGGATCCTCACCCAATTCCATTACTCTATCTTCCATCAAAAATCATCCAGATGAATTCTATTGTGAGATATCTAAGATCTAAATAAACCCAAACTATTGGATCTCGATCACGGTCGTTTCATCCTGCATGCCTTTATCCATATTATTCTTACTCCAATATCAAATTTGGGACAACCAATATTAATGTTGACGATCATCCACATAGACTCACATATGTTGGTATGGCAAAGCATAACTTTTATTATCAAGAATGTCGAGTTGTGGTGGTGATATTTCGATGGTCACCCTTGATACATGCTTGTGGATCATGTAGCTTTCAACGTTGTATTCAATGTGATCAATAATACTGTTTGTATAGTTGTGGTGGTTATAACTATGTATTTCGACCAACTATACTACTCCAATCCCAAAGTTGATAACGATGTGTTAATGGGTCGAAGTCCACTTGTACACACTTTGTCACTATGTTTCTGATAACAGAAATTCATTTTTATTTTTAAAGGCACATTAGTGCGAATTTAGCTTAATGTCAAAAATTTCGAAATCTGGCATAGCTAGAAGATTTGGAATACCTATACTTCCGCCATCAACTTCAATTTCTCCAATGTTTATTGATTAATAATTCTATCTATTTCTATTATCCGTAAAGCTTACTACACTTAAAATTCTTAGTTCTAAATCCATAACTTTCCTATACCTCGGTATAGTTCATCAAACTTACCACATATTATGAGTTCAGGAATTTTCCACAATAATATGAGTTTAGGAACTTGTTCTAGCAATACGTAGTCCAAGAATCAATTCAGAACCGTCCCATATGCTTAGGGGTTCAAAACATACAATCTGAATATGAGTCACAAACTTACCATAAGTATGAGTTTTAAGAACTCACACCTATTCTTAATATTCTCTAACTATCAAATATAAATATGAGAAAAGAATCACCTTCTCACCATACATATATCAATAGCATGATACCAACATTTTAACGATTATCAATGTAATAGAATAAGTGGTCATTAACTAAGCACAAAACCCCTGTCCTTACAAAGGTTTGTACAACTCAGCTATCACATGAGTCCTCAGTTGAAATCCAACAAAATCCTAATTTTTTCTTTGCTCATTACGAAATTTCTTTATTCCGTATCTCATCACTTTCAACTCTTTCCTCGTACTATCTCATAGTACATTCTTTTTATATCATCAAGCTATAACTTTCCATTAGTTTAACAGATTATCTCATTTTCATAACTCATTATGATCATGTCGTGATCTTATTTTACAATCGTTTTATATTACGACCATCTTTACCCAATGATCTCCCTACGATCTTCTCACTTTTCTCTTCAATTATGTTACAGCGTGATTTCATTTACGGTTTTTATCTTATAGACATTGTCTATTTATCATTTTCTCTTTATCTTTATTATTGGAGTCAGGTAACTCCTGATTCTTATCTTTATAACGCTTCAAGATTTTTCTTTGAATCTTTTCTTGTTTATATTTCAACTTTTCCCTTTATGAATTTTCCAAATTTATATATATATTTTAACTTCTTCTTTGTGAAGTTTTTTTAGATCATTTCTTATTACTTAAACTTTTATTCAAGTTTATTTCTCGTTGTTTTCATCTTTCTTCTCTCTACTATGTTATAGCCTAAGGTACCCTTACCTAAGGTTTATAATCAACAACTTTGATACCAACTTGTAACGACCCCAAATCCGGGTCCCTTGAACCTTGGACCTAGTGCATTACTATACAACCTTCATATGAATATTTATAACCTTTATTCATAAAATAATGAATATAACCTCACTTTGATACCAATTAGTACATTAATTCCTTCTATTTCCGTAATCCATAAGCTTTACAACTTTGTTTTTACACTTTTAAATCATATTGACTTAAATTATACATTTCAAGTTATAAATAATATTTTTCACTTAGATATTTGATTTGAAGTATCCATGAACTCACAACTACACTTAACTATTCTTCTATACAATGTTATTTGACTATGCAATTACATTATGTCATATTAACGTTATCTAACATAGCTAGAGCTATACTGAACAACTTCAATAAGAACTTCCTTTTCCTTTGCTTATCCCGAATCCTTCAATCCGCCTCTGGTTTAGTTGAAAACAATTATTTATAGTAAGGTTGAGCAATTACGTTGCCCAATGAGTTTAATGAGCTTACCATATAACACATTTTTAACATTTTAAACATAACTTGAATCATTTAAAATGAAGAGGATTCTAGTTCTCTCTAATTAGGTTCCTCTCCATTTCAAATGAATTAGAGAGTCTCCATTTCATGGTCTAGATTTAAAATGAGTTGGAATATGACATCATGATGAAAGAAGAAGATAGAGATGATGATGATAAGGAATATACAAAGAATAGAGACTCTCAATTTCATCTCGAAATGGAGAGGATCGTAGTCCCCAAATTAGGATCAACCTCTCTATTTCAAATGAATTAGAGAGTCTCTATTTCATCGCCTAGATTTAAAATGTGTTGAAATGTGACATCATGATGATAGGAGAGAGAAAGAGAGAGATGATGATGGGGGGAATATACAAAAGAATGGAGACTCTCCATTTCATTTGAAATGGAAATGATCATAGTCCCCCCGAATTAGGATCCTCTCCATTTTAAATGAATTAGAGAGTCTCCATTTCATGGTCTAGATTTAAAATATTTTGGATTATGACATCATGATGACATGAGAGAGAGATGATGATGGGAAATGTACAAAGAATTGAGACTCTCCATTTCATTTGAAATGGAGAGGATCCTAGTCCCCCCGAATTAGGATCCTCTCAATTTCAAATGAATTAGAGAGTCTCCATTTCATGGTCTAGATTTAAAATGTTTTGGAATGGACATCATGATGACAGGAGAGAGAGATGATGATAGGGAATATAAAAAGAATGGAGACTCTCCATTTCATTTGAAATGGTCAGGATCCTAGTCCCCCCGAATTAGGATCCTCTCCATTTAAAATGAAATAGAGAGTCTCCATTTCATGGTCTAGATTTAAAATGTGTTAGAATATGACATCATGATGATAGGAGAGAGAGATGATGATGGGAAATATACAAAGAATGGAGACTCTCTATTTTATTTTAAATGGAGAGGATCCTAGTATCCCCGAATTAGGATCCTCTGCATTTCAAATGAATTAAAGAGTCTCCATTTCATGGTCTAGATTTAAAATGTGTTGAAATATGGAATGTGACATTGTGACGCCCCCAAGTCCGAGTTACTTTTACATCGAGTTTGGTGCTCATGATACTAATATAACCATTCATTTCATCAAAATACTAACTTAAATCTGTCTTAGATTACATAAATATCATACTTAAATCCCAAGTTCTGTAGACCTTTACATAACTTAAATACCAAATAATATGATAAAACATAATACTAAAGGTATTTATTACGTCAACTACTTAAGTTCATATAAGCACATGCGCTTAATAAATATTTATTCTGCAACTTTGCCTTTTCCCTTATTTTTCTCGGACGTACCAGCGTTCTCGGTTTTAACTGAAAACATTATATATATTTAATGCAAGGGTGAGCAAAAGCTTGCTCAGGAAGGAAATAAACAGTTGAATATAATGGAATAAGAATATTTGCAATAAAGGTAATGACATCATGAGATACTGAGCAAAATAATTCTTTATAAGCTTTGGGTTTAAAGAATCAAGCTTTAGCATGTTATAAGGTCAAATGACCAGTGAACTCTATACTAGAATTGACAGTACTAAAACTGCAATCCATGGATACAAATAGTTATGAAAACTGAACAATATCCTAGACTTATACTTTAGGGGATCAGCCTAAGTATGATATATTGTGCACAACATAACAGTCTAATTGACACATTATATTCCTTTGGAGTCATAATGTCCGGTATCATATGCCCCAATGAAAGGGTTGTTCGTTCACAACATTATATAAGAGTCCGCACCACAACAAAATGGTTTGGAGAACAATAAATGAGATTTTCATGAATGAATAATATCATTATATCCCAACGTTTGTCTAGCTGAAGTAATGGCATTGACATACTTTCAATATCATAAGAATAATTGAATCTGATGTATTGCAGTTCAATATTTTCAATAACTTGAAAAGATAAGCTCCTGAACTAAATACTTGCAATATAAACGTATTTGAGTAAGAAAGGTTGATGTACTTGTCTCTTGCGTTGTTTAAACCTTAATAAAGAAAGTGACTTGCCACTGAGTAGCCTACATATATACAGTGTCGGCTTTCTTTGTTATCTTATAGCACAATGTCTATATTATTGATACAAATAACTCTACTATGGTTATTGAAGTTATATCCAATAATTAAATGTATGTTATTTACTATCATTAGCCAAGTATACATTCAACTTTTAGTTGTAAATATTGCTTAGTACACATAGGTATATAGTTTATCACAACACCTTCTTATAGTTTAGTTTATATGACACTTTCATACAAATAGCACACATAGACACACATCACCTATAAAGTTCATATATCTCACAAAGCATACTTGATTCATCCTAAACATGTCATGATATAGATCTTAGATCATAAAACACTTTTATTATCTTATTTAGTCATGTTAAGACATTTACAAGCCTTAAACTTTACTTTTAATATAAAACTCAAAAACATAAAATTATGATTTTTGAGGTACCTTTGAGGATTTTTAGTAATTTCTATAGTAACCTTTTGAACCTCCCATTTGTGCAATTTTATAGACCTCATATCATATTATTTCATTATTAGTTTAGGTCTTTAAAACTATCAAGTTAAGCAATTCAAAAATAGACCCCAAATGGACTGTTTTACACATTTAATTACTTAGCAAAATTTGCAGTTTTTTATGATTTTCAAGGCTACTTTGATGATTTTTATGAATTTTTTATTAGGCTTTTAGACCTGAACTTTAGGGATACCTATAGACCTCACTTTATAGTATTTTATTCCATCATTGGACCATTGGAACAACTAAATAAAGCCTCTTAAAATAGCAAGCCAAAATAAGTGTTTTTACTCTATGGTTTTCACTTTACTATTTTTACTCTATTATTTTCACTCTATGATTTTCACTCTACTATATTTACTCTACGATTTTCACTCTATGATTTTCACTCTACTATCCAATTGTAGCAGAATTGAATTTACTGCCTACTTTGATGATTTGTTTGAATCTCTTGGTTAAGCTTTTGGCTGAACCATCTAGCTCTAATTATAGACCATATATCAAGGTATTTTAATAAGGGTTTAGGGTCCTCATTCATCTCAGTTAGGCCTACTTTAACTGAGGCTCAAACTAGACAGTTTAACATTTTTTCACAAAAACTAATTTTGATATTTTCCCATTTTTTTTTCAGTTTTGGCTACTTGGATAGTCTAGGCATGTGTATTTCAGTTACTTAAGGATACTTTTAGCATCACCACACTTTATTTAATTACTTAACCAATTTTGACCTATCAAAACTCACTTTAGGCTTGAAAATAGATCCTAACTTGGTTTTTTTTTTGCTAGATTTGGTCTTAGCAATGATTGAAAACCATTATAGGCAAGTATTAGCAACTTTATATATGTTATGTATAGTCTTATACTTTTAGGTATTATAATTTACCCAAAACATTCCACTTTTGGGCTTAAAAATGAGATTTTTGACTAGTCTAATGCTCAAAACATTTTAGATTGGGTTTTTATAGCTTGTGTAGCTTAATTATATCATATTATAACTATTGAAACTTATCTACATGGTTCAGGTGTGGTGGTGGTTCATTCTTGTGTTCACTGCTATTATTGAGCTTACTTTTTATGGTTTTAGACATAAAAATTGGGTAACACTCAATATGAACCTCAACTAAGTTAATGGTCACTTTTTAAATTCTTCTTATGGACATTCTATGACTTCTATACTGTCCTATAAGTTTAGTTTCTGAACTTGACTGAAACAGTCCTTAAATCTAGAGTTTAAGATCAGTTTTGGCTTTGACACCAAAATAGTCCCAAAGCTATCCTTCGAGGATTATCTAAGAATTTATACAAACTCCAAATTATCTTTAAAACTCATTATCACATACTCTAACATGCTTACACTGTTAGTTTAGATTTTGACAGTTAAAGCAGTCATAACTAAGCATTGTAAGCATGATTTAACACTAATACCTATAGTCGTCCATATGTAGGCAAAAGAGAACTTTAGTTATTCAAGCAATCCTTAAAACATACTTATAAAATAAAATTGTATCTATATTCATATTTGAAAAAAATCGACCATCTTTCGAATACCAAATCAAATTCCTTTTTTCACTTAAGTTTTAAGCATAAAACCTCTTAGTTATTCAAGTTAATCATATCCATTTTCCTTTTAGCATATAAGCATACATATAATATGGGTTTATTATCTTAGCATCTGAGACATGGTTTTGGGCTTCCTTGCATAGCTAACATGCCTTTAGCACACAACAATCAACACTTTGGCATTTTATCAAACACATAAGGTGCGATCTATATATATAAATGTAATGCCTATTCAAGTCATTCACCCATTGTAGTCTAACTTACTATCAATATGAAATAGAAAAGGAATGAAAAGGGCTTGAATGACTTACTTTCTTGAGCTCTTAGAGGTTAATGGTGTTGGGTCGCTTAGTTCTTTTTTTACTTCCCAACCGTGGCTCTCCTTCACTCTCTCTCTCGCTATTGATTTTGGAACTTAAAGATTATACGTAGCCAACTCAATTGGGGTATCATGTGTCTTTGCCATATATGGCTGATTTTAATCTCTCTCTCATCGATCTACTTGGCCCTTAACCTACATTCCATCATTGTTCTACATGGCTATGTTATGGCTTATTCATCCCCTCGACAATAATAACATGGTTTGCTATTAGATTGAGCTTGAGACACCCTATTTGGCCCCTATATCCAACTCCTATTTAGCCCCGATATAACTCCTATCACCAACCTATATTACATATCTACTAACCTAATAGTAACCAACTAACTAACTAATCCTAAACTCGGCCCTTATCCCCCACCCTCAAAGTGGGTGCCAAATTGGATAAGAAAAGGAATAGATATGGCTTTAATTTGGGCTTAGTATGCTCATCTCATATTTTAATAAAATAATGAAGGCTTGAAAACTTACATGAAAATTCATTTGGACCACTTATATAACTTGGACTCTTTTTACACCTCTTTAAGTAAGACATGGGTCCATAATTATTAAATTTTAAAATAGTATATTTGCAAGCTCACATAACCAATTTAATATTGTCCAATATTTAATATGGGTTCATATTACCTGGTAATATACATGGATTTATCTATCACTTTTATTTGGGCTAGCAAAATATATAGCACTCACATCATCAAAAATAGAGGTTCCATGTAATTCAAATATCCATGGTAGTACACACCATTTACCTTATTTATCACTAAATAATATTTTTGGATGGAATTGATTATATCATAGTATAATTATCTCTTTGGACACATAAGTAGTTTAATATCAAGAATCTTTCTCAATTAAGCCATGTTAGTTTTCCTTTTCATTCTTGATATTTGAATATCATTATAATAATATATATCATTCTTCCTTCCTTTACCATTCATAATCTACTTAACAAATTATTAAGTACTAAATAATTATAATGTCGCATCAATTAAGTATAATTAAAAGAGAAAAAAATACAAAAATTTGACACTATAATAATTGAATATTATATAGAAATTTCCTAGTCATTACGAGATATCATGATGACGGAGAGAGATATGATGAGAGAATATAGTACAAAGAATGGAGACTTTCCATTTTATTTGAAATGAAGAGGATCATAGTCCCCCCGAATTAGGATCCTCTCCATTTCAAATGAATTGAAGAGTCTCCATTTCACGGTCTAGATTTAATATGTGTTGGAATGTGACATCATGATGACAGGAGAGAGAGAGAGAGAGAGAGAGAGATGATTATGGGAAATATACAAAGAATGGAGACTTTCCATTTCATTTGAAATGGAGAGGATCCTATTCCACTCAACCCATAATTTTACTAGATCGTATACCACTCGACTTTGATTACATTCTACAGAATTAATTCCATGGGTTACCCATTATTCTATTTTGGGATATGTAGAGATGTTCTGGGATTTGATATAAATTTTTTTTTGTATTTATGGATACTTTAAATATTTGATGTATTTTTATTTATTAATTTATAGTTAGGTAGGTTTAATTATGTGGGTCCATTTATGTTTTAGGCTTACTTTTTTAGTTTATTAGATTTTATTTATTTTTAGCCTTTAGGTAGGTTAAATAGTCTCTTAGGGTTATTAGTATGGAACAACACCTCTTGTTATTTATGATTTCATAAACAACTGTTTATAGTTAATTTAACCAATTTTGTGAATTAATGTGATTGCAATATTACATAAATTCAATTCATGTGATTGTTTCTATTCTCTTTTCTTCGCCTTCTCTTTATGTTAGATTGGCTTTAGAGGTTGGGAGTTAGCTTTTAACTCATTAATTCCCCATGATGAATCCATACGAATATCCATCCACAAACCCACCAAAACATAACTCAATTTAATCTCGCTTCGGCTTTCTTCTAGATCGTGTTTTTACATTTAACACACGAGCATCTTATATTTTTTGTTTGGATCATCAACATATTTTATTACATTGTTCAAAAATTTACACTCCCCATCACAATAAGTTTGAGATTAATCCCTCTCATCAATGGGTATCATAGGATGTATCCAACTCCGTCGGTGACATCTTTAATCGAACAAAAGACACATTCGAATGTGGATATTCATGTATGTGATCCATGCATGAATTATATTTTCCTAGTATCTCCGGTCTACATGGGTTGAAGCTTCTATCCCATTCTTGGATCGTCTCCTCACTAGTTCCATCTTGAGCACGCTTTCTTACATTTTAAGAAAACTTGAAACACCTCCCATGATCTTTAAATGCATGAAATATACCACGAGAACTTAGTCTAAGTATGCACTCAAAGAACATGCATGTAGAGACACCAACTAAAAAATCCTCAAAATAAAAAAATGTATCATATGAATTGGCTCACCCCTAAGTGAGAAATATAACATCCTCGTAATGGGTCCCAGTTGGGGACTATTCGAAATTCACTCCTAATGAGTGAATGTCAAACGGGTTTCTGAGCTCCAAAATATACTACATGCATAGGTATATATGTAGTTTATTGTAATTGTGGAAAACCAAGCAAATGCTACTTAGTTTATTTTTCTAATGATAAACTAAGTAAATGCTACTCACTTTATGTGGGTCCAAGTATAAAATTAGGGTTCACATGACTTAATTGAATTAAATACGCAATTAGGGTTCCACGACCTCATTAAATGTGCAAATTAGGGTTCGCATAACCTAATGGAATGAAGACGAAAAAAGTCAAAATAAATGTGCTAGACCCGGGAGAAGCCTCCATGTGTCCCGAGGCGAAGAGACTGGGAGGCTCTCATTTAGGAATTGATTGAGGATTGGATTAGTGGATAGAAGGACAGGCAATATGGGCATTATTCTAAGGACTAAAGGGTATTTTGGAATTTCCTTGAAAGCATGTGCCTTGCACATGACTACTTCGCAGAAAACCCTATAAATACCCCTTCCATTCCATTAGGAAAGGGACTTCTCTGGAGACTCAAGACTTGGACTCTTGGAAGATCAAAGGGACCCTTTTTGGTGACTTAAAGGCTTGGAGATTCCACTTAAAAGCACTAAAGGAGTTTGGACATTCTTTGAACTCGAAGGACTCAAGAAGGCTCTTGGAATCCCTGCTACCCTAACACGGTTCCCAGATTCTAGGAGTTCTTCCACGCGTCGTTGGAGTAATCACCCACCTGTCGTTCTCCCCTCTTCAATCAACCAATCAATTTCGTGCTCTTTGTGGATTTCTCTCCTCCTAAGCCAACACAAAACCCTAACCTTAGCAAGGTACGATTTCCTTGCCCACATTTCTTTGGAATGTAGGTCCAAGTGTAAAATTAGGGTTCACATGACCTAATTGAATTAAATGCACAATTAGGGTTCCACGACCTCATTAAATGTGCAAATTAGGGTTCACATAACCTAATGGAATGAAGACGAAAAAAGTCAAAAATAAATGTGCTTGACTGGGAGAGAAGCTCCACGTGTCCCGAGGCAAAAAGACTTGTGGAGGCATCTCGCTTTTGGAATTAATTAAGGGATTGGATTGGTGGCTAGAAGAACGAGGGCAATATGGGCATTATTCTAATGACTAAAGGGTATTTCGGAATTTCCTTGAAAGCATGTGCCTTGCACATGACTACTTCCTAAAACCCTATAAATACCCTTTCCATTCCATTGGGAAAGGGACTTATCTGGAGACTCAAGACTTGGACTCTTGGAATATCAAAGGACCCTTTTTGGTGACTTAAAGGCTCGAGATTCCACCTAAAAAAGCACTAAAGGGTTTGGACATTCTCTCGAACTCGAAGGACTCAAGAAGACTCTTGGAATCCTCACTACCCTAACACGGTTCCGGATTCTAGGAGTTCTCGCCACGCTGTCGTTGGAGTAATCGCCACATGTCGTTCTCCCCTCTTCAATCAACCAATCAATTTCGTGCTCTTTGTGGATTTCTCTCCTCCTCAGCCAACACAAAACCCTAACCCTAGCAAGGTACGATTTCCTTGCCCACAGTTTATAAGAACTATTATATATGTGAATATAATATACTATTTTTATTTTACTTTATGTAGCAATAAAACTAAGTAAATGCTACTTAATTTAATAAATTATGTTATAATACTTTATTTTAATTAAATCATTTTAGTTATATTTTTTTATTCTTTTTGTATTTTATTATATTATATTCTATTATTTAATATTGTGTTATTTTATTTTATTTTATTATTTATTTATTTTAAATTATATTATTTTAATTAAAATTAAATTTATTTATTTAAATTTATTTATTTTATTTTATTTATTATATTATATAGTTATATTATATTATATTATATTATATTATATTATATTATATTATATTATATTATAATATTTTAATTTAATTTAAATTAATTATGATTTATTTATTTTAGATATTTATTTTATTTACATAATATTTATGTATGTTATAGTTAATTATAATTTTTTGCATTATTTTAGTGGTACTCAACTAAGTGAAGTTAAGTTTATTGTATATGGCAAACTAAATCTTAATTATTTTTTATAGTTAAGTATTTATTTATTTATTACCTTGAATAACTTTCACTAAAATTTTGTCAAAAATATGTCTACATACAACTCGTGAAAACAAATACAAATTGTAATAATTAATAAATTTAATACACTAATGTAAGTTGCAATTGCACAAATTAAATTAAACCCAATTTAAGCAAGTTCAAAGAAAAGTACTAATATTCCCAAATATAATATGAAGATTTCAGATTCTACAAAATATGTAGATTTTGATTATTATACATAATAATATTACCAATTTCAGATTCAATATGCATATTTCTCAAATCAATAACAATTTCATATTATACAAAATAACATTCTCAATTTCAGATTTGTGGGCAATGAAATCGTAAGTTGCTAAGGTTAGAGTTTCATGTTGACTAAGTAGGAAAGAAATCCACGAAAAGTACGGAATTGATTGATGAATTGAAGAGGGGAGAAGAACAGGTGAGCAATTACTCTAATAACACGTGGCAGAACTCTTAAGATCCGAGAACCTTCTTAGGGTATCAAGAATCCAGAGAGCCTTCTTGAGTGTCTACGATTGAAAGAGAATACGTTAATCTTCAATGTTCTAAAAATTTCCTTCTTCATAGAATGGAAGGAGTATTTATAGAGTTTCTTGAAAGTGGTCACATGCCGCACATGACTTCAAAGAAATTTTAGAAATACCCTTAGTCATCGTAATAATTCCCGGATCGTCATGTTCTTAATTCTAACCACCAATCCAATCCCTCAATCAATTCCTAAAATGACTCGTCTCCATAAGCCTTCTGCCTTACGACTCATGGAGGATCCTCCTCAATCTCATGCTTTAAAGCTCTTGTTGCTCAAACCATGTTTTCCTGCTCTTCCTTTTTTATTTGAGAATCTCGTCACCGAAAAACCTCGAAAGAACTCAGCGTAGGACACGGGAGGCCGCACCTTAGGGGTCGAACCATAGGGGGCCTCCTTCAGTTGTTTTCGTTCGTTTCAGCCTTTCTTGTTCGGTTTTCATCATTTTCTCATGATTCTTGGTCCTGTAAGATGCTTTTCTTATTATGGAGATTATAAGGCTAATCATTTCCTAGAGTTTCACAAGATTTTAGTTTTATAATGACGAGATTTTCGTAATTTATTTTAAATATTTATTGAATTAAATAAATATTTTTGTTGATTAATTTATTGAGTTAAATAAATATTTGATGGAATTGTTGTGGATTAATTTGAGTAAATGTTATACATTAATTAAATTAATGTGGAATAATTTTATAGTTCAAGTTCAATTTAATTGGGATAATTAAATTAAATGAGTTATTTAATAATTATAATGTTGTTCTAATTAATTTATTAATTAATTAGAGATTTAATGATTTGTTATAATTAATAAATAAGAATTATAAGTATGTGGTGAATTGATTTAATGAAGTTATATTAACTTTAATTTAACTGAATTTAAATATTAGAATTTGATTAATTAAAATGTGACAAATAAACTATATGATAAGTGAACTAATAAAAATAAATTAAAAGGAGCTTTAAGGAACTAGCCAGACATGACATTGAGAACACGGGATCAATTTAAGCCATGATGCGCTTAACTGATACCCACATCCATACCAGTTATACGCATTATATCAATTTTATGTTTTACATTATTTTATTTTCTAAGGCTAAAGCTAGAAAACTCAGAGAAAAAGAGAGAGCTCTTGAGAGAATTTGAGAGACATATTGAGAATCAAGGAAGGAAAAAGAGGATTAATAAAGCTAATTCCTATCATCTAGCAAGTCTAAACTTGAATCAAAGGTAAAATTCTTAGTTTTAAAGTTATAGCTTTTATTTTCTAAAATTCTCTTTGATTGATTTTTTTATGGATTATTGTTGGAAATATGGTTTTGTATGTGTTAATAGATGTTTATAACATGTTTTAAATCATTATTCATGATTTAGAGTAATCAAATCCATAGAAATATGTTTTAAAAGGAAGTTTTAAGTTTACAATGATATATGTATGAATATGGGTTATTTTAGAATAAAAATTAATGTTCAATTCGTGTAACAAACTGTAAATTGATGTGTGATTGTGTTAATAGATTAAGAAACGAAAAGAATGCAAGTTATATGAACTGATTTGGTTAAGAATTTAATTCATACTGATACGATTCACTAAATATGTCAAAATTTGGAAAAATAGCAAAATACATGGTTTTAATTCTTCAAATTTAGATGTTTTAGTTGTTTCATTGTTGGAATGGTTCTATGCATACTTGATGTTGCTTTTGTGAAGTATGTATCATTTGGGTATGTTTAATTTAGAGTTTTGTGTGTTAAAAGTCGAGTTTTTGGCTTGAAAGCATGTCTGTCCGCGAGTTACAGAGTTCAAATCTGGGAACCTTCACCTCGATGAGGTTCTCAACGTTAGGATCTATACCCCGGCGGCCTTCTGCCCCGACGAACTTTGTCTAATACAAAATCTCGCCTCGGTGAGATATGCAGAGAAGGAGCTGTTACATTTTGTGTTGATTTTAGATCATAGCATGATGAGTTAACTTAATCTAATGAACCTGATAACGTGTTAGATGTAACGCCCGAGAAAATTGGATTTTTATGTGCAATAAATTTTTATTTGATTATTTGAATTAAATAAATTTATTGTATATTAAACTGAGTAAGTTGTTTAAAGGTCGTTCTATGACCTAGAATGTGCAAATGTGGTTAGGATTCTGGCTATATATGTGTTAGGATTAATTGTTTTGAATTTCTAAGACAAAAATAAAAGTTTTTCGAGAAATTTCTGTAAAAACACTATTCATTCATTTCTGCTCAGGAATAAATGGTGAATTTCTGAGAAATGTGTAATGATAGAATTCTAGACAAAATGGAATATCCAATAATATTTCAGTTATGGCAAACGAAGTTTTTTCCTGCGGACGTAAAACCTAAATATTAGGAAAAGTGAAGTTCGAAAATTAAATGACTACATATAATAAGAATTGTTATTATACGGGAAGAATACGAGTATGATACTAGTTATTATACAAGTATAGTATAAGAATATTATGACGTATAATATGAATATCGTACGAGATAGATACGAAGAGAATACGAGAATAATACAGTAAGAATACGAAGAAGTCTTAATGGACTTTAACTATTGGACCTAGATTATGTCAAGCCCAATGCTCAAATGAACGAGGCCTAAGAATGAATTATATCAAAGTCTAATGTTAAACTTAATTGCCCAAAGATAAGCCCGAACCAAGAACCAAAATCGTGGGTCGAATCGATGGGTCAACGGATGGGTAAAACCCATTAAACAACCCAAGTGGGACCCCCAAAGGGGCATGTGGGCCGGCCACTTGGTGGCTAAGTAAAGTGGTTTTCTTGGTGGGGTAGATTGCCAAAGGAGGTGTGAATAGTAAGGAGGTTACCTCTTTACCATTTTGCCCTCCATTTGGTTTTCTATATAAGAAAGCTAAGTTGGTTCATTATTTTTTTTATAAACTTTGACCAATGTATTGAGAGAGAGAGAGAGAAGAGCACTAACAAGTAATCAAGAGGATTCAAAACAAAGTATTCAAGTCTAAGTCAAGAACGCGAAGAACACTATGGTAACAATACGTAAACTTTAGTCTTAGATCCTTTTCTATTTATATTTCATAGAGAGGTATGAATTGGTGGAGCATGTCTCTTCCGGAGTAATAAGGATGGCTATTAGTAAATTAAAACATTAATAAGCCATGTATAAGTAAGAATCATAAGTGTATAATCGAGCTTTAATCAAAATAAATCGTTAAAACTTTGAATTGGTTATTGATGAACAAATTGAAAACTATCAAGTATAAGTTATATGCATATTACTTGTTTAGGTTATAGATAACTAACCAATGGAGTGATTCCATTTAGTTTGGTGTATAAATCTCGAGTAACGAAGTTATGGTAAAATTTACGAGATTAGACGATAATCGTCGAAATTGTGAAATTCTCAAAATAAAAGTCAAAAGTTGTCGTTTAACTCAGAAACTTTAGTTTTCGATGGTGTATCGTAGAACTTTTCATTTAAGAGTCGTGGACTCGAGAATGGTTGAATTCTGACTTAAAACAAAGAAACTAGCTATGAACGTTCACGAACGTTTAACGAACGCGTAATAAGGAATTTAAACAGTGAATTTAATGTTAACGAATTCAGAAACGTAAGTTATCCTAATGAAATCGTAGTACGTATATGAGATATGTGAGATAACGACTTTTGAACAAGCCAATTCTGACTTATAACAATTAAGTTACGAGCCCGGAAAGGATTTGAAATGAAAAACTTCAAAAAAATTCAAAGGCTCGTGGTCGGGCTCATGATGCCACCTAAGCCTATGAAGTTGGCGCTGCAGAAGACCAACCTTGGATTACGATATCTTTAAAATTATAGCCTTAAATACCATGAAGGAGATTGGGCACTACTAACTCACGCTGCAACGTAAGCTTTCTAAGGAAACTGGCGCTGCAGCGCCAGTACTAGACAAGAAGCAGAGAAGAAAGATAATGAATACAAGGAAAAGGGAAGTTGATTGAAAGTGAATTATGACCTTAATTAAACTTAAAGTAACATCTTAAAAGATGATTAAAACCTTAAGTTCAACGATTAAAAGTCAATGAAAGGTTACGAAAAGTATTTAAACAAAGAACGTAAAATATGAGAACGGGAATTACGAATCGTATTCGAGTTTAATGCACATCCTAGGATTATACATTATGTACTAGATGTGTGTGGTACGCGATTGATAAGAAATGATGATAAAACATATATACTTACTATACGGAGTCCGATATTGGTTATCCGGAGAAGTTTGTTCAATTTAGATAACCAATTAGGGTTTCAACTCTTGTTGTTCTTAAATAATGGTTGTTAAGTGTCGGTTTATGACATATGAACGTTAATAAGTTGTAATGAAAGATAAGTAATTCAAAATGACTTTTATTAACGAAATAATTTCAATTAAGTTATAGAAGAGAAAAAAGTTGGTTAAAACAATGAAGTTAGATTGTTTGGTAGCTAATTCTAGTGTGCTATGTGAATATATCATGTAGAAACTGTAAAGACCAAGAACAGTTGAACTTTAGTTGAAGATACTTGAAGGCAAGTTTCATTAACGTCATTCGACCTTCGTGTTAGCAAAGTTTTACTCGTGATTCATGTTATAATATGCATGAATTGGTTTAAGAAAGAGTCGATGCCAGTTTTATCTCGGCTAGACAAACGTTAATAGTTTGATTGATTTGTTTACAAGTCTTTCAATATAGAAATGATAACGTTATCCTATGCCAATTATTTGGTACAGATTCAAAGGTAAGCCTGAGTATGAATAAACAAAAGTGTTTTCATCGATTATTCGATGGGCACGTGAGGTTGCCAAAACTTAAACGTAGATACGTTTAACGGATGAGTGTTGATCAACATAGAGTACTATAGGTTGATCACCTAGAAGTGCTCGTAAGATATATTGGACTTATGGACTTAGTGTCGGGTTGTCCTTTTTCATGAATGAAAATCAAAAGAATGTTCACGGTCTTTCGACCTGCTCAGAATTTCTAAGCTACTAAATGTACTTTGGAATTGTTTTATAAAATGAAAAGTGCTATTTTAATTTTTCATAGTACTTCATAACTACTTGTTCAGTTGATGAAGAATAATCATATAATTCTCGACGTGTTGTATGTATTATATATTGCTAGACTTGCTGAGCTATTTATGCTCACTTCTTGCTTGGATTATATGATTGTAGCTAAGGCCGAACAAACTGAGGGTCCCAGTAGGGATAAAGGTAAAGCTAAGATGGATACATAGTTATCCTGTAATAGACTAGTATATTTGTATGAATTATACTATGACAAATGAAGAATGTATTGGTTACAGAACCTGGGGAAATGATTTATTATTATTTTTGTAATAAGAAAGTAGTAGATTCACTCATTTTATAGTCATTCTATTGGATTGAATGTGTGATTAATAGTATAGTGTAGCACCATATCTGTGGGTTGAGAGTACCCGAATTTGGGGGCGTCACATTAGACATGTAACAAGATACTATAACATATTATTAACATGTAAATGATGATTCCATGTGGTTAATTAATAAGTTGGATGTGTACTTAAATTCGTTGTTCAAAAGGTTAATAATGTGTTTAAGAGTTAAGTTTATGCTACGTGATTAATATAGTCAGATCTAAAGTTAAGATTAAAATATAAGTATACCAATGATGTTAGTTACATTATAATTAATTAGTATTGTGATTCTAAATAGTATGTGTAAGTTATTTGGGAATGTGAGTTGTAAATTATATAGCTTACGCACGAGGCAAGTTCCTTACCCTATCTTGATTACGATTATACAAGTTCTTAAACTCTACTTTTACATTATTATGCAAGTTTCTTGAATCTATTATTCAATTAAGTAAGTTCTCTAACCCTAATCTTTTATTAAGAAAGTTTATATTCCTAACTTATTATTGATATGCAAATTCTCTAATCTTAATCATTATCTTAACTTTACTTTCCATTGAGAAAATTATTTATCTCTATCTTATTTAAGATTACACAAGTTCTCTAACTTTTCTATCGCTGAAGGTACTTGATTTAGTTCAATGCTTATGTTCTAAAATAAGCTTTCTAATTCTTTCCGAAAAGCACTACTTGATAAATGATAATTACTCAATTATGAATCGTTGAGACTATGTCAGTTGTAAAACATGAATCACTTATTTACCTCTATAGTCTTAAAAGCATGAATTCGATGATTGACACTTGTTCATTTATAACCCATTGGGACTCTATCTCTTATTAGTTCATTGTTATACTTTGTTCCTGATGATATTGTAATCGAACTCTTGAGTAGTTATTGATCCCTATTTACTTCAACTAGTACTTGGTTGATGAATGTTCTAAAGATATAGAATTCCTTTGAAGCTAATTATAAACCAAACTACCATTGGTACGGAACCTAATGATTAAAACTGAGATGAAGAACCCTATATCAGAGGATTATTTTAGAGCTACATAATAGCGTTAAAATGTTTGCGCAATCCATAGTACGAAGGGTTGATCACCTAGAGTACGAGATGATGATGGTCCATATAGTTGTTTAGACTGTTAAAGGTTATAGTAGAAATACTTGTTAACCTAGGACATAGATGATGATTATGGTTTCTTAGGCAGCTTAAAGGTTAAAGTAGAAATACTTGACAACCTAGAACATAGTTCATGGTCTCGTAACCCTCAAAGTATTCCTTTGATATTGATATCATTGTTTAATTTAAAAGTTCATTATTCCTTTGAACTCATATCTCTTGAAGTAAAGCTTATTGTTTCCTAAAGATTATAATACCAACTAAAGCTCAATCGATTGTCATTCATAGACTATTATTGGAAATTATTCTTCTTGTGGGTAATTGTTTGCTCACTCCCCGCAAAAACAATGTGGATGCGGTCAAGAAGTCTCAAGAGCTTTCTGAAGCCGAGCAGCGAGGGCAAGATACTTGAATAGATGATGTTTTAGTCTCTCGTTTATTTATGAAGCTATGTAATAGACTTGATTATGTTTTATTTTATTATTCCGCTGATGATGTAATAATTAAGGTTAGATGGCCTAGGATTTCGTTTGATGATGTAACCCTTTAATGGGATTATTATTTATGAAATTTTTGTTATCCATTATTTTGGGTAGATAGATGTGATTTTAATGGACAAAGTGAACACCACTATGTGGAATTGGAGTACCCAAATTTGTGGGTGTCATAAGTTTCGCTTTGTAGTCCGAGCTCATTGCTTTGTCATTACATAGATTAATACCCTTCTAGCATGCAATTTGGGAAAATAAGGTAAGCCATACTAGGAGGCCAACCTCAGGAGGGTACTTTGGTTTTCTTTTAATCATCTTTTTGTCTGCTTTTTTTCTTGTTTTGTTCGATAGTTCCAACCAAATCCAGTCAGGGAACATATTCATTTATCTTTTCCTTAAGGAGGAAACATCTTAGAGTGGTTGAACCCTAGGGTGGCCAAACCCTAAGGGGCCAAAACCCAAGGGTTTTTTCGTTTTTGCTTATTTAATGTTTCGCTCATTAATTGCGATCTTGTTCATTCATATCCATCTTTTCATCATTTCTTTAATTATAGTGTGAACCTTAATTTGTGCATTTAATTTAATTAAGTCATGTGAAACCTAATGTGCACTTAGGCCCAGAAGATTCAACAATAATATGCACCAATTTCAGTTTCTCCATTAATATTATCAATTTTAGATAGTAAAACTCCATTCCCAAATTTAGATACTATATATCCATTACTAATAGGAAATTATTAAATCTACAATAAAAAATGTTATTTGCACAACAAAAGTGTCGTTATAGATCCTATAGCGACAGTTTTCACCATCGGTCTACATCTACAATGACACTTTTGTTGTGAAAATAACAAAAAGTGTTGTGGATTTAACAATTTCCTTCCTAATATTAGATTCTCCAACATCAATAACAAATTTTAACGTGATCAAATTTAACCCTATGTTTCCATTCCCAATTTTAACTTGCTCAAATTAAGATACTTACCTTATGTATTTACACACACACACACAGATGAGGCGGCGTGACGAGAAGGCATTGGTGATGTGAGGAGCTGGCACCAACTACTAGCGTGAGGTGGCGGTGAGAGATGAGAGTGAGACAGTTTCGAGAGAGAGAACTAGAGATGTGAGGAGAGATAGGAAATGAAATGAAATGAGGCTAATTAAGTGAAGATAAAGCTTAATTAGGTTTTATAAGTTATTTCCAACCTGAAATTTCATGAAATAATTCCCTCAAAATTATATAAACCTCAAATCGAATATTCTCTCAAAATAACCAAAGTTCAATCGAAATTAGTTTTTGCATTGGCGGAAAAACTTGGCGCCAACGAGGCTCTTCTCTCGCTTCCAACAAAATTTTTTTTAATTGCATTATTTTCGAGGGCCATATCGTCGACGGATTATTCTGCTTGGTCTTAAGTTAATGTCGAAAGAATTTAGTCATCGAGGATAAATTCTTTGAGTTTAAATCTTTTCTTGTATTGAGCCCACTTCAATGTTAGTGTGAAAGAGAATGATATCTATCGAACTTGCTTATAGCTAGAGATTACAAGCAACCGCTCGCTCATCGTGGGGACTAGGTAAAACTAGTTGAATCTATCTATTAATTTTCTATTTACTAAAAAACACTCAAAACAGTCCATCTCGCTTTTAAATCAAATGTTATCTCGATTACAAAAAAAGTTTAACAATAGTCACCATCGTAATCAAGCAACACAAAGTTTAACAACACTCACTAACGAAACCAAGCAGTTAAGTTAACATGATTTGATGTTGGGTTAGTATTGGCAAAATTTCAATTTGATTATTCATTGTTAATCATAAGCTTTTCTCGGGTCCTTGATAGTTTGTACACTTACATATTGTTGCCTAGAGTTCTGATTAATTAAAATTTGACCAAAAGCTCTCTCAATTTGTGTATCCAAAATGTATAGAACTACAAAGGCAAGAAATGAATAAGTATGGGATTATATTGACTTTATTAAGAGTGAGTGTGATTTGTTAGATTATAAGATTTATGTTCGTCATCGTAAAAACTTGTTGCCCCATATGATGATCTTTTGGAGGAATTAAATGAAGCACAATATAGACTTGACAAGTTGAAATATCGGTATCAAATTGAGAAAAGAAAAGCTAGAGACGAGCGTCAAAGGGAGATTTATTTTCTGATGTATTAATGAAGTTTGGAGGTGTTACAAGAATTTGAAAGCTTGTAGGAAAATTCTTTAAGAAATTGTAGTGTTATATCCTATTTCTCAAACATGTGATTTGTCCTTTTTAGTAGAAAGCGTGGAAGATATAAAGGAGGTAGTTGAAGAAGCAGTTATAGTTAAAGACGAACCAAGCTTAGTGGTTGAGGAGGATCATGATTTGGAGTCAACGCAACATAAGAAAACATATATTGTAAAAATTAAGATTGATCATGAGATTGTTTATAATCATGTGTTCGCCAACTTGGAAAATTTTGATTTCTTCATGCCTAGTCATTTGTTGAAAGTATACGAAGGATTTGATTATTTCAACTTCAATACCTCTTTGATTGATATGTTCAACCGAATGAACCCGAACAATGGAACCGATTCAATTTCCGATGCCACCCACTTTGCCTGTTTTCCCACCCTCATACCAAGAAGATGATGATGATGAAGATGATGACGAGGAGGACGATCACGACGATTGATTTACTCAGGGAAGTCCTCAATTTTTGATTTTTATATCTTCGCAAGAGGACATTGTTTCATTTAAGTTTGGGGGTTGTTTGCATTTTCATATTAGGTTGCATTTTTTGTTACATTAGGTTTTTTTTGCATGTTTTGTATTTCTTTACATAGTTATGTGGTTGTTTTGCATATTGTTTTGTTAGTGCATGTAGTGTTTGCATATAGTGCATTTATGATAACTTGAGCATGTTGAAATATAGAAACCATTATGTTGGCCAATGATGAGAACGTGAATTAATGAATTTGTTTCTCTTGTTTTGCATTAAGAATATATCAAGATTAATTGAAATAAATATTTTTATTTGATCTTTGGGAAAGGGCTAATAAATACTATTGAATTCCTGTTAATAACTCTATTGGATTTAGTAATTTGATGATTTAGATAATTGATTCGTGTGACGTAATTTGGGATATTGTTGTCTTAACTATTAAACATTTGATTTTCAAACTTTGTGTTAAATTTTAGTTTTAGTTTTACTTCACTTTTAGATATTTTTCACAATTGTGATTGTTTAAATAAATTGAATTGATAAAAAAATTAGTAGTTGGAATATATTAGGCATAGATTCTTGTGGGTTCGACACTATATTTACTCTATTACTTGTTGATCATGTATACTTGCGCGTATTTATCACTATCTAAAATCGGACAACATCTTCATTAGCATACTCCAATGGTCATAGTGACCATCAAAACGTGGGATAGCCGCCTGCACAAAATTGGAGTCTGAAGCCATCGCTTCACTGCTTTGCTATTTTGGACCGGTTGGGGACTTGCACACTATTGCAGGACTCACATTTTTCTCTCCTATGTCTGGCTTTGATACCATTGATACAAAAAATAAAAACTGGAAACTCATAAATTTTCATTGATAAAAACAGCCTATAAATAGGCATTACATAGGAAGGGAAATAACATAATACAATTACCACTAACTTGAGATCTTATAAAACAGGACAATGAAAACTACTTTTTGCACTTTTTGTAGCCACAAAAGCACAATCTTTTCATCCAAATAAATCCCTAAAGACTAGGACAAACTAGAACTGCCAAACTTAAATAATAAATCTTAACAAAGTTTGGGGCTACCATGAAAGTTGACTATCAATCGTAACTCCTGGGATTAAATTCTCGAAAGTTTTCCAATCCTTGAATGTGGGACCTGCAACTTTCAACTCAGTATGAAATGTGCTTTGTTTCGGTACAAAATCATCCACACCCCATTTCATTAGCCTATCATCCAATTGAAAATGATGGCCTTCCATCATTTTGTACTAAAT